>ML682072.1:1652985-1675852 GCA_007922195.1 Podocnemis expansa | reverse complement strand
CCCACCTTCTGCACTCAGAGTGCCAGAGTGGGGAAAAAGCCTTGACAGCTGTAATTCAGATGAGTCTTTGCAGCATGAATCCCCCACCCTAAAACTAGCTATGCTATTCTGCAGGTACTTCCAGCACCTCACATGGACAGTACCACAGCACAAACACTTTCCCATCCCTCACATGCATCTCTTAACCCCAATAATGCATGAGTGAGATAAAGCCACTTCAGCTTCTAAAAGCCAACACTGAGCACTAGATGAGGAAGTTAACCAGCATTGCAGAATGATTACTCCAAAAGTCACTTTTATCTTGCAACACAGCATCCATGCAGGGAGCAGCAGCAGAATATTTTATTCCACCATAGACATGATGGACTTTATGCTTGAGAAAGGAACTGATTTGTTATAGTACAATGCACTGCAGCCTCCATGCCAAACTGCTTCCCACAGCTGAGATTTCAAAGGGAAGCTATGCCTTTGATGTAGAAAACGGGCTCTTAGCGGTTACAGGACTGATCAAAGAGCAGACACCCTGGCCGATAAAAAGAGAACATGAGAATTCTGTAAGTGTGCATAGGCAAGGATAACACTCATCTTTTAGGAAAAGAATCTGCTCTGTGTTTGGTTGAAAGCCTTTGAGATGTTGGTTTATTATTTGCTGGGGCTCCCCACAACTGCAGCTTCCTTTCCAGTATGCCCTTAATGAAGTGCAATAAAGATTAAACACCAGGGGAAGGAGCTGGCTGCCAGGAAGCAGGAATTAGCCAAAGTGCTTTATTTAGACTTCGATTCCCTCTGCTGCCTTGTTTTGCAAGACAGCCAATTCCTTCCTTTCCCAGAGGTCATATGCTGCCATCCGTATCCAGGCGCTCATGTAACCCAGCAAAGAGGAGCTAAGAATGCTTATTTGATAGTTACCATCTACAGGTGCACAAAACATTTATGGACCAGAAATATTCATACAAGTGACTGATACCAGAACTGCTATACTGTCTCCTGCACCCATAAACACCATTTGCAGCAAGACCTCTTCAGAGATCATAGGCCAGGTGGGCCTAATATACTGAGCTATGGACCAATGGGTTAAAGACCCATCTTCAAACACTAAGTATTCCAATGCATGCTCACTCTCAGGAGAGCACATACTACGCGTCTTGGCCCCTGGAGATCACAGCTCTTATGCCAGTAGTCCTCAGTGCCTGTTATGGTGCTATCAAGTTCTCCCTCTTGTCCCTATGAAAGCTTTGATCAGAGCTGGGAAGAGCTTGTTAGAACTATACTCTCTGAATTCAGTGCTATCTGACTCCCCAGGGAAAGACCAGTCATACTTGCAGCAGTAGCAACATCAGCCAGAAAATGCCATTGTGGGCATGACCAGTTGATTTCAGCGAGATATAGCTGGAAGACGTAGTAAGGATGGTGTCCCATGGAAGACCAGCATCAGCTGGGGACTACCCATCATCCCTTTGCTATGGCCATTAACAAGTCATACAGGTGACAGGCAGGAGTCTAGTACAGTTTGAAGTGTTAAGGACACTTGCTGAAGGCAAAGCAGAACCACAGGACACGTTCCCGACCTGGTGGTCTGCTAATGCACCTGCTGTTCCCCAGTGCCACTTCCAAGCAGGCACCCCAAAGGGGGACAAAAAAAAAATGACTTGCTTCAGTGCAGCAGTAGTTCACCTTGGTTTCACTGCCAGTATAAGACTTATTGACCTGCCACTGACCACCTGACCTTTGGTCCACAAACAGAATATCCACTAGGGGCCATGTTTACCTCATCTGACACTGACTGAGGTTCTCAAAGATGCCAAGATCTCCTCCCTGCTTTCGTGCTGTCACGTGCAGTCTTTGGCAAGCACAGGAAATGTGTCTGAATTGATTACAAATGGACTTCACAAAGGACAGTCTTGGCACTGAGCAGATGGGTGGGAACAAAACAAGTCTAAAGCCAAGCCTAACGGTGTCAAAAGCAGGATTAATGCCTCCCATGTGTGGTGCCTCATCTTTCACCTCTTTGCCTGTATTAAGTGTTCAATTAATCAAAGCTGCCTGGAAATTCAGTTGTTAAAACACACCTTAGATACCTCCTGCTGGAAGTGCTATACAAGCAACTACAGGAGGGTAAATTTCAACCTCCTTTTCAAAGGCCACCACCCTTGCTTGTTTATAGATGCAAACACTGCAGTTGACCAGTTCAACAGCCTGGCAATTGATCACACTAGTAAAGAGGGGTCTATAAAGGAGCCCCCATTTTTGGAGAAACAGAGACCAAAAAACTTCAGTTGGGGACAACCCCTGATGGGTCATCGGGAGCAGAAACTATATCCTGACCTCAAATCTAGAAGCAGAAGACTACTATTTCAGCTGGAAGACCCAGGTCTGTTAGCTCAAAAGTAGCAGTCTCAAATTACTGTGGTCCAGCCACTCAGCAGTGGCAGACCACGTAATAGAAGAATGACACTTAGGCTAGTAAGAGCTGGAAGAGCAGAGTTACAGCAGCAAAAGGGAGCACTTCAAGAAACTACATGACTAATGTGTACCATTATCTGCTGTGCAGTGAAGGTCCTATGAGAGACCATTAACAGATAGCTGCTCTGCTAAAGCTGCAGAAAAGAGGAACAATTTGGCAGCTTTAAAGTTATTTTGTGCCTTTCCCTGCAAGTGGCTGTCCAAGGGCTAGTTACAGCTAAACTTTTAGGTAACTGGGAGAATCTTTCCATTTTATGTGGCTAAAACAGGTTGATTTGTGGCACCTGAGAAAGCCAACTCATAGATAACATACTTGCATGAAGGGCACAGACCCATATTCCTGGGAAAAACAAAACAAGTGAAGTGAAGGACCCATGGAGAGCCAGACCATTGTCTGAAGGCCTTCCCCCTACCCCCCATCATCAGGAAGCTGCCCTAGGTAATCAAAACCAAACATCCATAACAGGCAGATGGATTTGAAAGAGAAGCCCAGGTGATCTCTCAGAATGAGAAATGTTTGCTCTTGTCTTTAAAATTGTAGCAACAGAGGTAGGAAGATTTTGAGTGCAGAAGTTGTCGGGTGATGTTAAGAGGGTGCTGAGAGCCCTAGTTTCAGATTAGATCCCCCAGGGGATTCTGCACAATGACCAGGAGAGTTTGTCTCTCACTGTGGAGAATTCCTTTCTTCCTTTATCTCAGTCACCAAAGCTGCATACCCTGTAGATCAGCTACAGCTGCTTCTCTACCATGGCCTTGATACCGACTTTGTCAGAGCTATAGATATAGTGGACATTCCTGCCTGTTACAAAGACATCATCCAGCTGGAAGATTGCCATGTGTCTGTCTGTCTGTGAAGGTCCCCTCAGCCAGGCAAGTGTTCATGAAGGTGTCCACATTGATGGTATGCCACACACTGCTCTCTTCGCAGAAATCAACTGTGGGGATATAGCCATGGATTCCTTGGAGGAGAGTGACCAGCTGTTCTCTTTGGCAGAGTTGGGGACTTCCACTGTACAGTGTTATTCCACAAGTGCCCTGGAGTGGACTACGCACCTAGCGGTGCCTTCATAATGAGCAGCCAGGTAGATTCTACCTGTGGTGTTGGAGCTGCCCTGTATGATGTGGTTAGTGTACCTCTGTCCACAGCACTGCTGGCCCTGTGGGAGGCAGACTGTCAGACAAACTGGCATTCAAAAAGAGAACACTAACATCAGGGTTGCTAAAGAAATTGTTCAGAGCTTTTTAAGTCCAAACATCTGTGAGTCAAAGAGCACCATCAAAGGAGGGAGATGCCAGGACACACTTACAAACAGAATCAAATGTTTAATAACTTTCAAAGTGTGAGTATTACATCCATATTTAGAGCATATATAAAATGAAGGTGGAAAACCAGGAAAGGAAAAACACACTGGTCGCTGAGAGGGCACACTTAACCCTGTAATTCCACACCGGATCCTATCTTCAGACTTGCTACTGCCCTTTACTTGGTAATTCCCTCAAGCAAGGCGAAGAGTAGGCAACATACCACTTGCAGTGTTTAGACTAATTTTTTTGATTCTGTGCCAGGTACAGACATGCAAGGCAATCCCAGTATTATTACATGGTTAGTTGTGTCCTGCCCAGGAAAGGGATATCAAATTATTCCAGTTACCCTATGCAGAGTGAATTTAGCTAATTTTTTTCCATTAGGACATTCTCTTCCACTGGCCTTCGTGTTTGAGCCATGGCACGTTCCTCAGGTTTCTTTCCAATGCAGTTTATTGCTGTGTGGGCACAAAGGAGACTGTATTACTAAGTGATCAGCATCCAGCTCACAACATGTGGCATGTTAGAATAGGAAATTTCTCCTTCTGCCCCCAAGAATCAGCGTAACAAATGGTACAGAAGGGAAACACTCCCTTAGCAGCTTGAAACTATCTTCATTGCTGGCCACATGCTGTTGCCTTGGCTGTTTGCCTGCCTCTTCATATGCAATTGTTAACACAGCCCTCAAATGACCACTAAATAGCCAACCAACATCAGGCAGGGACAGGAGTCAGAGAACTTTGTGGAAGCCAAAGTAAGTAACTAAAGATGGAGGAAAGAGACACTTGGAGGAGGGCAGCAGCAGCCACTTTATCACCAATTCTATTCTTTAGCTGTGCATCAGTTCAGCATCTCTTACCAACTGCCACTCCTGCGCTTCAGGAGTTCAACCCCAGAAGGGGATGAGCATAGGCTGCAGCAGGGGAACCATCTCACACTTCCATTCCCAGCAAATCTGGAAGGCTCTCCTTCCAGGGGTGGGGAAGGAAACCATGTCTCCATCTTCCTAAGTGCTCTGCTTTTGTGGCAAGACTGCCAGTCAGTCACCAATTTGACAGATGGCTACTGATTTTAATAGGAGCTAATGACTGGCATAAGCAACAAGGGTCTATCCACTACTGCGAGCAAAGGGAAAAGGCTTTTCTGATCCCAAATATACTGGGAGGAATCTCAGAAGAAATCTCCTTTTGCTAAAATGCTGGGAAGAAAGAGAAAATGAGATAAAGGAGGAATTTTTGTGAAGGCCTTCACTGCTGCTCCTCCACTTCTCCCTCCTTATCAGGCTAACTCACCTTGGCCTTGTTCTGAACAGGGAGGTACAGCTTGAACTCTGCTGGAAGCTCATCCTCCGAGTAGAGTCTATCAGAGAAATACACCCTCCGGATGCGACAATTTGCATGGATCTGGGGACAGAAAGATGGAGAGAATAGGTGGCATTTTAGAATCACAGAATCCTAGGGTTGGAAGGGACCTCATGAGGTCATCTTGTCCAATCCCCTTCTAAAAGCAGGACCACTCCCACTAAATCATCCCAGCCAGAGTTTTGTCTAACCAGGCCTTAAATGTTTCCAAACCTGGAGATTGCACCACCCCCTAAGTAACTCATTCCAGTGCTTCACCGCCCTCCTAAACTTTTCCTAATATCCAATCTCGCCTGCCCCAGCTGCAGCTTGAAACCATTGCTTCTTGTTCTGTCCTCTGTCACCACTGAGAACAGCCCAGCTCTCTCGTCTTTGGAGCACCCTTCAAGTAGCTGAAGGTTGCTATCAAATCCCCCCTCAGTCCTCTCTGCTGCAGACAAATAAGCCTAGTTCCTTCAGTCTCTCCTCGTAAATCATGCGCGCCAGCCTCCTGATCATTTTCTTTGCCTTCCGGTGGACTCTAATTTGTCCACATCCTCTCTGTAGTGGGGAGCCCAAAACTGGACACAGTGTTCCAGATGTGGCCTCACCAGTGTCAAACAGAGGGGAATAATCACATCCTTTGATCTACTGGCAGCACTCCTACCAATGCAGCGCAATGTGCTGTTGGCCCTTTTGGCAACAAGAGCACACTGTTGACTCATATCCAGCTTCCCATCCACCATAACTCCCAGGTCCTTTTCTACAGAGCACTAATTAGCTGATCGATTCCCAGCCTGTAGCAGCACATGGGTTTTTTCAATCCTAAGTCCAGGACTGATCTTGTCCTTGTTGAACCTGATGAAATTTCATTTGGCCCAATGCTCCAATTTGTCTAGATCTCCCTAAATCCTATCCCTGACCTGCAGTGTGTTGCCATTCCCCCAAGCTTGGTGTTGTCCACAAATGTACTGAGCGTGCAATCTATCCCATCGTCCAGATCATTAATGAGAATGTTGAACAAAATTGGCCCTAGAACTGACCCCTGGGGCACTCCGCTTTTTACTGGTTGCGAAGTAGACATTGAGCCATTGATCTCTACCCACCAAGCCCGATATCTAGCCAGCTTTCTATCCAGCTTATCCAAACCATACTTCCTTAACTTGCTGACAAGAATGCTGTGGGAAACCATACTAAAAGCATTGTTAAAGTCAAGGTATATAACACTGATCGCTGTTCCCACAACCACAAAGCCAGTCATCTTGTCATAGAAGACAGTCAGGTTGGTCAGACACGATTGGCCCTTGGTGAATCCATGCTGACTGTTCCTGATCACCCTGTTTTCCTCCAAGTGCTTCAGAATGGGTTCTTTGAGAACCTGCTCCATGATTTTTCCAGGGATTGAGGTGAGGCGGACTGGTCTGTAGCAGGGGCAGCTTTAGGGGTAGGCGAAGCAGGCGGCCGCCTAGGGGCCCCAAGTGGTATGGGGCCCTGTCCTCAATTTGGTGGACAGCAATGTTCCCTCTAAGGGGCTGCAGCTGAGCAACGTGTTGCTCACTGCACCCCCGCCGTGGGCCCGATCCTGCCCCCCCGCCACAAGCTCCGCTGCCCGTCCAGCCTCACTGCAGTGGAGCGGAGCATTCAGCTCAGCCTACCCCTAGTTGGCTGCACCTCGCCAGGGGCAGAGGAGGCTGGCACTGAGCTCCGGCATGCGGGGTCGGGGTGCTCAAGTGGCCGCTCCCAAAGAGTTTCGGCACTTTGCCCCCCCCCCCCCGACCATGGAGCAGGCCCATTCAGGCCGGGGGGGCGGGGGGGGAGGGCCAGGGTCGAAGCAGCTGAAACTCTTTGGGAGCAGGGCGGGCCGCTCCAGGGCCCAGACCCCGGACGCTGGAGCTCAGTGCCGGCCCCACCTGCCCCCGGGGAGGCGCAGTTGGCTGGGGGTAGGCTGGGCTGGCTGCTTTGCCCCGCTGCAGTGAGGCCAGGTGGGCAGGCAGGTAGAGCAGCCTCTGGCCCCCATTCCCTCCTTCCCTGGGAGTGGGGAGGCAGTTAGGGACCCCTTCCCTGGAGCAGCACAGCCAGGCCCCTGGCCACTCCTCTGGCCAGGGGAGCTCTCACTGAGCCTGCGCAGAGAGTTTGCACAGGCTCAGTGAGAGCTGACACTGAGTGGGAGTTTTTATAACTCCCAGCTCAGTCTCTCTCTCCCCACAAGGACTGCAGCTGCTGGCCATGTGTGGCCGGCAGCCTTCCCTGTGGCAGGCAGCCCCGGGAGGATGCGTGGCTGAGCAGCTTAGAGGGAACATTGGTGGACAGAAATGAAAATATAGAAAAATATTTTTGTTCTCATGTAGCAGGGCCAGTAGTGCTGGAAACCTCAGCACTTTTCAGTCTTGGCTCATCAAGACAAACTATCATTAGGATCTGTGCTTTGTCTGAACTGCAGTTTTCACCATTATCTGCTCATCACCTTCACATGGATATCCTAAAAAAGCAAGAGCAAGCTCTTCGTAACATCAATGGACAGCACACTAGTAGGAACTCTTCCAATGGCTCATCCTTCAATTCCTCAGTGTGGCCATTTATTCTGCTGTATTTTATTCCCAGTTGTGAAATTTTGCCTCTTCCTTTTCTATTTTTACCCTTTCTTCTTTTGTTTTTCCTTTGCCTTTGTGACAACTTTTTCTTTGACTTTTGTTAGCTCAGGTTCCAAGTAAGTCCATATAGGCTGCTACATATAAATAAAGTGCTGCCCTCAAGCAATCATGACAGCTGTGTGTGATGTCTGTGCTGTATGTCTTTCTTCTGGTAAGTACTTTTTTAGCTTCTTTTGTACTTACTATTTAATATTTTTGAGGGGGCCAGAGTCTTATAAAGTTGAATACTTCAGAGAATTTCATTGAAATTTGGTGGTTTTCATTTATAGCTACAGACTAGAACCTTCTTTTCACTTATTTTCATTATAATTATTTTGTATTAAACTTCTAGCACACATAAACAATGATCCCTCTAAGCTGCACAGCCGCACAGCCCCTGCTGCTACCCGGCACAGGGAACACTGCTGGCCACGCACGGCCAGCAGCTGCAGTCCCAGTCCAGCTGGAAGACAGTCTTCCAGCCAGCTGAGAGCTGCTCCGAGCTGGGAGTTTTTAAAACTCCCACTTGGAGAAAGCTCTCACTAAGCATGCACGGAGCCTTCACAAATGCTCAATGAGAGCTCCTCCGGCCAGAGGAGGGGCCAGGTCGTGTCACTCCTGCCACTGGATAAGGGGGCAGGCAGGGGCAATTGGGGACAGGGCCGGGGCAGCTGGCCATGAAAGGGGGCAGAGGGTTGGAGGAAAGATGGAGTTTGGCTGGCTGCAGGGAGGTAATGAAGAGCAGGGGAGGCAGGATTGGCCCTGTGGGGAGGAGGGTGCCATGCAGCAAGCAACACAAGTCACTCAGCTGCCTTAGGCCCTTAGAAGGAACATTGCACATAAAACAAAGCCTATATGAAAATTTTGTAAGATTTGACTGCCAGAATTTTAAATTTTTTGAGCCATCATTAATTTTGCCACTTTATTTGTTAATTAATGCACATATTTATTAAAATTTTTTAAATGTTCATTTTAACTTTGTAGTTCAGCATTAGCTTCTTTATATGGAGTGGCAGTAGACCAACTTACAAGCTCCATGATGGAAAGATCTTTAAAAATATCATATCCAGGAATAATTTATGAATTTCAGAGGGTCAGGCATGTTAGTCAGTTCAGTAAAATGAACAAAGAGTGGGGGGTGGGGGGGAGGGAACAGCAGTGGGGGCCTATAGGAGGCCCTGTTGGGGACCTCACAATGGACCTTTGCCTAGGGCCTCCAACTACCTAAGGCCACCTCTGGTCTGTAGTCCCCTGGGTCCTCCTTTTTCCCTTTCTTGAAGATAGGCACTATATTTGCCTTTTTCCAGTCATCTGGGAACTCCTCTGTTCACCACGAGTTTTCAAGGATAATGGCTAGCAGCTTTGCATTCACATCAGCCAACTCCCTCAGCACTCTCAGATGCAGTTCCTCCAGCCCCATATCGGTCTCTCTCTACACTTTTCCCCTTCAGCTTGACAGTGGTTTTGCTCACAGAACACCTTGGCCTCTGAAGTCACTGAAGTCCCCATCAGTGATTAAAGCAACAGGCATTACACTGATCTGGTGACTACCTCAGAATACCTGACAAGGCTTCTGGGGCATCCTGTTCCCCCATCTTTCTCTCTTTAAAAGGCGGCAGTTTCTCCCCTGCTGTCTGCTGAAATGCTTTAGCCACTCATCATGCCCTTAGTATTTAAAGCTAGCTGTCCCAGTGTCTCATGGAATCTCAAGTACAGGTACCTGGGCTGAAAACTGACAGGGGTTACGATAAACTGCAAGGTAGCTACTTTGGGAGGGTGGGTGCCTGGAAAGCAGTGTCTGATTGGGTCATTTATAACAACCTAAACATCTTTCAGGATTTCCAGTACCTCTGCTCATATGACTGGCACAGGTTCTACTATGGAAGCAGAAGCAGTTCTTGTACTGCCCTATATTAGCACCCCTCATTCTTCAGACTCCCCTGGGTGCGGACTTTTTTCAGTGCAGTAGGCGGCACATTATCTGGGAGCTGGTTAAAGAGATCTGGGGATTCCACTGAATCACACTGGCTGCAGCCCCACTTCTTTGCTGGAGCCCTCTCTGTTGGTGGAAATACCAGACGACCATAAAAAAGGCACCTCCCAGTTTCCTCACATAGGTGACAGCTGGCTAAGAGACAGCAAATGAAGCTAGTTCCACCGTTTTAGAAGGAGCTGAATTACGGGTGGGGCAGAGCTGAGGTGTCTCACACCAGGTAGTGAGGGGGCTGAGGTCTGTTGCTCCTCTCTAGTGGCACTCAGTTAACACAGGTGACTGGCTAAGAAGCCAAGCAAGGTGGAGTCCAGGCCCCTGCTCTGCTTGGGGACTCCAGCAGTCCTGAATAGCAAGAAAGGAGACTGCAAGGCATGATCTCTATGGCTATGGAGGGTGGAAAGCCCTGACCTTTGAAAACTGGTCTCCCTGACAGCAGCATGGCGTGGCTCATACCTGGACCCTCAAAGTCTCAATGTAGTTCGTGCCATAGGCACGGCGTGTGAAATCAGACAGGTTGAATTGAATTTGGTTCCAGCCATCATCCAGCCGCATGGGCATGGTGCAGATGAAAGGTTTCACTCGGGTTGTGCTCTGGTAGTTACTCGCCCGGAAGCGCCTGCGCACATTCTTATCATCCAACACCTGGTGCAGAGGAAAAAGACAGTCTGTCAAGGAGATACAGAAGTCAGCAGAACTACGTTCACTCGAGACAGCTAGCCTCCAGCCCATAGTCTAGGAGGCTTTGTAGTCTAGGACTTTTCCCTTTATAGCTAGAATATTCATAAATCAATGCCTGCATGCAACATCAAAATATAGGTTTTAAGCATGGTCACTGTATCCTCTCCCAGCCAGACTGGAGTCCCTTAACTCCAAGCCACAAGACTCCTCCAGTCAAGATGTAATGGCAGAGAGGGCTTGATACGAACAGTCTCAGAGAAAGAGAGGATTTTGTGGTCAATGCACTGGACTGGGACTTAGGAGATCTGATTCTGCCACAGACTACTTGTGAAACCTTGGACAAGTCACCTCATCCTCATAATGGTAATCTCTTACTCTTCTGTGTGCCTTTCATTTGTAGGTAGCAAAGTGTTTCACAAAGGAGGCCATTATCATTATCACCATTTTACAGATTAGGAAACTGAGGCTCATATAGGGGAAATGTCTTACCCCAGTCACCCAGAAGATCAAAGGAGAAGCCAAGAATAGAACCCAGGTCCCTTAAGTCCCACACCTGTGCCTTGTCCACTAGGCCACCACTACCTAGGACCAAGCATGAATTATACTTTTTTCCCCTCACAGAGGTGCTAGTAACAGATTGATTAGTGTCTGTAAAGTCCTTGGATATCATAGCGATGGGAGTCATGAGCAGCCAGAGAGCTAGTTCCCAATTTCTTCATACCCTGCCGTTATTAGGGAAGTATGCCCCTCTATAACCTCGATAGCAGCAGCTCTGCATGCTGCCCCACTCACCTGCACTTCAAAGGTGAAGTATTTCTTCAGATTTTTGATGATCATCACCAGGAAGGGCAGTTTGATGCCCAGTGTCTTCTTTGGATCGGCAGGGCAGGTTATGTATGTGGTACTGGAGGAAGACAGACCCATACTATTTATTTCTAGTGCCTCATGGCAATCCACCGGGTAAAGCAGGTCTACACAGCACATACAACACAGCACATTCTAAGACAGATCCCTATGCAAGAGGAATCAACCAGGAAGCTCTTATGTTTGATTTAAGCCTTCCAGATCTAAGGTCTACACAAACCACAAGGTTTCTCTGGTCCCATACAACTTGAATGGTCTGAAGTTCTCACCCCTTTGACTGCCCCTTTGTCACCAGCAGAGGTGAAACCTGCAGGTCACTTAGAGACATGCCTGGTTACTGCCTTGCATGGATGTGTGCAGCTATGGTCTGCTGCCACGTGAGCAATTTCACCTGGTACACCTGTATATGGGTACTACTGGATGGTCTGCCAACCGGATTATCTGAACACACCAAACCAGGCAGATCCAACCAGAGGAAGCCTCAGTGAAACAGAGTGTTCCACTCCAATGGGGGAAACACAGAAGGGTGGGGAGGGCTAGGACAAAAATCACCATTCAGTTCAAATGGACTCTCTTTCTTCCCACCAGACTAATAGGACACCCCAATGTTATCATGAAAGCTTCCTGCTCACATTCCTGGCACACAGCATTAGACCCTTTCAGCTTGGTTTTTTAATAGGACCCCCTCAGTGCTTGAGCACCTTCAAACCAAAAAGGGTAGGAACTCCCCAGCACTGTGCAAGTTTAAGGAAGAGTTAGGGGACAGTGCCCCACAACTTTTGGCAAGTTCTAAAATTCATTGGTCTTGTGAACAAAGTCACTTATATTTCAGCTTCCTGCTGCTACTATGACCTATGATTCACTCATCCTCAAGGCTTTAACTATGCGATGGGTGGGATAATCTTAGGCGAATCAGAGGCAAGAGACAGTGCATTGCTTTTGCACCAGTTTAGCTCTCTCCTGGGTCTGAACTGAGGACTATAATGCTCCAATTGTCTTCAATAAGAACTGCAAGTTACAAAGGAAGAGAGAACCCCTAGAGATTACTAAGGCCTGGTGAGATGATAGACTTCCATTTGCATCCAGAGCTCTATAAGCATTTCAAAAACTACAGAAAGGTTTAAAAATCAAAATGTCTTGAAATAAAAATTGAGCATGTACAGGAGGCTATCTGGTCTTGTCACAGCACTGCTACATGAAGAGCAATTGATTTAGGACAATTTATCAATAAACTTAGAGGAAAAGAGATTGAACATATTTGGGGAAGAGAAGATGACTGAAGCAATGTGACAACCATCCATCTGTTTGAGAGCTAACACCCCATAGCCATTAGAAAAAAGAACAGCCTTTTACTCTACCTGACGTTTGTTCCTTCAATCTCCAGCACCAGTGACTGGATATCGTTATCGGTGATTCTTTTGATGTGGCCATTCCGCACCTGGAATAAAAGAAAGTGGAACATTTTGTTACTCCCAACAGACAGGAAAGACAACTGCCATTCCTGAGAGAGCAGGGGAGATCCCAGCACTGAAAGAACACACTAGAAAGACATCGTACAAGAACTCATCTCCATATTCACATGAGGAAACAGCTGAACACAGTCCATTGTCCCATGAGGCCACAATTTCAATTACTACTACAGGACACTTCTCCCCTTCAATATCAAAAGAACAAGCAAAAGACTATCAAGATGCAGATACAGATGCAAGAGGGTATAAACTACCTTGACAAAGCCCATCAGTATATAGTAAAATACATGCTGAGCCATGCCCATGCTATTAAGATGTTAAATCTAGCTTATGAAGGCGCAGATAATGCCAGCCAGACAAATGCTAAGTTAAACCAAACCAGAGAAATGAGTGAGAGGTTATAGAAAAAGCATCAGGAAGCCAACATCTATTTCTTCCCACCTATTAATCCATGATTCCTGCACGCCTAGCATACCCTCTCCACCTAAAGGGCTTTCCTCTCCCATGTGCTGCTGCCTGTTGCTGCGGCTGGACACTGCAGCCTGCAGTGCTCAGCAACAGTAGCCATGACTTGAGCTGATATGCGATCTCCAAAGATCCAGGAAAGTTAGCCGTAGCCGGTTCCCTGCACCTTGCTGGGAGGCCAGAATAGGAATTGGCATAGTAAATCACACTTCTTCTCAGCAACCAGCTTATGTTGAATCTCAGGGTTTGCAAGTGAATTGTTTAATGAAACAGTGCATTTCACACTAAAAAAAAAGATTGAGATCCACAGTTAAAAGGCACTTTTGCTAATTAAATCACCCATTTCCTAGTGCAGAATCAGCACATTGCAACACTGTGAATCCATGATTTAATTCCTATAGCGCCACTCCCCTACAAAAATATAGAACCCCATTAAACATTTAATTGGATGATTCCAGTCAAGAGTAATAAAATGATTTAGAAAACCAGCAATTCATCTTAAAATTACTTAGTCAGTTGCTCTAGATCAGGGGTCTCAAATCACCATGTGGGCCGCATGAGGACTAGTATGTTAGCCAGAGGGCCACACCACTGAAACCTTTTCATACAATGATACAAAGTATAGTCAAAATGAAAAAATGAATAGTAACATATATACGCCAAGAGTAAGAAAGAAAGAATTACTTCCATTCAAGCTGGTGGTATCATCAGGAAGACAAAGAGTAAGTAAGTAAACACACTTTAAATTTTGCATTATCAATTATTTGAGAAATTCTAAATGTTGTGGCACATCACAGGAAATAACTTTAGGGGTCACATGCAGCCACGAGTCCACGAGTTTGAGACCCTTAATCTAGATAGACATACAGTGGATGATGATTGTGTTTGTTACAGCAAATAGGAGCCATCCTCTCCCTGGTCTTTAAGGATGTCTCTGTCTGGAGAGTCTGAAATTGATGCTGAGACTGGTGGGAATGCTAACATGGACTGACAGACCAGATTTTTAATCCCATTCCATGCCCTCACAATAAAGAAGATATTAAGCTGCCAGAGAGACGCTCCTCATGGGATAGCAGTATCTTCCTGCTCTCCAATCCTATGCCACCTCTGCACCAAATACTTCTTCCATTTATTTATAGACCTGTTGAAAAGAAACTAACGTGGCAATTTTAAGAGGATTTGATGGGTTTGCCACTTGGGACAGGAATCATACCATTAGGAGACTAAGGTGATTCACTAGCAGCAGCAATGGGCCCCATAGAAATTAAGTCATTGAAACAAGGGTGTAACATGCTGATTTAGCCCTAGGAAAGTGATGTGGTTAAGCAGGATTAGATAACAATGGTAAGAACGCTTGCTTTCAGGCTACATTCATTGGTGATCATAGTATGGCTGCACCATTGGGAGCCCCAGATTTCTTAGTGATGAGAAGGGGAAATACGAAAGGTTGGGTTCAGTTTTGGGTTTCTGCCAGCATAAATGATAGTCCTAGATAGACGTTTAGCATATCCTTTTTCTCGTTAGTGTCCTTCTGCTAGCTAGCTGACAATTTAAGTCAACATGAAACTGAGTAGTCACAATTCATGAAAGGCAGTTTCTCTCTCCAAACTAGAGAGGTACTAAAGGATTTTGGTCACCATGTGTTTTCTTCTCATACAAGATTCCTAGGAGCAGGATAAGGATACAAGAGGAAAGATATAAGGAAGGCAAGACTACAACAGAGGATGGGACAGCCAGGTAGAACACAGGGAACACTCATGGGGTATGTCTACACTATGTGTTTAAGTCGACTTAAGGGCCCTTAAGTTGACTTAAACAGAGCCCTGTCTACACTGCAGGGCAATAAAGTTGACTTAATAAGATCCACTTATAAAGTCGACTTTACTGTTAAGTTGACTGCCTGAAGTTGACTTAAGGCAATGTGACTAATTAATTCGACTTAATAAAGTCGACTTAGTTCAGTGGGACCATTAATTCGACTTTAAGTCAAATTAAGCCAGGACATCCATTTAAAGTCGACTTTATAAAGTAGACTTTATTAAGTCAACTTAATAAAATCGACTTTGCTTTTATAGCATAAAGAGGACCATGGGTATGTCATTAGTGAATCTAGGGCCAGAATATACTAAGAATTACCAAAACCTGGGGACACCAAAGTTTAGAGGTGAAATAGATTAATATATGAAACATCAGTTTGCTAATCAACTGTGCTACTACCCAACCACCATCAAAGTAGAATATAGACCAGGCGTGGCCAAACTTATGGAACTCAAGAGCCACACAAGTTGATTATTAAACCTTCAAGAGCTGCACTGAGGCATATAGCCACATACTTTTACCTACTAAATTGATTTGCTGACGTTCTTCTGTGAGCCACACTTTTTCATTCAAGAGCCACAGTTTGGCCACGTCTGATATAGACAGCAGCATAAAACACACTTAAACCCTTCTACTAGTATTTCTATGGGCTCACAGACTATAAGGTCAGAACAGACCAATGTGATCAGCAGTCTGACCCCCTGCACAGTGCAGGCCACAGAACCTCCCATCCACTTGTGCAATAAACCTCTAACCCGCAGGTCTGCAACCTGTGGCTCTGGAGCTGCATGCAGCTCTTTGGCTGCCCCCTTGTGGTTCTGGGCCCACCCCTGTCACTGGTGGGGGCACCCTGTGGGGAGCCCCCTCCTGGTTCTGGGATCCTCCCCTCTCCACACCCTGCACTAGGGGACTCTCCAGCAGGGACCCTGGCCCAGCTCCCCCCACCCCTCCCCACCAGGAGGCTACACCCATTGAGGCTCATGAAACACTTGGTTATTGAAGGAATTTTTTAAAAATGGCTCTTATCTTTTGGGTTGCCAACCCCCACTCTAACCCATGACTGAGTTATTAAAGTCCTCAAATCATGATGTAAAGACTTTAAAGCATAGAGAATCCACTAGCAAGTGAGCCTAGAGAGGAAGGCAAAAAAACCCCAGAGCCCTAGCTCTCGGACATTGACCTCAGTGTCTCCCTGGACAGAGGGAAGTGGAAAGTTTGAGGACAACAAACTTGTTTCACAAAGGCCTCTAAAGAATGATCAGAACAGGCCTATCAACCACAGCTAATTTGACTCTCAGAAGGGAAGACAGCTGAAAGGCGCTGGATCCCATTACTTAACACTCCACACCCACCAAATCACTCCCCAGAGACCAGCATTCTGATAGCAGTTAATACTGATTTCATAGCTTACAGCCGCATTGCTCAGCGAGGGATCTCCTGATGTCACGGAAAGAGAATGTTTATAACTAAAGACTACAGCAGTTGTTCAGCCATGACCAGTGCAGTTAAAATGAAGGGGGGTTTTGTTACAGTTTAAAGTCAGTGCTCAGCAGCTTCACTTCCAGAAGAACTGATTTTGAGCTAACATGTCTCTGCACTATCACAGTCCAAAGATGACCTTTTTGGAAGTAGAGAAAAAGGACTTGGTAAGATGGCAGGGAGGGAGCTTTTTTTTAAATCCTACGCAGCTATGAATATCATCAGTCATATCAATGGATAATTCTATTATGAGTCACATCAACTTACTAATTAGTGAACTACCTGCACTCCAGAGACAAGAAAATGCATATTCACACACCCCAAAATGGCTGGATTTCAAGGGATACTTTTTGAACCTACTGGTGTTACAAGTAACTCCTTATAGCTGTGTAACCGGAAGACTGAAGAAACATGAGATGAATTATTCTATTAAGGGCTGAGTTTAAAGTTCAGCCCCAGTGGGGACAGCTGGAATAGTGAATTAAAAGGCTGAGGGAGACCTCTAGAGGTACCAACAAGGATTTTGTTGCTATCCAGCATCAGTGCAGACATTGTCTCAGTGTGCAGGTGGTGGAGGCCCCCTTTGAGAGGCAGTGGTTGGTCCTGGTAGATGTCACCAGGGTCGGAGACCTCCTGGATTATACCAGCGGGGACTGGGTGGATCCCCATGAGCTAGCTCAGTGCATAGCGCTCTCAACCCCTCGTACCCCCGGCGCCTACTCCAGGAGGTGAAGGCAGCCCCAACCCCCGCTACTTGGGCCTACCTTGAACAGGTCCTGGGAAAGGGTACTCCCCGCCCCTCTCTCAGTCCTGGCCCTCCAGAGCCCTTGATCGGGCCCCGGCCCTGCGAGCCGCCCTGGCCGCCCACGCCCCAAGCCAGCTGCTAGACCTGCAACTCGTCCCTTTCCGAACTGCAACCCACCAATATCTGTACATGCTCCTACTCCACACCATCCACTTCCTCACCCTCGTGTCCAGCCCTGACACCAAAAGGCGGGACCTAATCCCATCTGCGGAGGGTGAGGACCCCTGGTGGGCCAGCCTATACTCCACCCTGACCCCACAGCCCACCAGGGACATGAGCTTGCAGCTCCTGCACGGAGCTGTGAGCATGGGCATGTACTTGGTGTGGTTCACCCCCTGTCCTGACGCCTGCCCCTTCTGTGGCATGAGGGAGACCCTGGCACATGCCTACCTAGAGTTCCTCTATGCACTCCCTATCTGTGGCCCCACAAAGTCACGGGACCTCCTCGTCAACCTCCTCCTGGCTTATGCCAAGACTGTCATCTATAAGACCAGAGAGAGGAGGCTGGCAGGGGAAGGGGCCTGTGACTGTGGGGCCTATTTCCGGTCTCTCATCCATGCACGCCTCCAGGCAGAGTTCTCTGGGCAGCTTCTGGGAGCAGTGGGCGCTGTCCGAGGTATTCTGCTCAGTGTCCCCTTTGGAATCCCTTATTATAAAACCTGTGACCCTCACACCCATCCCTGTTATTTCTTTAGTTGTCCTCCGTGATCTTTTGAGAAATGGCCCAGTGCCACCTCCCCTGAAGCTGGGGGAGGGGTTTTAGAAGTGGGTGGGTGCAACCGTTTCCTTCAATAGGATCAGTGCAGACATTGCTCATTCATTATCTGTGGCTGGAACCATGCTAGCAACAGCTGTGTTTAAACTCTGCTGTTGCTAACACCATTTCCCTGACTACTGTAAGCAGGGATTTCACCACCCTCATGCCCTGCATTGAGAATCATGTTAGTCTGGCTGTGATTATTCCACCCGTACATAGGTTATAATAGTATTTTCTAATAGGGTTCCCAGAAAACAGTCCCTTTCCACAGGGATTCAAAAAAACATGCAAGTAACAGCTATTTATACTCTGTGTTTGAACTGCAAGAATAGTTACTCAGTATTCAGATAAATACTGAACACTGGCATACATCATATCACCAGAGGACAGCAGCTAAAGTTGCTCTATCCTTCAGCTGAAGGAAATCTCAGCAGGTGCATACTGGGAGAAATTATTAAGAGACTCAATGGACTTGATGAGTTCCTTTGCACAGTTTCCATTCACTGTGACAGAAGAGTTTGCAGGGAGTTCCCGTAAAATCAAAGAGCCAAGGGCTCTGGCACAAAGACTGGCTCGGATTAAGTGTCAAAATGGAAACAGTGACAATCAGTGCCATGCAAAAAAGGGATCCCAGAAAGGCTTGGGTCATTCTGAAATGGCAGCAGATGCTCTGCATGACAAAGTCTAAAAGAACAAGAAAACAAGTTCTGTTGGGGGTTCCAGTGGTTCTAGCAGGATGGCATTAGGGTTAACAGCTTGCTCTTTCCCTAGAGAAACCAGAGAGGTTCACTGTAATTTTTTAGTGGCATAATCTGCTCTGGACTCCAGAAGTGAAATCAGTGATGCTTAGTCCAGAGCAGATGTCTGAAGGAGCTGCCCTCATCAGGGTACGTCTTC
The DNA here is from genome assembly GCA_007922195.1 of Podocnemis expansa. Classification (NCBI taxonomy): domain Eukaryota; kingdom Metazoa; phylum Chordata; order Testudines; family Podocnemididae; genus Podocnemis; species Podocnemis expansa. The sequence goes on along the minus strand of ML682072.1, from coordinate 1,656,889 downwards.
ACTGACGGTGGCATCAGTCTGACGTTCCGGGTGCAATTAGCGGCAAGTACATACTCACTGCTGTGCTCCGGAAGGTCGGCACCAGAAGTCCTGTCCCTTAACAGATGCAGATGGAAGCCAACTGCAAGCCATTTGTGGTTGGCTTTCAGCAGTGTGTCCCAGCAGCTTAAAAAGTCACCGGCAGATACGCAAGGCATTTTACAGGCCTTGAGTATCTGCCCGTCGACTGCTGCCAAAAAGCCCTTCAAGTGCAGACTAGGGCTTACCGGTAAGTCATCTGCCCAGAAACTAACTGCAGGCCAGTACCAATTCTTGAGGTAGACAACCCTGCACAGGTACTTAGTGGGGTTTACACCAGCAAAGCTTACTTTACATTACTACATTAAGCTGTACTAGTGATTACATCAGTACAGGTACATCATTGCCAGTTTCCTTAATGCAGACAGTGCCTAAAAAAACCATTAGCTCCTGACATATTACAGGGGAACCAACATCTTCAGGAAATGTTAAAAATTTCTGAAGACCACTACAGCTATAAGCAATAAGCAGTGAGTTTTGTGGTACCTTATAGACTAAAAGATTTCTTTGGGCATAAGCTTTTGTGGGCTCCAACCCACTTCGTCAGATGCATCTGACAAAGTGGGTAAAGGGAACCTTCAAAAAAGGAAAAAATTGGGCTCTTGTCCCCTCAACCTGACCCTTTTTTGTGCTGCTGTATGATATACAGTGAAGACCTGAAATGTTTTTATAAATTAAATACATGTTTTCCTGCCTGCTACGTTACATCAGACTTATCAGGTCTTATGACTGGATAGTTAAATTATGATGTCACAAGAGGCTGAATACAGAAGCCACTGGGAAGGAAAAAGCAGATTTAGACTTTTATAACTTATTTTGGGATTTATTTTTGCACATCATTAGTCATTAAGGATTACTTTAGGAAGGATGTCTCTGTTAAAGGTTCAACACCTGCAAGAGCTGACAGACCTCCGAGCAGCCTACAAAGCACCACAGCAAAACCAGGATAAGCTAACACTGCCATTCTTGGCATTCCCATGTAGACAAAGTGAATGACACTTTAAGATTTTTTTTTAGTATATCCTAAAGGGAAAAACAGAGTTTTAAAAAGTCTTTTGCAGGCCTCTTTAAAACGAACTTAAACTAAACACAACTCAAATCTTTAGCTGACATTGTTTACATCATGCTGTTACAATTACCTATTTTTCCCCAGGTTGTTTACTCTGACAATTTGACAGCATCTTGCTTGTAATTACTTTTAATTGTTTCACTGAGGTCAGCTCCCCATATCTGTATGGATCTTTTGCAGAACAACAGGTAACACTTTTTAAAAATAAAAAAAAAAAATGCGATTTTCAGACCACAATTGGCAAGGAGATTTTAGGGCAAGTGTAGAAACTGACACTATTTGTATCCCATTTTCTAAAATTAATGAGATTTTATACTAACTACTTCATATTTTATAATGTGCAGAGGGGAATTTTTCTTTTCAATGAGCTCAAAGTGCAGAATAAGTCAAGAGAAAACTGCAGATGTTAAACTTGATACTTCTAAGAGGTGGCACTGCCTTATTGCCACAGTCACTCTTAGGACAACATCCTTGCACTGAAGAACTAGGCTGGTAGAATCATAGAAGCCTAGGGTTGGAAGGGACCTCATAGGTCATCTAGTCCAACCCCCTGCCAGAGGCAGGACCACTCCCACTAAACCATCCCAGTCATGGTTTTGTCCAGCTGGGCCTTAAACACCTCCAGAAGTTTTGAGGACTTTTTAATATATTTCTGCTTATTATGGATTTTTTTAAGACTTCTTAAAAGAAATCCAGTTGTATGTAGATGCCCAAAAATAGCATGCATGTGGGGGGAGTGCTGGTTCTGGGCTCTCTTTATATATACATAGAAATGAGTAATAAAGGTTATGTACAACAACACATATTACAGTAATGTAATCTCTTTATAATGTTCCCTAATACATTTTAATGTAACATAGTGCTATTTGAAACAGTATTAAAGTGCACTAGGGAACTTCTAGCGTGCACCAGGGGTCTGCAACCTGCAGCTCTGGAGCAGCATGTGGCTCTTTGGCTGCCCCCTTGCGGCTCTGGGCTCTAGGCCTCCCCTACCACCAGGGGACCCTACAGGCAGCCTGTGCCAGGCTCTGGACTCCACTCCAGCCACCAGTGGATCCTGGAGGGGGCCTGCTCCTACTTCCAGGTTCCCCCCGTCTTTGCCTGAGGGCCCTGCAACTCTCAAAACACTTCGTTATTGAAGGAATTTTTAAAAATGGCTTCTTCTTCTCTTTTGGGTTACCAACCTCTGATAGAGCAATTTTGTTCAACACAGTAGTACTAGAAGGCAAGCCTTACTATCCACATTTCTGCTCTGGCCAAGTTTTAGCTACAGGTAACCATTTCTGGTACTTTTCAGGAATGCCCCTGACCCAGAAAAAGGCCCAGGGCTCAGGCATCGGGTCTCAAGCCCCATAAGCCTAGCACCAGATAAAACAGCAGTTGAGAAGGAGGAGGGCATGTGAAGATTTCAGGGATTAAAACTGAAAATCAGATGCTTTGCTTATTACCTATCAAAGCAGTAGCAGCCTCTATGACACCTCTGAAGAATGAGCAAGGAAGTTGCTCCATGAGTAGATCAGAAGCTGGACGGTTTTTGCAGAAGTGGCCCTACAAACTAAAAGGTCACAATACTATATCGGATTGAAAGAGAAAGACTTTCAAACCATCGTATTGGATTGCTTCACACCCAGATCGACTCACTACATCAAAGGACAGGTAACACGCATTGCCTACATGACAGGAGGCATGCCACGCTTGCCCACATTGTAAAGGAAGATCATTTTGTGACCATGCCTTCCCCCAAGAGATGAAAGCGCAGGCCTGCCTGGCACATCATTCCCCAGAGCACGCAGGCCGGGGCTCCCACCCCGCGAACTGCCCAAGGGCAGAACAGGCTCAGGGCAAGGCTGCCAAGCAACCCGCGATGCACAAGCCTGGGATGCAGGTTGCCAGGCAGCTCGTTGCCATAGGAACAGCAGGCTACCAATCTCTGCGTCCCAACCGGGCACAGACGTGACCCCGAGCCCCTCAGTCCTGGGCAGAGGAGGGGAGCCCCGTGCCAGGCAGGGGTCTGGCACCACAGGATAGTGGCGAGCACCAGCGCAGTTAAGCCTATGATGGAAACCACTTGCAGGGGCGCGGCCACGCCGGCGCCAGGAACCTCAGAAATGCGGGATCTCCCCGCGGTGCTCGGCGCTGGCCAGGCCGGAGCTGCCCCTCCCCCACGCCCGGCCCAGCCCAGCCCGGCACCTTCTTGTCCCAGATCTGCAGGGGCTTGCTGCCGATGCTGTACAGCACGGAGAGGAAGCCGCTCTGGAACGTGTTCTTGAACATCCCGACGCCGGCGGAGGGGCCGGGGGCGCGTCTCCCGCCCGGCCAGGCCCGGCCCGGCTCGGCTCCGCTCGCCGCCGCTCCGAGGCCGGGCGACCACTCGCTGGCCGCGCGGCGCGGAAGGTGACGGGAAGCGCTCCCGACAGAGCGGAAGAGGAGGAGCTTGGCGGAGATTCTTCCGCGCCGCGCCCGAGCTCCCCGTGCCGGCTGGCGTCGCGCGCCTCGGCCCCGCCCCGCCTGGCGGGTCGCGCGCGGTCGCCCAGGGACTTCTTTCCCTGCCGGCCGGAACTACTTTCCCCGCCTGCGCAGGGGCCGTGTGTTGACGGCGTGTGAGTGGTGCTATGGCAACGGCGGCGCGCGCGGCCACGCCCCTCGGCCGGGGGATGGGAAGGGCGGGAGGTGGAAGTGAAGGGAGGCTGGGGGCCAGCAGTGGGGTCAGGCAGAGGAGGGGGCAGGCAATGGAGGTGGGGGGTGGCTGGGGGCAGC
>ML682072.1:1515103-1647985 GCA_007922195.1 Podocnemis expansa | reverse complement strand
AGGCAGAGGAGGGGGCAGGCAATGGAGGTGAGGGGTGGCTGGGGGGCAGGGAGGTGGTGGGGCTGGGGTTAGGCAGAGGAGGGGGCAGGCAATGGAGGTGGGGGTGGCTGGGGGCAGCAGGGAGGGGGTGGGGTGTGGGGTTAGGCAGAGGAGGGGGCAGGCAATGGAGGTGGGGGTGGCTGGGGGGCAGCAGTAGGGGCAGAGGGTAGGTGGGGGTAGGCAGAGGTTGAGGTGAGAGGTGGTTGGAGGAAGGCAGAGGAGGGGGGAGGAGATGGAGAGCAGGGAGGGTCACAAGATGGAGGCAGAGGGGTTAGGTTTGACTCTTTCCCCTTTGTTTTTGTTTTTTTTCTTTCACCTCTCATGAACACCTCCTGTCTGGTGTGTGCAAAGCTGCACACTCTCTGCACAGAGCCCCCTCTTGGCAGGTGGGTCTTCAGTGGCTTGTTACATCAAGGAATCGCTTCCAGGACCAGGATAAAAGGTCCAGTGGGGCCCATCACACAACCCTTTTCAGCATCCACAGCTATGTCTCTGGGCTCTGTACTCAGCCTCTTCTGGGCTCGAATTAAGTCAGTGCCTGCCTGGTATACGGCAGTATCCGCAGGGCTTTCTTCCTGGTGACTTTGAATCCCACTCCCCATTTGGCCTCTAAACCAGCTTTATCCCTTTTTCAGGGCTTAGGCCACCCTGCTTGTGACAGAGCTGAGGGGATGCAAACCCAACCACTCCTCCAAGTCCCAATCCAGCAGGGACTCAAATAACACCCATATGCTGCTTCCTAGAATAGTTGTTGCTTCCATCTTCCTGTGGCCACTTCCCACATAGCCCCTTCCTCTTCACGCTTCCCTCAGGGCTGACGTTCTGCCTCACAGAACGGCACTGCCTCCAGAACCAATCTTCTGGCTTTCGCTTAAACTCCACCAAAGGAGCACCTTTCCTGCTCTTCTCCTCCCACACCCTCCCCGAACTGACTAGCAGTTCAGCCAAGTGAGCCTTCTGCGTCTCCTTTTTTTATGCGAGTCAGCTGTGCTCTGATTGGCTTCCTTCCTGCAGCATTTCTAGGTGGGCTTGAAGGACCCATTTCGAGTGCTCCTTTTCTAGGATGGGGTGTGATGGAACCGTGAGGCCTCCCACAGGGGACCTCAAAGGTCTCCAGGCACCCTGTCACACTCCTCTTAAGCACTAGCCGAAGAATCCAGATCTAAGAAATGAATCACAAGTGCTTGCTGATGGACTGGATGCCTTGGACAAATGACTCTTGATATAGAAGATAGTGTAGGGGAGAGATAACAGTCCAGTGATTCCTAAATGGGTTCTCAACCTCTTCTTAAGCCTCAGGCCATTGCGAGCTGCCACTGAATAAGAGATATGCATTATAATGACATATGGACACAGGAATTAAAAGTACTGTTGAAGTGACAGCCTAACTAACGGAAAGGAATTACCATTTAGTTCTGGTTTAGGAAAGGTTTTCTGCTCTTTGGAAAGCTACTGTCTATATTAATACACCAAACTCTGCAGCTTGTTCTGCCAATAAAGTTGTATTGAACTGAGTTGCAAGAAATCAAGCCATTTTGGGGATATTGCGATCTCCTTTTACTTATCCGAGTTTAATATTAAACTGAGGCTGTTCTTGCCCACATACACTGGAGCTAATGAAATGATTGATCTTATACCTAGTGAACGCTTTCTGCATGGGTAAATTTTTAGATGTTTCACTTTTCCTTTTGTAGCCAGTGGCAGTTTTCTGCAGGATGGTTGGTTGTGGTTTTTGGGTGTTTTTTGGTTTTTTTTTTTTGTTTTTTTTTGTTTTTTTTTAGTTTTGTTGGTTTATAGCTACAGGAGCTAATAATTCTTGATTCCTCAAAGAGCTGCAGCTTCTTGTGTTTTTACTAGGAACCTGACTTCCTTTTGTTCAGTCTGGACAAGCGTACCATTTGTGGAATGTGCCTGCACCACTCCAGACCTCACCTGGTCTGGACTTTCAGGTCAAATGCCACTACCAAAATCAGACATTTAGACATTACCTGGCTTTGTCAAGATCTGAATGTGAGGTCTAGCCCTGACTGAGTGGCAGTATTGTCAAGCTTAGACCCTGGAGAGCATCTCATAGGGTATGTTCACACACAGTTCTTATTTCGAAACAACAGGGGTTGTTTCCAAATAAGAACTGCCATGGCCACACTACGTATGGCCATTTTGAAACAAGCAAACTGCTTGTTTCGAAATGCAGCTGTTCTGTTGAAACAGCTTAAACCCGCTTTTGTTTCGAAAGGGAGTTGTTTCGAAACAACTCCTTTCGAAACAATGCTAGCAGGACATGCTGTTTTGAAACAACAGTTGTTTCGAAACAGCATTTGACCCTTCCTCCCACGGTGCTTAGCACCCTGGGAAGAAGGGCCACCCTCCCTCAGCACCCTGGCCAGAGAACCCTCCGCACCCTGGCCAGGGTGCTGAGGGGTAACCCCTGGCCAGCAGAGGGGGACTGCAGGCACTGGCGGAGTCAGGCGCGGGGCTGTGCCTCACTCCGCCGGTGCCTGCAGGGGACTGCAGGCACTGCGCTTCACCTGGGGGGCGCCTGCAGTCCCCTGCAAGCACCCGCCAGGAGAGGCGCAGCGGGGCGCCTCACCCCAGGGGCTTTAAAGCCCCGGCTGCCCCCAAACCTGGTGGTGCGGGCCCTGGCACGTGGCTGGAGCCTGCTGCTGCCGGGGCCAGAGTGAGCGCCAGCCCGGAATCCCCAGCTTGTTTCCAAACGTCTTGTTTCAAAACAAGCCTGCCCTGTGTGAACATAGCCATAGTGTTCTCAAACGACTCCCTTATTGAGCTCCAAAACCAGGCATGTAAAGATCAGTTCCTAGATGTCCTTGGCCAGAGGCAGTATGGACACCTTCGTTGATAAAAGGCAAAGACTACATCCTCCTGAAAACCTACCCTGTATTGCTTCCCTCAGCTAGGCAATCTCACTGCCGCAGATTCCCTGCCAGGCTGGAGGTGGCAGCACCACTTGAAGATTTGAAGTTCTCGCAATCACTGATGCAGTGCTAAGGGGAAAAGCCTTAGTGCTGCAGGCTCCTGCCAGTTTGGATAAGACATTTTCTGAATATCTCTAAAACAGCTGACTAAAAATCTACAAAACCAGAACAGTTTGCAAAAAGCACCTGGCTGCAGCCTGGCAGTTAATTCCTACTAGGCCATTTAGGTTTAGTGAATTTACAATACAATTATTTTACTGGCATTTAGAACACTCAATAGCTCACAATGGACTTGATCCTGCATCCACTTATGTCACTCTTCTTGGCTTCAGTGGGACAGGATCAGGTACCAGGGAGCACAGTACAAAGCACCTGCTCAGTAAACTATTATCGTTTGTACATAATGTTAGTCATTTTAGTTCCTAGCCCCTGGGAGACCGTCTAGCACCATGCATCCAAGGGAGGACAAAGCACCTAGGAGAGGAGCAGTGACCATTTTAGGGACTGTCTGGACTTTGTGTCTAGATACAGTGATCCTGGTTTGTTCCCACACCTTTAAAAATATTTGGTGCATGGCTGGGAGCGCAGGTGGAGAAGTAGCACCAATGCTCAGAAGAGCTGATATGGTGCCATGAGATGGTCAACTCCAGTCATGTGGTGAGACGTGCTCATGTACGCAAGTGATGGGCATTGTTTCATAATGGGACTGGGCAATTTACCAGCACCCTCTTGCTAGACATGCACAGGCCCCAGGCATGCAAACACTCAGATGAGAAGTTCAGGACTACTCACACTGGCAGACATGATTGCAGGATTGGGGCCTAAAATACATTTTTGCTACTTTTTAGTCCTGTTAGCCCTGCAGTGCCACACAGCTAAGAGCATGAGCTGGATTCAGTTCTTCCACGTACATAGGTGACAAAAGTGTTTATTAAGTTCCAATCAGTTACATCCGAAGGCAGTGGGACCACATAGTTCGTCCTGTCAAACTTTTATTCCTGGTGATCTATCAGAAAAATCACAGCATGACTCTCAAAGGCCAGGCTGTGTGAACAGCTGGCAGAAGACACCCCCCCCCATCTATTTATAATGAAGCAGATTTGCTCAGGAATCACTGGGAAATGCTAAACTTAGAGCTCCAAAAATGCCATTTTTACTATCATTTTCCCAAGTAGAACCATATTTACAGTTTTTAGAGTTTAGTTTCCCTTTCATTTAAGCAAACATGCATCTATTTAAACCAATTTTTTAAAGCAATCCAACAGGAACCTTTTGTTGTCAGTTTCAGCATGGAGTGGACTTTTTGAGCAAAAAATATTTAAACTTTCAAAATAGTAAAGACAAATATCTATATTAGCATCCAAAGACAAACTAGCTATGAATTAATTAAGGCTCTGATCCTGCAGCAACATACACACGTGCTTAACTTTATGCACCTGAGTAGTTCTATTGACTTCAGTGGGACAATTTACAGGTCCTTATCCACTGAGGTCAATTCAGAGGGCCTGATCCATTGAAGTCAATGGAAGAATGTCCATTAATTTCAGTGGTCTTTGGATTTAGACCACAGTCTTCTCAGTTGAGCACATGCATCCATCTTTGCATGGTCAGGACCTGTAGTGATTACTTTTTCTGAAGTCACAGCTCTTTACTGTTGCACCTCGCACAAACAGAACATGCCCACACCCCCCACAAACAACTAAAAACACACCAAAAGTAGTAACACATTATTTAAAAATTATAGCTATATTTAGTCAATTGGTTAGAGTACAAACACTTTATACAACACAGTTAAATAAATTACTCCATAAATCCAATCTGTTAACACATGAGATTCGGGCAAATATACAGCTCACATTCCTGAATAGCACAACCTCTCCTTCATCCACTCTGCAGATGCTGTCCATGCATACATTTTAACACTATCTGTTTGGCGGGAGGAATGTACATGGAAACATTTTGGGTTTTCAAACCATTTGCCCTAGTTGCTTAGTGAATGCAAAAGAAAAATCAAGGCAATTTCAACTTTTATCCAAGGCCTCTCGTGTCTCTCTCCTCCTACCAAAAGACTTGTAATGCAGGAAACAATGCTAAAAATGGGCATGAAAAGCACAGTTATGGAATGACAGTATGTATCAATATCCCCAGGCTGGGATTTGTAAAGAACCCCAAGGTAGATAAATAGATCTCCAATGCCCATTGCATTTCAATGGGATTTAGGTACCTAACACTTTTGAAAAATCCCAGCCCAATACTCCACTGAAGAGAAAACTGTTTTAACCTGTGTCCCAGTCTAGCTCCTACTGACTTCACCTGAGCAGGAGTAAGGCCTAGACCTCCAGCTGTATAAACCTGGCCCCTGATCCTGCAGGTTCACTTGTGCTTGTATGAAGCCCCTCTGTGTCAATGTAGAGCCCAAACAGGCACAGGTGTCTGCTCACCAGCCAGGATCAAGGCCTTGCAGCACTCCTTGGCAAAGCTCCTTAACCTAACTGATTTTGTGGCTCCTGAAAGTACCAGAGGTTTCCAAGTACATCTGATCACCAGAGATGCTGTTGGTATATTATAGTGACCCTTTCATTTCCAATGTGTGTGGGCACTGTGTTTTTGGCACTCGCTTCTACTATGTTTTTTTCCCCCCCCCCCATATTAAATACACTAGGAAGAGGCCTCCATCCTGGCAGATATTTGAGTCTTGAAAGAATAAATGGAAGGTCTAGCTCCAAAAATAAAGCAATCCTCCAAAGAATTTATTTTTCTATAGAGTACCCCATTGATCTGATGACTTTCAGGGTGGTGAGAACTTATGGAACTTTCTAAAAGTACTGGCAGAAGACATGTTAAAACTAGGTGCCCTCTGAAATTCAACAATGTTGGACATGTTTATTGAAGGGAATTATAAAATAAAAACCTCTTTCTATCAATAATTATTATCTATCACATCCTAATCATATACTTCCTCCTCAGCAGTTTGTAAATTTCCATGAATGAAGGCACAATCTAAAGTCCATTAACATCAATAAGAGTCTTTCCATTGACTTTGATGGGCTGGGATGAAGCCCTAGCAGTGGTGGTCTACAAGATGCAATGTTAACAGCCTTTTCAGACTAACCAGGAAATTCCTCTTTTCCCGTAAAAGATTATACATTTTTCAGGGGCTAGCTAACCCTAGCAGACAAAACATAGCTATAGGCATTATCTTTAATAGCCCCCTAACCCATCGCTGAAGGGGAAGGAAACAATCTGTATTTAAACTACAGGGCAGATGAACTCTAAGTTCAAGGCAACATCTTTTTGTTAAGAGGGAGCCAGATGATTTTTCACCAAAGTTTTCCATTTTCTATTTAATGTTCTCAGTCGTGTGTTTTGCTATAGCTGCTCGCATGGTTCCAGCCTCACAAAGTAGGATGACACATGTTTTAGGTGGAGTGGGTAAAGGGCGGTATCTTTAATCTATGTCCTGGGAAATGGAAAACTTTATCTGCTCACACAGAGCCCTCAGTTCTCTCTACAGGGAATAGACTATACCCAAGATTAAATGAACTGGAGAACCAAACATCTGTTTGGAAGAAATATTGGAATCTATGCTGATATAAATGTAGGGATACTGATGGGATGGTGAAGACAACCAGATGCTTGTTTGCTTGAACTGAAAAATCACTGTGCAACTCACATGGAGAAGAAAGAAAAAGAGTCCACAGAAGACTCATCGGGTAGGAAGAGATAGAAGCAATTCTGTTTCTAAGCAGCTTCTTGTTTCTCCGGTGCCAGCTGGTGATGGAACCAAAGGTTGTTAAACCGTCTGCTTATAACCCACCTGAGTTACAGTTACAAGGGGGATGAAGCAAATTGCCCAGCAAAGTGCCAGGATGTTATAAATGGTTACAGGTGAAAAAGGTAGATGCAAGAGTGGATGAACTCAGAAATCCTGTTTTCATGGTAGCATCCTTTGCATAATAAAAGGAGAAAATAAATGCACGTGAATGAGGTTCCATCATATATCCAGACTACAATGACACTGTGGATTTAAGGGGACAACAAAGAAGAGCAAATCTTCACCTAAATGATGATAGAATTTCACAGCATGTTTCGGGGGCAGGAGGGGAGAGAGGAGACTTTTTAACAGTGTGTGCTTCAGCCTTTGAGGGCTCATGCTTTTAAAGCCGATAGAGCAGTTAGTGTGATAAAGTCAGGAGACTAATTGTTCAACATTTCAATTTGAAAATTAGATTTCTCTTTTAAAAAGAATTAAGTTTACATTCTGACAACAACTATTTTGAAAAACATAAACATTCCTTCTCCCTGCACATAGTTCATAACTTAGGAACTTTAAGACCTAGTTGGAATTGTATCCTGATAGCAAGAGATGACAAACTGGTTTCCCCATCTCAGAAGAGATAATTGGAATTGGAAAATGTGTAGAGAAGGGTAACTAAAATGATTAGGGGTATGGAAAAGCTTCCATAAGAGGAGATATTAAGACTGGAACTTTTCAGCTTAGCAAAAAGATGGCTATGGCAGGACATGGGTAGAAGTCTATAAACTACAACTTGTTTGGAAAAAGTGAAAGAGGAAGTGTTATTTACTCCTTTTCATAACACAAAAAGTGGGGGCCACCAAATGAAATTAATAGACAGCAGGTTTAAAAACAAAAAGTATTTTGTCACACTACACACAGTCAAACTGTGGATATCCTTGCCAGAGGATGTTGTGAAAGCCTAGACTATAACAGTGTTCAGAAGGAAGTAGATAAGTTCATGAAGGATACATTCATCAATGGCTATTAGCCTGGATGGGCAGGGACTGCTGTTTGCCAGAGGCTGGGAATGGCCAATAGGATGGATCACTTGATGGTGCTTCATTTCCTTGAAGTACCTGGCATTGGCTACTTTTGGAAGACAGGATACTGGGCTAGATGGCCCATTTGTCTGACCCAGTATGGCCATTCTTATATTAAATTAGCAAGTCACCATTTGATCTATACAGAACTTTGACTCATTATAAGGTCTTTGTTTTCACCAGTTTAATGGCATGGGGATTGTAGTGAGAACTTCTCATGGGGGGGTGACCACTGCAAAATTTTGAGGACTACACTTTGTGTTAACTTTGGGGAAGGAAAGTAAGAAAAGGGAGAACACATCACTGGGCCAGATTTTGACTGCATAACCTCATGCAAAAAGGAGGATCCAGGGAATTATAGACCAGTCAGCCACACCTCAATCCCTGGAAAAATTATGGAGCAGACTCTCAAAGAATCCATCCTCAAACACTTAGAGGAAAATAAAGTGATCAGGAACAGTCAGCATGGATTTACCAAGGGTAAATCATGCCTGACCAATCTCATCTCCTTCTATGATCAGATGACTGGTTTTCTGGATGCAGGAAGAACCGTTGATGTCATATACCTTGATTTTAGCAAGGCTTTTGATACAGTTTCCCACAGCATTCTCACTGGCAAATTAAGGAAGTATGGGTTGGATAGGTGGACTGTAAGGTGGTTAGAAAACTGGCTAAATCAATGGTTTTAGCGTGTAGGAATCAATGGTTCCATGTCTAGCTGGCAGCCAGTCACGAGTGGTGTGCCCAAGGGGTCGGTCCTGGGGCCGGTTCTGTTCAACATTTTCATCAATGATCTGGATGATGGAATAGACTGCATTCTCAGTACGTTTGCGGATGACACCAAGCTGGGGGGACCAGTAGACACGTTGGAGGGCAAGGACAGGATTCAGGGAGACCTAGATAAATTGGAACAGTGCACCAATTGAAATCTTATGAGCTTCAATAAGGACAAGTGTAAAATCCTGCATGTGGGATGAAAAAACCCCATGCACTGCTACAGGCTGGGAAACATTCAGCTAAGTAGCGGCAGTGTAGAGAAGGACCTGGGGGTCATGGTGGATGGAAAGCTAGATATGAGTCAGCAGTGTGCTCTTGCTGCCAAAAAGGCCAATGGCATACTGGGCTGCATCAAAAGAAGTGTTAGCAGCAGATCAAGGGATGTGATCATTGCCCTCTATTCTGCACTGGTGAGGCCACATCTAGAATACTGTGTTCAGTTTTGGGCTCCCCACTACAAAAAAGACAGGGACATGCTAGAGAGAGTTCAGAGGAGGGCAACCAAAATGATTAAAGGGCTGGAGCACAAGGCCTATGAGGAAAGACTGAAAGCATTAGGCTTATTTAGTCTGCAGAAGAGAAGATTGAGGGGGGATTTGATAGCAACCTTCAACTACCTGAAGGGATGCTCTAAGGAAGATGGAGCTCGTCTGTTCTCGGTAATAACAGAGGACAGAACGAGGAGCAATGGTCTCAAGTTGCGGTTAGGTAGGTCGAGGCTGGATATTAGAAAAAACTTTTTTACTAGGCAAGTGGTGAAGCCTTGGAATGAGCTGCCTGAGGAGGTGGTGGAGTCTCCATCTTTGGAGGTGTTTAAGGCCCGTCTGGACAAAACCACGACTGGGATGGTTTAGTGGGAGTGGTCCTGCCTCTGGCACGGGGTTGGACTAGATGACCTATGAGGTCCCTTCCAACCATAGGATTCTATGCTGAGTACCATCTGAACTCCATGAATGGTCCTACTGACGTCAGTGGAGTAAGAGGCTATTCAACATGAGAAAGGGGATCAGAATCTAGGCACCTAAATCCTATTGATTTCAATGGAAATGTATTGGTCCTTATATAGGCTTTGCCACTTTGTTACAGATACTTAGGAGCCTAAATATCTTTGAGGAGCTGAGCTCCAGTCCTTAATTTATCTCCCCCATCAAAGATAAAACAGAGGACGGACACTGCTGAGTCCCAGGCTTAAAATTACACTGGATACATACTGAACAGAAATATCAGAAGCTTACAGTATGCCTTTCATAATGTCAAGGCAAAACTATAGGTCAAGGCAAAACTCATTTTTATGCTCTGTAAAGCAGCATGATCTGAAAAATAGAGCACACTTCCAAGATATCAGAGGCAGCTCTTTGAAGATCAGGTAGAACCAGATGACCACACAGGAGAAATGGAACAGATAAGGGTCCATCCAATGAGAACTTTAAAGGACAGGAATATCTATAGGATAAAAGCAGGAACAGTGCTCAGATAGAGGGGGTCTTACAGATGGGACAGTTGGACATTGGAAAGGGGTAGGTAAGAGGATGGAGAATTCTCATCTTATTGAATCGTAACTAACAGAGATACTCAGAAAGCAGAGCCTGGGACAAGACAGAGGAGGTTTGTCTGTTGTTGAACAAGAGCTCAAGAAGTTAAAGGGACACTGTTATGTAGTCCAAGTTCCAAAATCTGACCTACATTAAAAATCAATACATGCTAGTTCTCTAACATGGAATGTCTCTTTTTTTAAGTAAAAATCTTTCGTCTTAAATCCACTAATTTGCTGAATTATATTTATTTATGCAGGTGGGAAGCTTATTAGTTTCACCAAACCCATACAAAAGAAAGATCATCCACAAGACTGCTCCTGCAACAACTTATCATCAGAGGTCAAGCTTTGTGTGGATGCTGACAAGGCTAGAAGGTGGGGAGGATGGAAATCATGTTTGTCTGAAGAATCCAAAAAAATGGGCGAGGTGGGGAGGAAAAGGCTTAGTGTCCTGACAAATGGAAGACAACAGTCAGTAGACAAAGACCATTTTATTTCTGGATCTTATTTGAGGGTATTACAAACAACAAAGTGGAAAAAGAAAAGTAACCCATAAAAAGTAGTCAGCAGTGCCCTTTTGAAGATAGGCTTTTGGGATGTAGCAAGCAGGTGGTAGCATGTGCATGGTAGAAAGAAGAAATAGAGGGAGAATCTTGAGAGCAAAGTGAGTGATGAGATGGAGCCTGGGAGACAATAGAAGACACCATTCTATGCAACTGAGAATAGATCTCTTTCTATGATGCTTATGTAGCACCCGGGAAGGATGGTACATCCGTTTCCTTTCCTAGGTGAAACTGAGGCTTAGACTGGATTTAAACATGATGGGAGCCAGGTTACTATAGTCACCAGGATGTCCCATCTCCATCAAAGGACCTTCAATGCTGGGGCACCCAGTTACAACACACTAAGGCCATGGTGCCTTTATGCTCTGCCTGTGCAGACAGGACCACATTTTAACAGATGTGAGTGATGCGCTACTGCCTGATCTGGCACAGTTTAGTTCTTCATACACAGGTAAGACTGAGCATGTTTTAACTGTGTGCAAGATGCTAGGTGGGCCTGCAGTGCAGTGATAGTACTCCAGATTAGTTCTTAAATGAGTTCCAAAGGGGCAGCTGTGTTAATCCAGTTCAGCAAAATGAGCAAGGAGTCCTGTTGCACTTGAAGACTAACAGATTTATTTGTCGCATGAGCTGTTGTGGGAGAAAACCCCACTTTGTCAGATGCTTTGAAGATTTTCTCCCACGACAGCTCATGTGACAAATAAATTTGTGACTCTTTGCTTGTTTTTCTTAACTGGGGGCTCTCTTAAATAACACCACTGTCAGGTGAGCCCTACAGGAGGTCCAGAAGTGGCAAATGCACCTTGTTTATTTCAATGCCTTCCTATGAAGTTCTTTGCTGAATCACAGGGCATCAGGTGCTCATTTGTCCTCACTCTTGAATGAGCTTACTGTGCTACTAGCAAATAGATGTATTTCATATTTTAGCCTGGAAAACTGGTGTTCACAATGGCTTTCAACACTGAGTTCATGTTTTATTGCCTAATTGAACTGATGGAGCACTCAGGCCCATGCTAATATGAACTGCAGATCAAACATAAATGTGCACCACACAATGAACATTTTCCTTGTGATCACCAGAAGGTATCTGCTCTTCCTGAACAAAGGGCCAAAATTCTGCAGTGATGGACCTAGGATTAACACCTAGTGATAGATCTGTTGTTTCCTGGGAGGTAGGGAAGACTTGCCCTGAGACTTTTCCCCACCACCTCCATGGCCCTGAAAAAACACAAAGGGCTAGCATGTATTCTTGGGACCATGCTCACAAGAGGGGGATGGCAGAAGACACAAGGTATTAAAGGAACTGAATCTATTTTAACAGCCCCATCTCCGTATTTTTTCCCTTTAAGCAAACCCGTTGGCCTCGCACACACTGCTTCCCTAGCTACACAGCCCCACATGTGGAAACAGATAATAAATAGTTTTTTTACACACGCAAACATACATAGCACCACTTCTATAAGGCTGAGAAGATACTAAATGTACATTATAGGGAGGTGCTTGTTATAAAGAGGTATTTATAATGAGCTTCCAAAGAGCCAGGAGACAAAACGTACAGCAGATAGCCTTATATCAGAGGTAGCCTTACAACAGACAGCTTCAGTATCAAGGTGCTGGATAAAAACTACACAAAGGGAGCTGGAGGCAGAGAGGTGGGCTGGAGGAAAGAAATGACAAAGCAGAACTGGAGTCCTGCTGGGATTTTTAAAAAGCAAGCATCAAGTGTCTGGGTTTGTTAACTTCAAGTGCTAGCTCACTGGCAAGGAGACACTGCCTGCTCACTCCAGAACCCAGAGCTCCAACAACACAGCGGCACAGTTCGGATAAACACTTGACGATTGAGCAGGTGATGCGTTGGCGGTTGTGACAGGAATCTGCCCACCAGTCTGACAGTGAAGGCATTTTGATGGGAGTGAGAGGGAAAGCAAGGAGTGGGACTAAAGAGCTGGCTTATTTTACTCCCCCAGCTGGCTCAATTCACTGCCCAGACAGGTATAGCTCCATTCAGTGGCAGGCTGAGGCGGAAGCCAGAAGCACTCCAGACCGCGATCCCTTAAGAAGCATTTGGAAGCATTGTGATCAATAGAGGCTCTGTCCATGGGTGCTCAGAGTGGGAGGCTCTGAGGTCCCCATAGGGAGCTGTGGTGATACAGAGCCTGCTGTGTTTAGAATTAACAAGAATGATCCTCCCTCCTGCTCAGAAGGCAGGAGTTACCCCTTTTGTGTGTGCAGGCAGGTGGCATTGATGCAGACAGAAGGTTCTCTCCTTATCCTCTCTTAAATCCAGCTGAGCTCTCTACCCAGCCAGACTCTGAACTATAAATGCAAAGGCGTCTCCTTGATTGAGATTCCTCCTGAAATACCCACATTGCACCACTCTATGGGGACAAGGTGGGAGAAGTCTGCACCTTAGCCAGCTCTGCCATCCATTCTGAGGCTGAGGGTGGCAGGGGGAGAAACAGGCTGCTATCTAAAGGCAGCAGCCCCTCTCAGCCTTTACTGGGGTACAGCCACTACATAGGGGAAATCAACCGTCTAGTGTTTATCCAGGCCTCTGAAGGAGCGTGATGTTTAGGGAAAGATGCTAGGCCTAGTGGGGAGTTTCCCTATCGATTTGAGTGCCAGCCCTCCATTAGCCTGGCTGCATCAGCCCACCTTGTTGCTGGAGGCAGTGGGCTCCAGGCTGCCATAACACTTCCAATGGTTTTATATAACAGATGCACTCTCTTCCCTCACATGTAGTAAGCAAACAGTAGGAGATAGCACCAGGAAGGGCTCCGACCGGGCCCTAGCATCACCCAGTGCAGTGGGGCAGGGCACAACTCCAGGACTCCTTCCATACTGAATACTCTTCATACATTTCTTTTAAAACTTTTATTCAATAATATATAATTCCTTTAGTTATAATATAGAACTGTCCATCATGCCATATTCCCCACCCCCTCCCTGCCGTGTCAACTCTGGAGCCAATCCATCACCTGGGGGATTGGGGGGCAAAGGTCAGCATGTATGGGGGGAGGGGGAAGCAACATTAGCTGATAACCATTTTGCATACCCTTCACATTTTCCATGCTTTCTGGGTCAGGAAGAGGTGAACAGGAAGTCAAAGGCAGAGGAACCTTTTACATTCAGAAGTAAGGTTTGTGTTTATAAACTGGTGCGTGCCATGGAGCCGGTGCGGTCCCTGGTCTCGTCCCCCGCCACCACAACGCCGTCTGGCTGCCAGCTCTGTACACACGCTGATAAGACGTTTGATTTGGTTCTGGTTCTGCTTATGGAAAATTGGGAGGAACAGCATCAGACCTAGGAAGAGATGGGAGGAGGGAAGTGAACATGAGGCACGAGCTACAGGTGATGTCAATGTGTAGGCAGAGCTTTTCCCTTCTCCAGTGCCTAGCAGACTGAGCACAGGGTGAAAAAGCAGTAGCAAGTTCTAATCCTTGCCCTTCCCCTGCAACCTGACCCTTTATACAGACACATGCATGGCACAGAATCTTCAGGCCTCAGTTTTCCTGTCTGTAAAGTGGAGATAATAGACCTACTTCCCAAGGGTGGGGTGAGGCTTAGGCAGCGTATGTAGAGTGCTTTAAAAGTGTCAGCACTGTAGAAGTGCTAAGTTACTATTGCAAAGAATGGCAAGTGAATCAAAATCCGTTTGCCACCTTTCCTTCCATACTTGAGCTAGCAGTGCCTCCCCAGTGTAAACTTTGTAGTAGGTGGGGGGCAGGAGTCTACCCATGACCCCAACACTATTTCAGCCCCCTCAGATGCTTGCTTCACACCCTCCCATGTGCCCCCAGATGCTGCTGATCTTCCGACCCACGCACCAAGCTTCAGTTCTGAACTCCAGACTTCAGCCCAGTGCTATGGCACCAGGTCAGCTGACCAGTTCAGAAATTTTAACTGTGCACTTGTGAGCTCACCTCTTTCTCACTGCTGCATGAGTGACAGACTCATGAACAAGCAGGAAGGGATATGTTGAGGGAATGCCCCCATCCCCTTTCCTTCTGAAGACACCTCATACCCACTACTCCTTGTGCAGGTGAAAAATGCTTTATTACTGAACAAGGTGAAAAAAATTTCCTGCTCTGGGCACCTAAAATGATAACAGGTTCAAAGAGGGAAGCACCTGTCAAACTCCAGCAGTGAGCACACATTTACTACTCAGTGTATATTATAGCAGTAGGGAATGCTTTAGGTAAGGGTATATCCAAAATAACTACATTTTCAACTTTCTCATTTCCTTTTGGGCTGAAGCTTACCATATGTCTGATCTCTTCTCAACCCCAGCTTTGACATGGTGGAGGTGCTGGGACAAGTCACCTACCCATTCTATACCTCAGTTCCCCTTCTTTAAGAGGGGAATATGATCTCTTCCTAACTTACTTTGCTGAGTTCTTCAGAGTACAAGGTCCTGTCAAAGCAAACTGGACGTACTGCAAGTCTGAAGAGCTGTATGAGGAAGGAATGCTAAGGTGTCTCTCTGCCTTTTCCTCTTAAGATTAAACGAAAGATTCTGGGTGAAAATTCTGCATTCACGCACCTTCAGTTACAAAAGTAACAAACAAGAATTGTGAAGTGCTGCTGGTTCTCACCAAAGCTCTAATGACTTGCCCTGCTTGCTCTAAGGAATTTAAACCTCTGCCTTTTCCAACTGTGCATGTCGATATTCCCTTCGCATTGCTCTAAGAGTTTGGAATTTTAAGTATGAACATACAACACTGGAGTTAATGCAACACTGGGACTGAGAAGCCAACCAATCAGAAGTCAGAACATTCCAAAGATTAAGGGTCTCTCCCAGCACTAACTTCATCCTCTTGCCATCTATTATGGCTTACTCATATAGATTAGAGGTTCCCAAGCTATTGGTGCTAAGCCCCACTTCGGAATTGCCCATCTCATGCACGCCTTAAGCAAAGGGAGAGGGGGAGCTAGTACCCCAGGACTCCAAGGGGCACTCAGCACATGGCTATTGAGGAAACTGCCCATTTCCCACAATGGTCCAGCAGTCTCAGCTGCCAGGACCCAGCTCTGGGCTTGTCTCACTCCCCCACTGTGCAGGTGAAGTGAACAGTGAGGCATTAAGGGCTGTGGTCATGGAGGAGTGGAAAGGTGCACCCCATAAGTAACTAGGCCCACTGCATACTGTCTCCTGTTGATCCAGTTCCCATGCTCAGACTCTGTCCAGCAGGGGAAGTGGATGGGGATCTGAGGACACGCTGAAGGACCTGGGTTAGCAAGAGGCTCTGCTTGGTAGGGGGCCCATACACACAAGGTGCAGCCTTCAGTTTCCTGATCACAGACTCCCTGTCAACCTCCTCAGGAGGGTAACTGCAGCTGTGCAGTGGGGGAAAGACACTCAAGGAGGTACAAAGAGCCCTATCTGCTTCCCCTGTTGGATAGAGCCTTCTCCTGCCTCTGCTCCTTCAGCACAGCCCCATCAATTTCTTATGTTCTCCGATAAACTGTGACAATTTGAAATCTTCTGGTATAGATCACGGATTCTCAGACTCATAGTTCTGAACACATCAGGCAACACTAATTGCTTTGCTCATTCAATATGTTGAAAGAGAGAAGGAAGTGGGGGAGGCAGGCCATCCCAGAACAAAAACGGGTGAGAATCGCTAGTATAGGCTAAAACGAACAGTACATTGGAGGTTTGTATTTAAAACGAGGAGCCTTCATTTCTGGAATTTTCCAACTGCTTGACTCCTCAGCTTGGCCACTGCATTAGCAGTAGTGTTTGGATTTCTTAAGCCGGGAAAGAAATGAAGAGCTGGTATTAGAGCAGCATGTCCTTAATAGAGAATGTTTCACAGCACCATGCTGACAAAGGACTCAGGTGTATGAACATACAGATTAAGAATTCAGGACTTTTCAAGGAATGGGACAAGTTTTGGTTTTCAAACCTCACCTCTTTCTTTGAAGGAGCACTCTAGAAAACAAGTCTGGTTTGAAGTTTCAACTGTGAGGGTGGCTCTGCATTTCAATTCGAAACCAGCTGCAACTGGCCTGGCTTGGGTTATAAAACTGCAAGGCAGATGTTCATGATGGAGCTCAGGCTCCATTGAGGGATCTCAGAGCCAGGGCCCCAACTTGAGTTTGAAAGCACTATACTGCAATTTCAGAGCCCCACAGCCTTGAGTCAGCTGATGTATGCCAGATGGGCGTGTTTTACTGCACTACAGACACACCATGAGCACCTAGCAGGCAAAAAAGTTTATTCCCTGGGCAAGTGAGACTCTTTGAAGCCAACAGGGGTTGAAGTGATGTTGCTGAGACTTTCAGATCATTTGACCTTTGTGCCGAGACCAAACATGGAAAGTATCAGGCCAAAAGGAGTGAGCAAGAGAAAGTTACAATATACAAAAGTGATTGGAACCAATGTTAGAAATCAACCTTCACTCCCAAATCCAAAGCTTTTAGTTGCTCTTAGTTTCTGAACATCCCCATAGACTAGAAGACAACAGAAGTTTATACGTACATATATTTATTGGTTTCAGTGAATTATACAAATGGATTTGACCTGTTATCAATGCCAATATAACTTTATTGGAATATGGAATGTAAACAGATGTTTCAAATAGAAACATTCTAAACTTATATTATAAAAAAATTAAATATTTGACAATGCCAGAGAAGGAAATTCTGTGTTTAGGTGCTGGTGGCAAAACACTATCTCTAGTGTATAAGGTTGAGGAGGTTGCTAGACCCTCTGGATGAAGTTACAGAAACAACCAATAAAGGAAACAACTGAGAGTTGTGGGGCTCTAAAGCTATCCAGGGATCTAAAGAAAATCCACAAGAGAACCACCCCAGCCCCCCAACAGAATCTTAGCCCCAGAATTCAGCACTGGATGAATGTTAACACACTACATGGACCCAAACTCTGGATCAGTAGTTACACAGTCCCCCTCAACAGCTCCATACCCTCCCTTTTCCCACCACACCATTTCTGCCTCACTCCTCCCCCCTTTGCCATTCCCACTACTGCATCCCCAAGCTCTCCTATTGCATTTCCTCACAATGTCTCAATTCTGCTCCTCAGTCAATGGTGCTGGATTGAAACGCTCCAGATTCACATACTGGAATTGTACCTCACCTGGCGTGAAGTATCACATGTGAGCCATGTAATAAGTTACATGGTCGTACATCTATTTTATAGTCTTGCAGTATCAGCTTTCCTGAGGTCTGTGGGAAAGTATTTTTCCTGCTACAGAAAAAAAGAAAAAGACCCCCCCCCCAACCTTCTGCCTCTACATCCAGGACTTTCCCAAACAGGCCTATCTTGTTTCTTCCCATGGAACCTTTTCTGAATGCACCTGCAGGGGCGCTCACCTCTCTCTGAGCAACTCAAAAGGTGCATGTTCATTTTAATGATCCAAACCATTCTAAGATACTTTTCATCTGTAAATGAAACTGAAATTAAAGGGCCAAGCTCAAACCTGGAGTGAGCAGGTGTGACTCAGCCATCAGAACTGCAACTGCTTACATCAAGTCTGAATTTGGCCCTAATCTTCCACAGCTCCCAAGGGCTTATTTATAATAGATGCAGGCTATGGTCCACCAGTGGAAAGGCAAGTTTGCCCCCACCGCATGCTAGGAACAGGCTTGATTGGGAAGGAAAAGGAGAAGGCATGGAAATATGAACAAGAATCAGTTGTGATGAACCCTGGGTACATCCCTATACATTTGCAAAACCATTTGCCTAGGGCTTTGGTACCACAGGTTCAGAGTTACATTATCCACAACCACTGGAGAAGAACCGAGGTTTCAGCCCCCCAAAGGTTATATTTCTGCTGAACATAAATGGGGGAGGGGTCTTAGTTATTCCCTTCACTGTGTGAATGAAGGTTTTGTTTTTATTTGTAAACATCTTGAATTACCCGTTGTCTTCCAGTCTTCATCGTGCTGCTGTCAGGCCACTGGAGAGCACAGCATTTTCTGAGCTGGGCTGGGATTGCTCCTTCACCACTGCGTCTGCAAGAGACACAAAGATCAGCCGAGGATGGGAAGCAGCATTACAAGTGGCATCAAAGTGTTGCTTTCATGATGGTTTAGGTTCTTCCAAGGAAGCACCTTCAAGATTCACAAGTTTCCACTGGACTCCTTGAGGATGGAGAACCTGAGATTCCAGCCATCAATGACAGCAAGATCCATAGCAAGGCACTGAATGGAAGCCCCGCCTCCCACCTGATCAACAAACCCTCCTTTCCTTTTCAAGCCCAGCTGTGTGACGCTGTTCCCCCAGGACTCACAGAAATACGGGTGCTCCATAGCCTCTTTGGCAGTCAGTCTCTGTTGATGGTCATATCGCAGAAGTTTATCCAGAAGGTCCAGGACTTCAGGACTGACTAAGTGTCTGTTCTCACTATGGATGAAGTTTTCCCAACGTTTCCGTGAATGCCTGTAGCAGAGGGATGTCTTTCAGAGCACACACCAAGCTCTGAATGGCAGAGCAGCTACCATCAGATCCTACTGAATTCATCCAGACACACCCCATATGCAAATTTAGTGGACAGCCCTTCCCTTTGGAGCTAAGCAGAGCTACAACCAACCACCTCCGTGTCCAAAATCCAGCACATTAGTAATATCCCCACAGCTTATACATTGGAAAAAACAGGTCAGTCTCTGCACGAAACAATAAAATAGTCACAAGTCTGACATCAGAAATTGCAACATTCAAAAACCAAAAGGGAAACACTTCTATCTCCCTACCCACTCCATTGATGATTTGTTAATAGCTGTGCTCAAACAAGTGGATAACAAATTGAAGCTTCAAAGAAAAACTGCAGGATTGGAATTCATATGCAAATTTGACTTTGCGAAGTCAAGACCAAATAGGGACTATGGATTCTTTTCCCATTACAACAGGTGATTTGACCTTACTTTACTCTATATGCTGTTCCCCAGTGTCTGAATCTTAACGACTGCTTAGATTTGCTGTAACAGTTTGACCTAATCCTATGACTTACACTTCCCTGCATTTCTACATTTATTTTTCTCCTATTCTGTAAGTTTCCCATCTTCAAAGCATCTGACAAAGTAGGATTTTCTCCCAGAAAGCTCATGTAATGAATACATTTGTTGGTCTTTAAAAGTTCCACCAGACTCCTTGTTTGTTTTGGGGGGACTAGACTAACATGGACACCCCTTTGCAACCTAGCATTTTACTACTGACACCTAAGGGGGGCAAAGCCATTTGAACCTCTTCCTTTACATACTTGGCCTTTGGCGAAGCTGGGCTCAAGCGAACGTTCTCTATCCCAATGAGAGGGAGAGAATCACATAGTGAAGCTAATTTAGAAGCAATTTATGAGCAGACCAACAGAGGCCCTTTGCTGTCAAAGGTTCTATCTGATAAAGAACAGGCAAGAATTCCAAACAGTCAGGATGACAGCTAGACTTCTGTGACCTGCAATGTGTAGGTCACGTGAGATTATCATCATTGTCCCCTCTGGTCTTAAAACCTAAGATACAAGGACTTCAAATCCAGGCTCTTAGAAGTAAGACTGCTTCTAGTTCATAAGCTAGCCTTGCAAAATTCTACTTGCTGTCCCAGGTGAAGTGAGTAATTTTACTCTGACAGATCAGTAAGACATCATCATTGAGACCTTAAAGCAGAGCATAAGTTCAGCCATACATCTCCAATTAGTTTTACTGGCAGATGTGAGATTAGATCCCTTATCCATCTCAGAAATTATCAACCTGTGTTTCTCATTATCATCATGGGAAAGGATAGGTAGAGCCCTGCATCCGCGGATACGACAGATATCCACAGACCAATGTTCCCTCTAAGGTGCGCTGGCGTGCTGCAGCGCAGCCCGCCGCAGCCACCAGCGCTGGGAAGGCTGTAGGCAGCGCACTGCCAGCAGCCAGACTGCTTCAAGGGAGCTCCTGTGGAGCAGGGAGTTTTGAAAACTCCCGCCCAGAAAAGCTCTAACGGAGCATGCCTAGAAAATCTGGGCATGCTCCGTAGAGCTTCTCTGGCCCAGGAGTTAGGGCTGGGCCTGCCTCGAGTCCAGCCCAGAGGTAAGTTTGTGGGGGCTGGGGGCGAGCAGGAGCAGGGGGGCATGCTGCCAGGAGCAGGGGGAGTAGTAGGAGGGGGGGGGCGAGTGGGGGGGGGCTAGCAGGAGTGGGGGGGTGATCCCGGGACCAGGGGGCGATGCCGGGACCGGGGAGGGGGGTGGGGGGCTAGCGGGGGCGGGGGGAGGGGCTGCACAGCGAGCAACAGGAGTTGCTCAGCTGCTCTCTCCCCTTAGAGGGAACATTGCCACAGACCATTTCTTGCGGATGCAGGTCGGATACGGATCCACTTATTTGTATCCGCACAGGGCTCTAAGGATGGGCAAGCAGGTCCTATGTCTGGGCTGGTAAATTTGTGCAACACTTTTGCAAGGCCGAAAGCACGAAGGCAAAGCAATTTCTGAGATCTAGAGAAACCACTAACTGCCACATGAGGGTTGAAGAAGGGATCTCCCCCAATTCTGATTGCATGTGGCCTTTGGGTATTTCCCTTACTCTGGGCAATGAGGGTCACTCATCTGAATCTCCCTGCCATTAAAGGAGCTTCACATGCTGGTGCATCTTGGTCACCCTATTTTCTCTCTGTGGCATACAATAGTCTAGTGAAGTCTCCCGTGAACTGCAATACTTTGGTCTAACTTTGGTTGTTGGGTTTAGTTTGTCAGTGCTGGATGGTTTTAGAGATCTTTTCTGCCTTTAAACTGTATAACTGGCTCATCCGGGACAGTTCCCAACCAATGTTCCCTCTAAGCTGCGCTGGCGCGCTGCAGAGCACCCCGCCGCAGCCGGCAGCACACTGCCGGCAGCCAGACTGCTTCGAGGAAGCTTCTGTGGAGCAGGGAGTTTTGAATACTCCTGCCCAGAAAAGCTCTAACGGAGCATGCCCAAAAAATCCAGCCCCGAGGTAAGTTTGTGGGGGCTGGGAGGGGGGGCAAGCAGGAGCAGGGGGGCATGCTGCCGGGAGCGGGGGGGGGGGGCCTAGCAGGAGCGGGGGGGCGATGCCATGACCGCAGTGCGAGTGGGAGCGGGGGGGGCAATGCTGGGAGCGGGGGCCTAGCAGGAGCGGGTGGGGGGCTGTGCAGCAGGTCCCATGGGGGGGGGGGGAGCACAGCGAGCAACAGGAGTTATCAATCCATCCATCCATCCATCCATCCATCCATCCATAGGGCTTGCTCAGCTGCTCTCTCCCCTTAGAGGGAACATTGTTCCCAACATCTGTACTATGTCTCCCCCAACTCCTTTCAGTAATTTTACTGGCATCATGAGGAATAGGAGATGCAGATCCTAACATGAAAAGAAAAATAAACCAAGAATTGCTTTCAGAATCTGGGAAAGGCAGAGAACAGAATCTGTTATGAAATCTAGTTGCCTGCTCGGGGAATAGATAGTCAGAAGACAAAAAAACCCCAAGATACACCAGCAGCTTGGTAAAAGACAGACAAGTGACACAGGAGCCCAAGAGAAAAAGCAACGCTTGTCTTTGAGTCATTCTTGCAGTGGAGACTTATGGAATCTTCCCTTTTCCCTTATTTAAAAGGAACCAAAAGCCGCGTCTTGCTTCCCCCACCTCACGCGCCCGAGCTCCTACTTACTGCCCCAGGATATCGTTGAAGTGTGGGTCCAGTTCTATGTGGTACTTCTTCAGATACCCATATAGTTCATCTGTGCCCAGAACCTTAGCAATGCGAACCAGCTGCAACACAAGACAGATTTACAGAAGCAATAAGAGAGTGGCAGGATACTGACTTAAAAGAATGCCCTATCACCTGAGTTTGGGAGCTGAGGACTGGGGAAATCCTGAGGTCCAAGGAAAGTTCCCTTGCAGACTTGTTTCTCCAGCACACCAACAATTTGTGCCATATACCACTGGGCCTTCCATAAGGGACAAACTTGCTGTTGTGCAAGACCTGAAGGCCCAGTTCAACAAAATACATACCAATGCCTTATCAATCAGATGCTTCCAGCCCATGAACCTCAGCACCAACCGAAGAGAAGAAGCCAACAAGAATTCCTCTTTTCAGAGTCAGAAGTATCTCCTCACCTGATCATAGTTGTCCTGGCCATGGAAGAAGGGCTCCTTCCGGAAGATCATACTGGCCAGCATACAGCCTAAACTCCACATGTCTAAGCTATAATCGTACATCTGAGGGAGGAGAAGAATAACTCAGATGAGCAAAGACCACACCTACCTAAGGCCTGAGCATCACAAGATCCCTAGTCAAAGGAGATTTGCAGCTTTCCAACTTCATAACAAAGTCTCTCTAAGCTCAGTAATGCTCCCCCTGCCTTAAGGGCAAATGGACAAACTACAAGTGGCCTAAGCACAACCATATCAAGCAGATTTTGGATGCAGATTCTTACTTGGTAGTCCACGAGAAGCTCTGGTCCTTTGAAGTACCTAGAGGCCACACGGACATTGTATTCCTGAGCTGGATGGTAGAACTCTGCCAAGCCCCAGTCTATAAGTCGCAACTGAAGAGGCAAAAAAGATAAACACACAGTCAGAAGCAAATGGGGTTAGTTGCCCAAGTACAAACAGGTCAGGTAAAGTCCAGTCTGTCAAAATCTTTTACAATGGTTTGGTGAAAGCCTGGAGCCCTTTGTGCAATGATGCAGTACTGTCCAGGCTCTGCTCATGCTGTCATCTCACTCTATTATCTGCAGTGCTTTGTGGAACTACTGTAGCTCACACAATTCTCAGCCTTGCAATCCTAATCAAATCATCTATTGCTGGGTGACTCATCGGTTACTAATGCCACCAGCCAAAACAAAGAAAATGGACAGTTAATTGGATGCTGGCAACCAGGCAGGAACCAGCTGTGCTTAACAAAAATCCAAAGCACAGCTAGGTGTGAAGGTGGCATCAATGCTAACCAGTGGGAAGGATGACAGAGAATCACTGGCTACAGGGGAGGGGCTGGGCAGCCCTTTCAGGTGAGAAACACACATTGCATCACACTAGCATGTACCTGCAGGTTTTAGAATTGCCAGGGAGATTGTGAATCCCTCAGCTGCAAACATATGCTTGGATATGGCTCTTGCTGATTCATAGAACAGGAACTGGGGCTTAGCAGTGAAGGAGAAAAGTGCCTGTTGAAGGACTCTGGGGCATCATTCAGATTGGTTGGACTGAGGGAAAAACCCTGCGATCTTGAGGACCCTGTGGTAAACGCAGCATCTACCCCAAATGGGAAAGAGGAAAGTGAGGAGTTCTCTGCCAAATGCAGCAATGAAATTAAGATGTCATGCTGGTGCTGGACACCAGGTTTGCATCACAACAGACAAGTACCCAGTGAGGTATTTTACTCAACGGATTGGCTACTGTGTATAAAAAATATGATGAAGAATACATGGGAAAAGGAGGCCCCAGTAATGCATACGGCAAGACTGCTCAGATAAGCCACAGGCTCTCAGCTAAGAGATCAAGCCAGGCTAGCAGCTGCAGGTGAAAGGAGGTTATCTGCTAATTTCATACACATACACTTAGACGAGTCATCTGAAACCTATAATAGCCAGAGAATTTGGGGGCGGGCAAGCACTCAAGCCAGTGGAGGGCTCTGAAAATACTGTCATCTCTCGTAATGCCATGCACAGATGAGCCAGGACTGGGGCAGCCTTTACTCTGGGTCTCTTTTACCCAGGGCTGGAAACCGCTCCCCAAGCAGGCAGATGACCTGGAGTAATTAGAAGCAATCCGTTCCCAATTTGGGCCAAGTAAGAGCACTTTGCTTCTGTATAGCTCAGAGCACAGGAAGCAGAAGTAACAGACAGAATCCTCACCCCACACATGTACAGTACAAGTGACTTAACTGGAGAAAGAAAGATGGGCAGGGGAGAGAGAATAAGAAAGCAGCAGATTCAGGAGTAGATTCAGCAAAGTTTCAAGCTGCCCCAAAACCTTGGTGACTTTGCACCCTCCCCCCATCATCCCCCAGCAGTACCTTTTTCTGTTGGTGGTCTATCATGACATTGTGGGGTTTGACATCCCTGTGCATGATCCCCATGCTGTGACAGTAATCCAGGGCCTGGCAGACAGACAATATACATTCATGTCAGACAAGCCAGCAAACACAGATGGAAGTCCATGAGGTAAGATGTTCTCAGGCAATAAGGTAGGTGCGCATGTTATTTACAGCTCAAGAGCCAGTGAGCTGGATGTCCCATCAGCAGATAGGTCCAAAAGCCCAAGTGACCTGCCCACCATTTTCACAGTTTCTGCTGGCAGAAGAAGATAGTAATTGCTGTATTCCTATGGAGTTCATGCACTCAACACTTTTGGATCTTTGAGGAAGGCTCTTCTTCTGACCCCTCAGAATCAGCTTGGCTCTACCAATAATGGCTCAAAGGAGGAAACATAGGCCACCAAGTGCACAGATCTGAGTTCTACTCTCAGCTTGGTGACCTCGGGCTAGTTGCACCTGTGTGCAGCTGTTCTCCACATATTAAGTAAGGCATATGCAGTTTTTCCTGCCTCAAAAGAATGGTGATGCTAAATCAATCACCATTTGTCAAGCACCCAGAGAGCCTCACTGAAAGCAATCAGTGCTGCAATCAGCAACCTTTGCCGGCCCCTATGCCAGCCCCAACCACCACACTCTCAGCAGGTGCTGGGGACAGGACAGGGAGCCCTCCTTGCTGGCCCTGCCCCTGGGGCTCATGCCCCCTGCTGACTGTGCTCTCCAGTAGGAGACAGGAGCCCCACATGCCACAGCTTCTTTTCCCTCCTGGCTGTGCTTCCCAGCAGTGGGGCGGGCCCATCAGGGTACAGGAGCCCTGCACACCACGGCTTTTCTCCCTGCTGGCCGCACTCCTGAGCTGAGGGGCAGGGCCAGCAGGGGACAAGAGCTGCAGCCTGTGCAGCAGTTGGGGCCCTAGCCACTGCTGGGGGGTGGAGCAGCAGTGTCGCTGTGTGACACTCAAAATAGGCACGCATGCTAGGTCCAGCGCATGTGCCAGGGGTTGCTGACCTGAGGCAATGGATTCTCCAATTTTGCTTTAAAAAGCTGTGTTCGTGGGGCTCTATTCATTATACAGTTTGTTTAAGCTGTTTTGTTCCTCTCTCTCATTTCCATAAAACCAGAAGCCACCTGGAGCTTCATATGATGCCTTGAGCTCAACCTGAAAGCAATTTCCCTCCCGGACAGGCACAATCATACCCAAAGGGACTGGAAACAAGGAAGAGTAAACACAGCTTGGGCTGGTTAGAAGATCTGTTCTAAGTGATCATCATTAATCACTGACTCCTGAAGCCAACCCTCCAGGGCTCAGAGGGCTTTCTCTTGACATTTCCAGATCTGAAGCCAGTCTAGGTGGCCTGGAAACAGTAGTTTTAATAATCCAGTAGCCCTGCTGGGATCCAAGAGAGACAACAGCTGCTGCCTTGGCACAGATTCAACATGACAGTGCCCAGAGCACAGCTTTCACAATTGAAACGCTCTACTAGCTCCTTCAGATTGAAGTTTGAGATCCCAGAGAGGGGTCTGCAGATCTCAAAGACCTATGACATGATCATTCACAAGCCTTTTGAGACAAGGTGTGGGCCAGTCTAATAAAACCAAAAGGAGTTTAAGGGCACTCACTGCTCCCTTGAGGATGTCATTCATCTCTTTTTTTCAAATCCTTCAGAAGCATTACAAGCCAAATAGATGCCTTACTGCAATTTTCTAGGTATGGTCTCAATAGGGCTTAGTTACTCTAATAGAGGAAACTAATATACCAGCAGAGCCATCAGGGTCTGAAGTCTCATCCTAACATAAAAACTTTCGGGGCCTTGAAAGATTTCAAAGCATTTAATCAGCCAGCTTGTTTCTGACCCACAGGATCATTCAGGGGAAAGAAGATTTGAAGCCATCTGCCTCCCACCCAACTCCCTAATTGTCCTCATGATTCTAAATAACTGGGACTACAAAAATCAACACTGGACTTACACTCAGCTTCTGCAGCATCCAGCAACACAGAGTTAGTAATCCACTCCTTGTGCTTTGCCTAATGTCCACTGTTCTTAGTTCACTTGGCTTACCCTCCTCAGCCCACCCATTTCCAGTGCTTTGCCTTGTGGTTTTACTCTCCATCTTCCTACACAGTCACTAGTTGCAGTGAACTCACTGCAGGAAACACATTAACTCCCTACAGTAGAAAAAACAATTAGGTAGCCCCACTTCCCACAGTCTTCTCTCCAAGGCAGCTGGTTAGTTTGATCATCTCTTGCCAACCCCTTCCAAGCAGGCTCTGTTATGTGACAACAATTTGGCATCAAAATAAGCTTACGAGTCAGTCAGTGCCATCCAGGAGATCACTACCCAACCCCAGTTTCTGTGGTTTTTAATTGTTCTCCACGACCACCACTCACCTTCAGCAGCTCATACATATAAAACCGAATATCAAAGTCTGTCAGGATCTGGTACAGTTGCTGAAACAGATTTGGGGAGAAAAAGAAAGGAAAATAAATATTCAGATCTTGACTGTTTTAGTCTAAAAAGGCATCTTTTAGTCTGCACTCCCCCAAAGTACTGAAACCATTATGCATCCTCTTCTAACATTGCTATTCCTGACTCTAAAGGAGTGCCGGGTATCAGTGTGGTATTAACAGGACACATAGCGAGGGATGAGGGTGCATGTTCCACAGTGGAAAATGCCGGCATCCTCACATACCCACTATTGCCCCTTTGCTTCCCCTAAACTGGATGATCCCCTGCAGCATCAGAAACGTTTGCTATCTGCTTTAGGAGAATATTAGCTTTCACATTTCCTTTGTATATAATGACTGTCTATCCACACTAGTCAAGAAAGCTAGCACAGCAGCTACTATAAAGGGATGGAGATAGTAACGTGGAAAGGAAAAGTAGCCCAGAGATCCCATCATAAAGAGTGGGAAACAGATCACAGGATTGAGTTCATGCTGGCAGTGTAAGTGATCTACTGAAATCTCATTCTTTACTCTACATTCCTATTGGGATTAGTAATCAGTAAGCAGCAGGGGAAGCATTTAAGACCCAGGGTGCAATTTAAACCACAGCCTATCAGAAACACAGTAATATCTTTGTTGCCCAGTCAAGGTTCCAGTGTGAACTGTCTCTTGGGTCATAATTAGTACAGATTTAGCATTCCACTTTAAATCCATCATTGGCACTCATCAGCCCAATCTACTACTCCCACCCAATAAGGAGGAGGGAAAAATTCACAGCAAAAGGGACAGCATGGTGCTAGAAAGCAGCAGCTATGTAAAGGAGGACATTCATGCTGAGTTTCATAGAACACAGCAGGATTTTACTTTTTTTACTTTTTAATAAAAAAAGAGTCTTCTCAAAGCCCAGTCAAACTGTTTGACTGCATTAACTTCAAAGCCAGCTGCTGACTCGGGTCATGGTAGTTTCAAGAAATCCCACAGCAGAGATTTGAAATTCACATTCCAAGAAATCAGAGCTGATCCTGGATTCTCTTCAGCTCTGGAACTGTCCCTGCTAAATGCACAAGAATGATGTAAACAAGTTATCAGCACGCACAAACAGCCCAGCTTTCACCATCCTGGAGCAGGCTAACTGTCCAGTAACGTACAAAGAACATTTACAAGCACAGGAACAGTAGAGTGTTCTTGGGATGCCAACTCTATTTTATTCTCATGAATTAAGGTGATCTAACACTTAAGCCCAATTCAGTGAAACAGGCATGGAGTCAGCAAGGATGAGACAGAAGCAGCAAAAAAGCTACAATGGAGGCATGTTAAGCTACTTTGGCTCACCTGGAGATCTACTGCCCTCACCAAGCTTCCTTATGCATACCCTGGAGCAGGTTATTGCTAGGACAGGATGGCTCATCCATCTGAAAATTTCTTTACTTTTCAAACAAACTGCTTTGAAAAGTTTGGGGTGGGGGTCACGAAATTAGTCTTTCATAGATAGACTATAACCACCATCACTAACATAACACCTTTCATCTGCAGATTTCAAAATGTTTTGGGAGCAGTGGCAAAAGTTATCCTTCCCATGTCACAGATGGTAAACGAGACGAAGTGGCCCAGATCCTCCAAGTTACTGAGGCAATTAACTCCCATTCATTCCAATGTTTAGAATCTAAACCTTTGAAGATCTGCACCTAAGCAACCTGCCAAACTACCACAGAAAGTCTCTGTTGGGTCAGGGTAGAACCCACAGCTCTCACTTCTTCGTCCCATATGGACTGTAAATCCTTTTTATCTCCCTTCATCTGACAAAGATTTTCTAACATTTGTAAGGCTCTATGAAACATTATCCCCTCCCAGCCCTCTTGCCCCACCATTCCTCCAAAGTTAGGCTGCCTTTTCAGCTGAAACTCATTGCCCAACAGCCTCTTTCAAAACACTTCCTTGTAAAAACTGAGCGTGAAGTACAGAATAGTTCCCTAATCCCTGACAAGAGAAAGTCTGAAGTTGCTGGAGATGCCAACCCTACTGCTGTATGGACATCTTGGCATAAAGGTGCAGTGGGGCATTTTGAAATGCTCTTCCTCCCTCCAGCAGTCTTGCAGCATTTAAGAACAGAACCAAGGCCTCCACAGCATGGGGCTCAGTGCACCAATAAGAACATAGCTCTGGGAATTCCCTGTCCAGAAAAACTTAAATAAAATGAAAATGCCCACACCCATCCACAGGAGTTCCACATTCTCTTTATTTAAGCTATTTATAGAGCACGAGCACACCACTGTACCACCAAGTTCTTCCCAGAGCAACAGCCTCATGCTCTTTTCTCCAGGTGGTTTGTTTCCCAACAGCCTCTAAAATTGTCCCTATAGAGGCTCTGCATCTCAGAGGATTTCATGTGACACCTGCTCAGTTTAAGTGCTAGCCCTCCACACTGAACCTGGGCTCTGCAAGGCAAACTGGTTTCTTTCCTTCTCCTTCATTATCAGCAGCAACAACCCTTCACACTAACCCTCTCTGGGCCAATCTGGCCCTACATGGCACCTGTACAACCTTGTCTGGCTTCCAGCTTGTACAGATGAACTCAGCTGGCATTTCATAATGCTGTTGATGCCCAAGAAGGAACAAGCTCCCCCCCTCGCTCTGAGCTGTACTGATTGCTGCAGGGCTGACAGGAGCTAACCAGTACACACTTTTCTCACTACAGCAAGCAAGTCTGACTGACTACACAGGGGCACAGCTTTCTGGACTCTGCTTGTTTTATGACTTTCAGTATAGTACTGTCATTTAAGGAGTACGGCCTTGAGGTGTGAAACATTCAAACAGCATCACTTGAAACCCATTTGCCCCTTGGCTACTGGGAAAATCCCTTTTCCCCCCTTTATAAATAGGCTAGCAATCAGCAACCCAAAAGATAAAGAGAGCCATTTTTAAGAATTCCCTCAATAACCAAGTGTTTGGAGAGCTACAACTGATGTAGCCTCTGGTGTGGGGAGCTAGGCCAGGGGCACCTGCTGCAGGATCCCCCAGTAGGGGAAGCCCAGAACCAGGAGGCAGTCAAAGAGCCGCACGTGGCTCCAGAGCCACATGTTGCAGACCCCTGCGATAGACTAATGTGTTGCGAATGTAGCAGGAAACCACATTTACCCTCAATATGCCTCAGTTTAGGTGGGAAGGTGGAGGAAATGAAAAAAAAATCCCAGGACATAGGAGTCCAACAGCCTGCATGCATCACACAATACACAAAGAAAGAGAAGGAAACAGTTCAGAGACATAATCCCTTCACTTTCTTCTACAGTCCCCACACAGCCTCGATCTCTCTTTCAATCATCTGGACACAGCTGCCATTTCTTCCTTTCAAATACCTCTTCTGAACAGCCTCTATACTTGATTCCTGCCTTGCAAAGTAGAATCTATTACAAATAGGATAGCAAAGTCTGTGTGGACCTGCTTGAAAGAGCCTTCATCTTTCTCTTCAAGGCAGGGGCCATTACCTAGCACAGTGGTTCTCAACCACTGTGGCGGGACACATTACCGTGTCACCACACAGCAATAAGTTCTGTTGCAGAGAGCTGGGGAGACGGCTGGATTTGGCTTGGAGGGAGTGGGCTGGTAAGTCCTGTAAAGTAGCAATATGCTGCCAAGTACATAGCAACCCACAAAAGGTTGAGAACCACTGATCTAGCAGACCTATGAAGTACCATACATTTCTGGTACAATATGAATTATGCATCATTTTGGGAGAGACGAGAGGAGTTTGGAAGCAAGGCGGAGCACCAGCTTTAGCATCTAGTTGGGAAAAAAAAAAAGATAATGGGCATTTTGTAGCCTCTACTAATGACAATTTATATAATTTTGCCTGAAAGTCAACATTGAAGGGAAACATTTTTGGTTTGCTTGTGACCTTAAAGATAAATTCTGTTCTGCTTACGGGTAAGAGAAACACTGACCACTCCTTAAGACATAAGCAAACACATTAAGTTCTTTTCTCACATGAAATGCAAGTATTGTTTTTCAAACTCTGGTTCATCAGCCTTGGAATGACCAGGTTTAGCAGGTATACAGTCAAGTAGTTTAAGATGACAATTTCACCAATTTAAAAGCACACTAACTGGTAAAGTATTCATCATATATTCCAGGTATTTCTAGAGCATCACCTATCACCACAGTGACCAAATATTATACATTTAAAAAATATTTAAATTCCTTTGATTCTGAAGTTTGAGTCACTAAAACTGGGTACTCCAATAGCCATAGTTTATGTATGATCTATGATATTTTATGCTGCACTCCTGCACAGACTGCCATGGGACAGCTAAGGGAGTCCAAGAAGCGCTGTTCTCTGATTATGCAGATGGCACCGGCACTGGCAATGCAAAAAGTAACATTTCCCAAGCATCGTATCAAGCAATTAACATTAAACAAAAATGTAATTTCACTAAAAGCACTTGCCAGAGAAGATGATCAAAAAGGAAATCATCTAGCTTCAAAGAATGAGAGACAAAGACAAAAATGTAATACTTTTGGCAGTGGCCCATCGTAGAAAAACAGTCACTTGGTACTAGCTTGAAAATCCTCCACTCACACTGATATAATTTGCGAGAAACACTAAGTTGTCACACTTCTTTTGGGTGTACAAGTTGTTACAGTGATCACAAATTTAAGCATTTAGCATGTCGACCAATCCCACTGAAATGAGCAAAAGAACAATTCCCTATCACTCAAATTAGTGTGCATTACATCTAGCAGAATTAAGCACCAGGGGCTATTAGAAACATGGAGCATTGAAAGAAGGAAAACAACTGAACCAGTTGGAAGGCTTCCAGTTTAACTCTCCAGACATCTGATTAATAGGGTTCAAGGACAACCAATACAGGGATTCTGGGATCTGTTTTCACTCAATCCTCCCAACATCTTGTTCCCATTTTAGTCTGAAGACAGACAGGCTTTGACTTGATTTTAAAAGGAGAGATCCTCTTGTGTGTTTCTGCATGGACACTAGCTAGATAGGCAACCAGCTAACCACCTGTGGATGTAAGCACCAATCATACATCAACCTGCAAACACAAAAATGCAGGTCCTAAGCAAGGCTATCAGGGTTTGGGCTACGAACACTCTTCTACTCTTTCCTAACTAGGCTGAGTATCTCTTGGGGTAGATGGATTTTCATGTTTCATTTTCAAGAGAAGTTTTCCAGTTCTCTCTCATATCAATCAGTAGAAGTCAGACAGTAAAATAAAGAATCTTTAAACTTGGACTCTTATTTGTGTCCTGATAGTCAAGACTCAGGCTTCCATATTTGCTTTATAATCATTCGCTTTAAAACGATTTCTTCTGATGCAATGGCCACAACTCAACAGTCCAACATCTGATGTCCTTTTCAAGCAAGACCTTGTTAACAATGCACAGCTTAGCTTGTAACTACTGAAAAAAACCCAAACACAAAAACCAGACAACCATTCTTTTTCTTAGTGGGAATGAGTTTGGTATGGATCATGTGCCACATTCCTAGCAATCTATCAGGGAGGCCATTTACTTCCCCTGCTAAGGCACCCACTGACCATTATGCTTAGAACAGTATTTAAGAGAAAGCTTATCTATTAAGAACTGGGTAGGTTTCATAGACTATAGAAGACCACAAGAGATCTTCTAGTTCAGTCCCCTGCACTCAAGGCAGGACTAAGTATTATCGGTCTTCTAGAACATCCCTGACAGGTTTGTGTCTTGAGTTGTTAAATTACATCTCTCCTCCATACTACAGCAGATGAGAAACTGAGAATCAACACACTGACTTGAGTGTGGAGCACTAGGGAAATATGCCCTGCTTTGGATTTTTGTGCAGAGAAATGGTTAGGTGCACATGTTGCTTTTTGGTATAGCATGAAGAGATCCTTATAAAAAATGATTGGCTATGCTGCCCAAGGACTTGACTCACGGACTTGTGCTATTTGTTAAAAAGTGTAAATAAACTTAAGTAGTAGTCTAAAAAGATTTCCATCCATCAGGTTAAATAGCTACATACTGGGGACCAACATCTAGATGGGGCATGTGTGGTGTGTACAAAATTCTACAGTTCAGAAGAGTACATGCTGTTTGCACGATCCAATTAATTCAAATTTTGCACAGTCAAGCCAAGACCATTTTAATTAGCCCAGAAAGGTTGCAGCACAGCACTCCTCTTGTTGCTATTTACTCAAATGGAGAAATGCTCACTCCCCCTTAAACACCACTAGGACAGACACTCTTGCATGTTACTATACCCTGATCTTCTTGCTTAATCCCAACATAGCGTAAATAATGTCCAAAATGCTACAGCCAGATTAATTACATGCACTGGCTGCAGTCAGCACATTATAGCAACACTCAAATCTCTGCACTGACTCCCATGTGATTGAAGCCTTGTGATGCATGCAATCTCAAACCAGAAGGGTTAGAGGACCTGCAAAGCTTTTCACATGGCTGGTACACTGGTTCCCTATTTCTTTTGGCATGTTCTCAGTGACTGAAGCCAAAGGTGCTAGCAATCCCATTTGAGGGAAAGGGTTCCTGTGGCTGGATATTAACATACTTGGTGAACCACAGACTTGGAACTCCATGTGGAACACTTGTTCTCTGAGCTGTGAGCTCCAAGAGCTTCTTATTTTTACTTCCTCTCTCTTCCTTTACCCCATGTTCTAGCAACTCTTGCCTCTGAAGAGGCCTTGAATCTGAGCCTTTTGGGACCACCCTAAGTCCAGAAAAATGTAGTAAAGAACAAAGGGATGTAATGTAATAACTTGGAAACCAACAGTACTTAAACACCAAAGGATACATAGGGGCCCTTGGTGGGGTTCTCTCAAGTGTTCAGGTGCTGAACTCTTACTATTTAAGTGGGAAGCAGCTAATGAGCTGTCTTTCAAAATCTGGCCCCTGTTGACCCAGGGTGAAGGACCAATCCCTGCTCTGCTCCATAAAAGCAAGTTGCCCACTGATACTCCTTGAACCTAAGTCCAAAGAAGTGAGCCTTTACCAAAAGCCCCCTACTAATGTTATTTGACATCACAGCATTTTCCTAGATATGGCATAACAAAACTGCTCTCAGATACAGTGGGGAGACAACTGATGTCTGTTGGCCTTTTCATGAAAGTCACTCATAATTAATTCTCTCTCACAGAGAGAATAACTTATGGTGGTAACTCACCTGGGGCAAGTAGCGATGGCCACACCTAATTCAGAAGGCTACTAATGACACCACCCTTTTGCAAATTAACTCATTTTCCCCAATGAGAAACTGTTACAGTAGCAAATATGCTCACTGATAAACCAAGTTAGAAAGATTCAGCACAGGGAAGAGAAACATTCCACTCAATTTCCCAACAATCACAAAAGCAGAAAATACACAGCAACCTGGAAAAAAGCTGTAGTCATGTCAGACCTTGGATATGATCTGTGTATGCAAGAACCCTCATTCTCAGCCCTTAAGTCACAACTCTATACACCAGTGCTGCAGGATTTTGAAGCAAATCAATGCCATCATCTCTATCAACAGCCCTGTCATAAATAGAGTATCATAGCAGAGAGATTAACTTAGCTTTTAAAATACAGCACAGGAGCAGTTGCTAAATTGAGAGCCAGTAACTAGGAAATGCAATAAACTCTCCCATTTTCCTGTATCCTTGGAACTCACACCTCAAAGTCACAAGGAGGACAGCTGGACAGTTTCAAGTTCTATGTCTCATGGCTATATTTGATCTATGTTGGCTGACGCTACTAGGGAAGGTGGTATATGGATCAAATCTGTTACAGCCCCGCTGTTGTCAACAGCAACATGGTTTTTCCAAGGGTCGCCAGTAACGTGGCATGACATTCCTCTAGTGCAATCACCCCAATCCCCAACTCCTGGAGCCCATCTTCCTCTTCTGTGAGGACTCCCATTTCTGGGTGTCCACGCATAGCCACCAGCAAGCGAGTTGCTGCCAATTCAGTGAGTAAGTGCCTGTAATCAGTCACTCTGTGTTTGTGCTACAGAATGACCCAGCCAGTACCCTCAGTACTAGATGCAAGCCTAGAAATTGCATTTGACAATGCTCAGAACTGCCCACTGAACACCACAAGCTCATGCATTCACCGATTTACCAAAGAAATTGATATGCACCAGGCTTGTTACTTCAAATGGAGTCTCTAACACACCTTAAACCAAATGCACTGTTTCTGGTAAAATAAACAAATGTATTTAACTACAGAAGGATTTTAACTATGGAAGGATTTTAAGTGACTATAAGTAAGCCAGATTTGATCAAAATAAACAAAAATCAATCAACACATTCTAAACACTTTCAGCCTCCTTACGAACAAGGAGTCCTGTGGCACTTAAAGACTAACAAATATATGCAATAAATTTATTTGTTAGTCTTTAAGTGCCACAGGACTCCTTGTTTGTTTTACTGAACTCGACTAACTCAGCTGCCCCTTTGGATTTTAGCCTCCTTACAAACTCGGATGATTCTCACCACAGGCTAGCTGGTCTCTTTCTAGCCAGGCTCCCCTACCCTATCAGCACTTTAGCTGCTGGGTGGTGTTTGTAGGTAACAGTGGTAAAATGACGCAATGGTAAAATGTCACCCCTTTTTAAAATGTTCTTTCTCCTCTCTGGGGCTTTGCCCCACTCATCCTTCCAGGATCAGGTGACAAACAATGTCCTTGTATGGGTTCATCCATGTCCTGAGTCAGTCAGTCACTTAGTATAGATCCAAACTAGCCGGGGGAAAAGGAGTGGGGGCAGAGTAGGAAGAGGAGGTTGCTCACCTGAGGGTCCCTTTGACCCTTTGTTGATACCTAGGCCGCTTTGTTCCTGGAATGCTGTGAGCTGGGTTTGTTTTATGCATGTCTTAGCAAGGTGCAAATTGCCCCTATGCTTAGACACTCTTGCTTAGGCATGTTTTAAGCCATGAGACATCTCTGGGCATTTCACACAGTGAAGTCTCATAACCATACAATGACATTGCAACAAACATATTGCTGTAACAATGATCTTCAGTACATCACGGGTACTCCAGAAACACTGTACACGACAGACATTGCATTACACTACGAGGGGGGTGTGTGTGTGTGTGTGTGTCTCTCTCTCTCTCTCTCTTGCACCTGGGGCATGGCAAATTTTGGAGAATCTTGAGACCTCTCACCTTCCCCACTCTGGTACAAAGACAGACTCACCTTAAAATCTGTATTATTGATGTACTCAAACACCAGAGCTGGGGTCTTTGACTGAAAGAAAGAAAGATTGAGAGTTAGGCTCCTACAGGAAGGTGGCTTTCTCCCCTGTCTGAGCCTCACAACTGACTGGCTGACAAAACATGCTTCCATTTAGTCTCCTGTCCATTGTTATGCTCACACAACAGGGCAGGAAAGTGGGTGGAACATAACCCGTGCTCTGCCACCAGTAAAGTGTGGTGGGACAAATCATCCTCCCAATAGCATCAGCTAGGCACTTCCCACCACGTTGGTCCCCTCCAGCTGATTGATCACAGATCGCACAAGACGTTACACTTCACCTCACTGTGAAATTGTATCATCATCTTGCTGATACTTATACCTTGCTCATCATCATTTCCTCCAGTATTTGTCAGTAAAACAGAAGGTCACCTGGCCCAGCCCAACAAATCCTTCTTTTATGATCCCCCAAACAACAAAGGAATTGTTTTGGGAAAGGGGTAAATGTAAATCTAAACAACAAACCAGACCGAACAAGGGACACATCACTCATGAAGAAGAGGAAATAAGCAGTAGCAGATAGGTGGGAAGATAAGACATAACGAGTAAGGAGGACAAACACCTGCTGACAATTCGCCTGAACAAATCTGACCCAGTGGGCATGACACAGAGATATTTATTTGTGTGCATTTGTGTTTAAGGTAGGCAACTTAGAGCCAAAAAGCTGCTTCTCCCACACCAAACAATTCTAGAAGTATAATTAAGGAAGGGACAAGACAACCAGCAACAAACAGGAGTTTTATACTGGAAACACGCATTTCCATCAACTACCCTAGACTGCAGCTAAAGACAAGCCCAGCACACACACACCCTCAGCCATGCTGACACCTACCACTGGATCCTTGACAGTGTCAATCAGCTTAATGATGTTGGTGCCACCTCGCAGATTCTCCAGAATCTTAACCTCCCGTTTTATCTTCTTTTTCTTCACTGGCTTAAATACACAAAAGTGATTAGAAGTGAGACCCTGGAGATAACATCAGTTTTCACCAGTGATTCATCCCAGACTTAACTACTTCCCTCCTCTAGTAGGGGAGCATTGCAAGGGGCTGGCAGTTTTAGAAAGGGCCAACATTCAGCAAAGTTACCTCCAACCATGAATTCCCTCTTATCAGGATAGGTCACTTTTCTGTTACATGCCAAGCCACAGTGCTTTACATAGAGAAGTGGCTGCAAGTACTGCAGTTGGAAGCAAGTTTAAAGCCACCTGAAGATGGCTTAATAACACTCACTCCAAAAACCTCTTTTCAGGAGCAAAGTTAATGAAAGAGAGATCTTATGAAACTGTGTGTGGGGCAGCGAGGGACAGGTTCATCATACTGATTAGCTGCCTATTTCAATATAAAGAGAATAATTTATGTAACTGAGCATAAGAGAAAGTGCAGTCATTGGCTGTATTCCTGCACCTGCTTAGAGAGGAAAAAGCAGCACAGCAAGTAAAGTTTTTAGACAATGGCTACAAATGACGGTCCATGGGTCACGAGTGCTCTGCAGAATGAGCTGTTTTGAGGGCAGGTCTACACTGCCCACCATTTTTGTCTCCAGAAGAAGGGAGAGATGTAAGTTACTTAAAATAAACTCTCTCCCCCCTTTGAATTGATTATGTTCAGCATGATCACTGCTCTGAGCTGAAGAGAGGGCTCTCCCTTCAACTCAGAGCTATTTCAGTTCCAGGGTAGCATTTGGGAATTTGATCCTTGATCAACTGAGCAGGTCTATGCAGACCCAATCAGTTGATCCAGGAGATCGACTGGAGGGCAGCAAATTTGCCACTGTCAGTGAAGACAGATCCTGAGAATGACAGTGAGGTAGTAAGAAGGGATTTAAGTTTGAGAGGCACTCTTCCCCACACCCCTCTGTCCTCCCAAAAAATGATAAAAGACCCACCTTTGTAACAGTGAATTAAGATACTCTACTTTTTCATTTTTGCCTGCCTCCTCAAGC
Organism: Podocnemis expansa; assembly: GCA_007922195.1. Taxonomy (NCBI): domain Eukaryota; kingdom Metazoa; phylum Chordata; order Testudines; family Podocnemididae; genus Podocnemis; species Podocnemis expansa. Next base: position 1,609,687 of record ML682072.1, on the reverse strand, counting down.
AGTGAAAGTTAAAGATCCCTGAGGGGTTCTTAAAAAGTCTTTAGTGCTTCCAATTTTGAAACAAAATAGCAGTAAGAACCTCTTATTTATAGGTATGAACACTAACACCCCTGGCCACACCACCCCATCAAATCCTGCCTTTAATAGAGAACCTATCATAAACACAAACAGCTCAAAAAGGAAGAGAGCCAAAGGAAACACTTAAGTTTCAGTTAACAGACTCATTAAACCAAAAGTGGACAAAATTAGCTCACTGCTCAGCGCCAGCAATTTTACTTTTGGTTGCCAGAGGGCACTCTTCCATTACATTTCTGTGGTGCAGCTAGGTGACAGGCTGCTAAAACTGGTCACCATGGTGACCAGAAACATATTTGTCAAGTCCTGCATTAAACACAAATTATATTTAAATCTACATTAAGAGAACATTAAAGTTGGTCTGTTAAGCACCTAGAAATTAGGAAAAGAAACAAGTTCCACATACCACTTTCACTCTACCCTCTTGTGAGCATGCACACTACTATACAGTTAATCACGATCACAAATGCTCCCTCAAATAAAAAGATATTAAGCTTTTGGAAGGTAAGTGCCATAGACTATCTAACTAAATTGTCACACACCAGAACACTCTGTTCTGAACCCTGAGAGAGGATCTGGGCAGCTCTGCAAAATGTCAGATGAATGAGGCAAGGGCTTCTATATAGCCCTTCCATTCACTGCGAACCTGCACTAAATTTTGCTGTACATAGCTAAGTTTTAGACACAGGTATGCTGCATAACTACCTTCAAAGAGTTAAAATATTATTCAAGCTGTACTGCATGTACACAGAGAAAGAGAGGGTCAGCTCTCAAAACTCAACCAAATGAACCCATTTTCACCAGAACTTTCCAAAAGGCCCAGATCCCTCAGTAAGGCCTATCACCCTGCCAGATTATGTTTTGTTTTTGTCTCCAGCCATTTTAGCTATCAAGCTGTTCTAAAAGCATTATAACCATATTTACTTACATAACGGAGTAAGTATCTCCTCCCTCATGTACTGTCAAATGCAGCTGAACCATTTTAACTCAAGCTTTCCAGAACAAGTCACTTTCCAAAGGAGATCAAGGTTAAAAAATTTCAGCCTCAAAAGGTGAAAGTTGCAGAAAGTTACAAACTACTGAAAATGAGTTGAATATAGAAACAGTTAAGCAAACACCGAGAAATAACTGTTGCCAAGCCACCGCATAACACACGAATTGCAGCACAAGATATAATGCAACCATATGAAATTGCATCATGCCCATCAGTTACAAGAGTCTATCAGTGCCACAGTCACCACTCTCCAGGGTTCAATGGAGAGATAACAGACGACAAAAGCCAGACAGAAAGCAGTGACATAACTAGAATGCCCGGGGCAGCAGAGGAAAGGAGCAGTTGCATGTGTGTGAGAGATGGACCCAGCATCCTAATCAATGAGGCAGGGCTGTCTATTTTTTAAACCACCAGGCAGAGATTTCATTAAAGGACTGTATCTCCAGCTCTATCAGAATGGCTATGAAAACCTTCTAGCTTTGTTCACATGGTTTGATTATCACCAGGAGACCAACATGGAATTAAAGGGACATAAATCCAGTTACTGTATTTGTCCACCTGTACACAGCTACACACACACTGCCATTCCATCCTCTACACATGCCCATTAACCCTGGCCACTAGTAAAAAGTCTCCAAACTACAGAAGAGTTCCTCTGTCCCATACACTGCAATAGCTAGACTCAGCTGGGAAGCTGAAGAGAAATCTTTAATTTGGCAACAGGACAAAAAAGATGATGATATTTGCAGCGCTGCTGTAGCTGTGTTGGTCCCAGGATGTTAGAGACACAAGGGGTAGGGTTGAGTTCCAAAGCAGGCTGAGCTAATATCTTTTACTGGACCAACTTCTGATGGTGAGAGACAAGCTACTGAGCGCCACAGCACACTTCTGCAGCTTAAAAAGTTGTCTTTCACAAACAGAAGTTGCTCCAATATACTGCCTCACCTTCCCTGTCTCTTTCAAAATGATGTCAGACAGTTAAAGTCTGTATTTCATGTCCTAACCTAACAGGGAGGGGATGTAGACTTTGCTTTCCTCTTACACTGTATTAACTCTATTTGCAGTGCTCAGACAGATGAATATCAGACCAAGGCTCCAAAGAGAAGCTGCGGAGATTGAATTTATTTGCACAGTTGATTGCATTGCTCCGAGATTTAAAAGGGACTTTGGATTTTTCTCTCATTACAACAGGTGATTTGGCCTCATCTTCCTGTGTCTGCCATTCCCCAGTGTTTGAATCCTTACAACTGTTTTGATTTGCTGGTACAGTGTGACCTGATCTCATTACTTACACTTCCCTGCATTTATTTCCTCCCATTCTGTAAGTTCCCCATCTTCAAAGCGTCTGACAAAGTGGGATTTTCTCCCACAAAAGCTCATGCAATAAATAAATTTTTTAGTCTTTTAGTGCCACAGGACTCCTTGCTTGTATTATTGGCTCTGTAGCACCAATGTAGGCAGAAGTACTGTGGTTCCTCCATCCTAAAAACTTTTTCATGATTCTTCATTAAGGCAGCAATGACCACTCTTGCTAAGGATGAACAAAGTATCTCCTCTAACCCACTTTTCATTCACTCATCCATGTCCCAAAATTTTACCTTTTGTCACAAATGTTTCCAAGCTCAGATGTGTCTGGCTGAAAGCGGTTGTTCTTCATTTCAACATGTGAGCAAAAAATGGTTCAGCTACTTCATAGATCAAAGAGTGTGACTTTAAAAATAAAATTCTTTGTAGCTGAAATGCCAGCAGGTGGACGCTGAAATCTGACATTAAATAGAAGTTGTTTGGAGCACTCTAGCAAAAACTGGTTTCAACTTGATTGAGCTAGGAACATTGAATGCAATGTGTCTGCACTGCATTTTTACTGCTAAGATCATGAAGCGTGTAGCTAAGGTCAGACTGCATACACATGCTTAACACAGCTCTGCACTTCGCAAGCTGTGCCTGGACAGAAAAGGGCTCCATAGAGCCCTGTACACCTTAGCAGGTCTCCTCACAACCCCAACAGCCAGGAGCTTCTATAGGTGCTGAACTGTTAAGGAGCACAGGAGGGAAACCCTGCCTTTGTGCTCCTTGGCAGCATCATAGACAGCATGCAAGTCTGTCCTGCTTAATATTATTTAAGGTTAGATGGGAAAGGGCTCTCTCCCTGACGCCTGATCAAGGATTTGGCACACGGCATTCCAGCAGGATCTAGCCAAACTGTCAGGATTATGGTATTTCTGTCTATCATTGCTCCTTTAAAAAAAATGGATGACCAAGGAAGTTCCACTAAGTAACTCATTAGGGGAATAGAAGAAATTACTGTTCAAGAGTGAGAAGATGCCAGCATTAAGGTCCCATGCATAACTTCCCCTCTACTTCTATTACTCATGCATTAGGGCCATTCTCTCAGACACATTAAAGTTACAGGAGAAAAATGTATACATACCTACATACCCTCTTTTATTACTATGTCCTCGCCCTCAGAGTGCCAGACAAAGCCTGTTTCAGCCCTTCTGATAAGGAGAAAACAAACTGCACCTGACACTGGTCATTTCCTTGTATATACAGGGCACCTCACACCACAGTTAAGGCTGAGCTACACATTTCATGGTTTTACTAAAGAATATAATATACATATGATTCCCCAACTCCTGTTCTTAAAAAGACTAAATTAGCGAAACTGGTAGAAGTCCTACTTATACCAGTAACAAGGTGCCTTAGATTGCCATAGTTATTCTTCCTCCTGTACAGGAACACCTATTACCATTATGAAGTATCTTTCTCTCAGTTCTAAGTGTGTCCATGCTGGGGTGTGATGTCTGTACTGCTTTAATGACACCAGTATATTTAAAGCCGCAAAACTTTCTAACGCAAGGCAAATAAAGCCTCACTTTTGTAGCTAACTGCCTCTGCTCCCAAACAGCACCTACACAGAGAGGTGAAGCTGACTGAAAAGAAAACGTACAGTACTTTTCTGCCGACTACATTTAATATATATCCCTAGAGACACAGCTGCGTATAGGAAGACAGGTTATGATAATAAAGGCTGTCTAAATATATGAGAATGAAAAATAACTATGCTGCAGCAAGTGTAACTAGAACTGTAGAGAATACTGTCTGGACATGGAATTAAAGCCTTATTGTAACACAGATTTGAGACTCTCATGCACTCAAAGCAGGAAGTGACCAAGTTAATCAGGCAAACTAATATTTTCAATCATTAAAAAATGGAAATTTTTTCCAACAAATCCTGATGATAGGCAGATGCTGAAATGATTCCAATGTATCAGTAAGGAAACCCTGGCATGCAGAGTCCAATCTCAGAAGAACCTGCCTAGCATCCATATGACAATGTTTAATAGGTAGATTGGTATTAAAGGCCTGTTTATAGCTAGCAATTGTTACCAAGGTGTTTATTATAACCGACCTACTAAACACAAACATTGATTGCTCAATAAGGAAACTGGCTTCAGGACTGCTGAATTTATTTTATCATTAGCAAATGCTAGATGGCAAACCAAGTAACACAGATTTAAAGCCATTGTGAAAATGGCCATTTGTTTTAACAACAATTTGTGCCTTCGCTGTCTTGCAAAATGTCCTTTGCAAAAGAAATTAAAACTTTCCTTTTAAACTCCTGAGAGCAACACGGGGAAAGAAAAAAAAAAAAAAAAAAAGCATTTGAAAATGCTAAATTGTTTTTACCTTTACAATTCTCCTCATCTGCCTTCTAAAGTCACATACAGGTGGCATTCATCACTTCAGTTGGGGGGAGGGATCCACCCAGGACACTTCAAGGTTGCTGCATTTGAGATATTCAAGACCCAAGTCTGGATCCTCCCCACTGGGCTCGACTAACAGAACTTATTTACTAAGGTTCTGCCCAACGCCAGTGTGACCGAGCTGTTTATACACCCAGCTTGCAACAAAAAGCAGGCTATGAACACCCTCCCAATTCTTAACTAACCAATTGATTGTGTTTTGTGACAAATCAGTAGCTATTCGGTGTAACCAAGTGACATTGGCGATTAAAATTGTGTACTTGATTTAAAGTGGCAATACAACCACGCCATCATTCAAAATGGGACTCTGGCACCGAATATGCTTTAAACTGCACAAGGCTAACAGCATGAATTGCTTCCCAGCTTGTGCCTTTCACAGTTTCTCTGGTTGTTTGAGCTAAACATTGGTGATGTGTAAAAGTGTCATCACTGCTCCTCAATTCAGGGACTTCCCATTGTGGAATATGCAACAGGAAGACGAATTGGGTCAAGAAGTAGGTGCATCTTCAAAAACACAAGTAAAGAGCAGAGGGGAAGGCACAGAACTAACAGGAATCTCCTTTGGTACAAGCTCTATTTCCCAGATAGAGAGGGTGACCAATTCAAAAACTGCAGCCACAAGGAAGCAATGACATTCTGATCCTACTCCATGCTGCCTTCTTTGCAGCGATATGAAAGTTATTATAAGCACTTTTGAAGAATTAACTTGAGTGTACTTAGAGCGTCTAACCTTCAAAGCAAATCATATAGTGGTTCTCAGAAAATCTAATAAGACAAGATGGATAAGGAGGTTTTCACACCACTGAGAGGATATTGCAGGCAAAAAGAATGATAAAACATAATGCTGCCCAGTAGCCTATAGCAACCACTCACCAAAACCACGTCACAGAAGTAACTTTGGTTAGGCCCAGTAGCTCTGACAGGGAAAATGAACCGAACTGCCAGCAGTTAGGTGAAGCAGCTCAAGGGCTGAAAGCATCAAAGCAAGAAAGAAACAATTCCATTCTCCCTAGAAGCACAGTCACTTACATGTCACAACTCAATCCCTGTGTTTTTTTATTGCAACCCTTCCCTACCCTTCCTGTGTATTTGCCTATTATGCACACACCTCAAGGGAGGAATCTTGTCCCTTATGCGTCTGTAAACACATAGCACACTGAACAAAATCTAGAGAGAACAGAAGTGTGAAAAATCCTGAACAGAGCTGGTTATAAGGATGCTGCAGTCACTGCCCTGAACAGACACCAATACTGGAGATAACAAATACAAGGGAGACCCTAAACTCATAGGCTGTGAAAATCAGCAAGGAAGTGGCATTAAAGAAAGTATGCATTGGCCACTTAAGCTATAACCATCCCCAAGCATAGCCATCTTCTTTCACTCACTTATAACTTTCTCCAAGTTTTAGCTTTGTGAGTGCAATTTGCTTGGCTCATTCTTGCTTTCAGAAAAAAAAGGGGAAAAAAAGGTTCCCTGAGGTAGCAACAAAACAGAGGAGCCATTTTCAAGGAACAGAAGGAATAAAAAGGGTAAAAAAACAAGGAGTAGTGTGGCACTTTAAGACTAAAAGTGCCACACAACTCCTTGCTGTTTTTTCACTGGACTAGACTAACACAGCTATCCCTTTTGAAATAAAAAGAGTGTCATTCTTTTCCTTCCTAAGAAAACATGGATGCAGTTCATTTTTCGTTTGTTTGAATTGCTTTAACACTTCAGCAGAAGATGATGGAAATCTGAAATAAGGCATGGGTACAGCACCTAGATCGGTGAAAGAGCTTTTCCTGGTCCAGTGATTTTTTCAAAATTTTTTTTAAGAAACAAAGAAAAAAGAAAAATCTGACTTTGGATCTGCATAGGGTTACATTAGACAACTCTGATATTCCACTGACAATATATATGCACACTACCTAAAACTCAGTGGAAACTGTCAATGCCCAGATGCCTTGGAATTCTATTTGCTGTACAGTAGAATTTCAGGACTTAGTCCAACTAAACTGTTCTTGGGAGAGGACCTGAGTGGGAGGCAAAAGCAGCCATATGCCATCTTCACACATTTCTTGATCCTCAACGCTGCCTCAAACTGCTTTAGTCCTCTACATAAAATGAGAGCATCCCTTAACCTGCTCTAACTAACTTCAATTGCTAATGGCCCCCCCAAAAGGCTGTTACATTAGACAGGACTCACCAGGGTACAGCAGCAGTGACTATAGGCACTAAACTGAGGGACATGCCTTACATCAATGGTCTCAAACTCAAAGCCCACACGTGGCCCCAAAATTATTTCCTCTGGTCCGCAACAGTACCATCACTATTGATGTTTGCAATATCATTGTATGAAAAGGGTGCAGCCCTCAGGCTAACATACTAGTCCTCACGTGGCCTTCATGGTAATTTGAATCTGAGACCCCTGCCTTACACACACCCTGAACTGGCACATCGCCCCAAAAAAACCTCCATATCAGGAAAATCCTCAGCAACCCGATTCATAGGTGGTGCCTGCTTAGGACAGCCTTACAGAGTCTTTGCACCACTGGCAGAGGGCAAGGGCCAGTTGCTTGGCCTGCACTTTTAAAAGATGGATGTGTGGAACATGATGTCTCAAAACATATTAGATGAGGCAAAGGTTCCTGCTTCTCTGAGTGTACACTTGGTGCATTACAGAGCATTTAACTGTTGTCTAACTACAATGGGATCTGAAGGAACTCGCTTTCTTTGCTTGCTTAAAAAAATCCCACACTCTTAGCAAGTTTTACAGAAAAACATTACATGAACAGAACATTAAAAACATTTAAGGCAGGGAAGTGACAAAGTTATGGCTGCCTGCACAATCTCAACTTCACACTCTTGCACAGATGCATTAAAGACAATATCTAATGACATTAGCTAATACAGTCTGCATCATGATGATATTATCTAATGAGTACGAGGTGGACAATGAATGAGGCAAGGTAGTGTAGGGAAACAGTATACAGTCTGGGGCATCCTGCCTTATTCACCACATCATTGTACAGTGTGTCCTGAAATGAAGCTGGAGCTTGCAGCCTCCTGCTCTCATTCACTGTAAAAGATGTATGGCATGTAGTACATGAGGCAGTAGGCTACGAGAGAAAAATGATTATATGGTTTAGGCAGAGGGCCCTAGGAGATCTAGGCTGTATTGTTGCCTCTTTCACAGACTTCCTGTGCAACTTCTGATAGGTCTCTCGCACCCATTCCCTCCCTGTGTCTCAGTTCTGCATCTGAGAAACTGTGATAAAACTTCCTCATCTCACAGGGGCGAAGTCAGGAACTCAGACACTATGGCGATGAGTGCCACAGCAAAGCCTACAGTATAAAGAAAAACATATGCTTAGTCAATTCAGTGTGGTGGGCAGCAGGCAAGACATGGGGCTACATTGAACACGGAAGGCAAAAATTATGGAACACCTGCCTAGCTCACTAAGCACTGTATCAACTCACATGCTGACTGAGATGTGGGTCCTATGGAAAAATAACTTGATTATGTCATTAGAGAAAACAGCAATAAGTACAACCAGCTCAACACTCCAGGATCTGTTACAAAAATAGGTTTACCTATCAGCAAGTGATTTTTTTAAAGCTACACACACAACTTGTTAAATTCTGGTTTTAATTTTCCCTTTCATGAAGTACAGGCTGAATTCACAGCACCAAAAAGACGTACCCTATTTATTAAAACTCAAAGAGTATACAAAAAGGCTTCTTCATTACAGATTTAGTTACATATAGATTACCTAATTTCCGGTATCAGATTGTGACATTACCTATGCTTGCTGCATCACATGCCACCTGCATATAAAGTTGCCCTTTACCGGTCCAGTTTCCACTTTAAAGAAAGCTCATCTCTTATGTTCCTGTACTTTCTGCTTTCACAGTGTAACTCACAGGAAGGCTGTTTACACATTAAAGTGAAAAATGTCAGTCTGTGGCCTACAAGCAGCACAACATACCGAGTCTGGGACAGCTGAAGCTCATTTTCAGGCCCAATAGAACTAGGTACATTCCTGTAGCAACATACTCAGACCGAGAGAGAGGGAACTCCTTGCCTTGCTCAAATAACTCTCTCCAGCTGACTCATCAGGGATGCTGACAGGTTCCCAAAAGACACAGATTCGGTCTAAAACAGAGAGGAGATACCTTCCCAATGCAGGCCCTTTGGCTAAGAAGGGGGAGGAAAAAAAAGAGATCAAGATTTCAGTTGGTGCATTCCTGGCACTAGTGTCTCACTGGCACCCCTTTCACAGAATCACAGAAGATCAGGGGTGGAAGGGTCCTCAGAATGCATCTCATCCAACCCTCTGCTCAAAGCAGGACCAACCCCAACTAAACCTGTCCAGTCAAGGCTCTCTCAAGCTTGGTCTTAGAAACTGCTAAGGCAGGAAGTATGCGATGGAATTTTTTGAAAAAACTACACAAAGAGTCCAGGATTGGCTCATGAATATTCATGAGTTTACTTGGAGACTATATGGTGATATGCCTCAAAATAATTAAAGGTATCCAGGTGTGCCATGGCAGAGAAAAGGTTGGGAACCACTGGTTTAAGGATGGAGATTCCACCACCTCCGTACATAACCAACTCCAGAGCTTCACTAAGCTTCTAGTGAAAAAGTTTTTCCTAATAACCAACCTGGACCTCCCTCACTGCAACTTGAGACCACTGCTCCTTGCCCTGTCATCTGTCACCATTGAGAACAGCCCAGCTCCATCCACCCTGGACTCCACTTCAGGTCACTTAAGGCTGCTGTCAGTACCCGCCCCCCCCTCTTATCTTCGGCACATTACAGAAGCCCAGTTCACTCAGCCTCTCCTCATAAGGCATATGCACCAGCTCCCATCCATTTTCACTGCCCTCCGCTGGACACTCTCCAATTTGCCCACGTTCTTCATGTAGTAGGGAGTCCAAAACTGGACACAATACTCCAGACATGGCCTCACCAGTGCCAATAGAGGGAAATAATCGCTTCCCTTGATCCACTGGCAATGCTCGAGAGAAGTGATTATTTGCATATGGTGATACATGGGCCCTCCTTACTCTGGATCAGCCATCTGACATACACCACCAAAGCTCCAGCGTGTATTTGCTAGGCTGACGATAAACAGAAGCACATGTTTCCCCATACTTAGCCAAATGCTCTCTCTCTCTCTCTCTCTCTCCATATAACAATTACGGTCTGATCTTTTAATACTCTCTCTTTGAATGTTGACTTCTTCCCCCACCCCCAGGGGGTAAAACCAACAAATGTTTAAGTTATGGCAGCCACTTATGACATGCAAGCCTCATCTCTGCACACAAATATACAGTGTAGCCAAGGACTCAACAAATTCTAGGCACCAAGTCACCATGGTGCCCAGAAATTTGACTGTGACAAGTAGCTGTGCCATGGCACTTCAGAAGTGGAACGCCCCCGGCACCTAAAAAAACCCCACCAGCACCAACACTTTCACCGCTACTGCTCCCCCACCCACCACCACTGAAAGCACCCTAGGCGGACAGCTTTTTTTCAGTGCTGGGGGTGGGGGGTGTTCTGAAGTGCCACAGCACAGCTAAGCACCTTAGTTTTTGGATTGGCTCATAGGTGGGTGGCACAGTTGTCAAGCTCTGGTATAACCAGTCAACTGTTTCATTTGGGGCTTTCATGGAAGATTCATATAGCCTTGCTGGATTAACTCAGAACCCCAGTTACACTGCTGATATAGCTAACTCTCCTCAGAAGCGGCCAGGAAGTCACACCCCACTTGGCATCTGTTGCCTGGCATAACAAGTTGAGTGGGAAGTAGAGATAGAGGAATCAGAGGTCCTGGATGAGCAAACCCCCTTGTCCTGAAGGAAAAAGGACAGGAGCACAGCCAGTGCTAGCTGGCCAGTCATGAAATCAGAACACCCTGGACTATCCAGTGGATTTTGTCAGGGCAAACTTTGTCAGACCTAGTAGCTAGTTTGACAGCTATACACCACTCTGCTGGACTTGGCTGACCCAAACCATAGGATTTTAATAGCTACCTTTGTCCTTCTGTTTGTAGTGAGCCACTATCATCAGGATGTTACCATAACTGAACATACCATATGCAGTGAGTCATGCTAAACAAGTTTCTTTCTTCGCTCTGATTTTCAGTTATGTCTACAACTGACACTAAATATCCTGGAATTTGCCATCCAATATGCCTTCCAACCAAGTCCAAGATTTAGTTTGCTTTCCCAAAATCTATACATCCTGGCTCTGTTACAGTTAAATGCCAATCATTTAAAGGTTAATGGAAGGACTCCCTCTCAAGGCTTCACATTACTGTTGACAGCACAGTTCGCAAGTCATTTTAGACAAATGTTGCCAGATATTATTTATCAAGTGCAGACAGCAAATTCAGTCCCATTTAAACATCAAGAGGTGCACTGGTCTTATTCCAAAGAATTCACGGCCTCAAGTTGAGAAGCACCTCTTGATTCCTACTGCCCAGAGAGAGAAAGGGAAGAAGATCATCAAAACTTCACTACACGGCACAAACCAAAAACTTGTTTTCAAAGAGTTAATCCAGCACCCCAACATCAGAGAAGACAGGGTTGAAAACCCAAGAGGCTCCCAGATAATCCCGAAGTGTCCCTTTTCCCACACTTTTCCAGCTTGAAAAAGACATCATCAACTGGACACTCACCTTGAGGATTTTCACAACCACTCTCTCGTTGTTAGTGATGTTTATGGCCTCAAAGACTTCGCTGTATTTTCCCCTGCCGAGTTTCCGAACTAGCTGGTAATCGTCCTGATTACTGTGGACCGCAAAAAGGAAAATAATTGACAGGCTACCAGGCTGAAACTCTCCCTCCTCCCAGCCCTACCAACCCCCTCCTCCAAAGCACTTGGATAGAGCTCTGTATATTAAGTGATCCATTTTCAGATAAGGGGGCAGGCTTGCAACAGCTATATTCTGCAGACCAGTCCCCAGACTAGTCTTTGGGCTGAGAAAAGCCTTTGATCAAATAGCTCCGTTTGCAGCACATGTGCCTAACTAACACCATCTTCCTCTCCTGCATGCAGAAAGGAGCGCGGGGGGGGGACGGGGTACAGTGACCCTCACCTGGGCCTGCCCCCTCCCGGCCCTTAACACCCATCTCAGAAAGACACCCCTAGCAAGGCTGACACCCCCACCTACCCTGTGCATCTCTCAGGGCTCTGCAGCCAGGCTGCTCCCGAGGTGAGGTGGGTTTTCAGGGCGATTATCAGGGGTGGGACCAACCCCCCAGCACCCATCCTTGGGGGTCACTCAGCACCAGCCTCCCCGCCCCACAGGGGATGTGAGCAGGGTCTTCCCAAACACCCCCCCCGTCGTCAGTTAATAACAGTGCTGCACCACTTTAGTGACCCCCCCCATTTCAGCTCCTAGGGAGAAGGCTGGCTCTGAGGGACCTTCCACCCACACCAGTTTAGTGACCCCCCCCCATTTCAGCTCCTCGGGAGCAGGCTGGCTCTGAGGGACCTTCCACCGAACGGTCGGGGGGGGGGAATCTCCGACCTGCCCCGCCCCCACCCCCTCGCGGCCCGGCTCGGGGCGGGGGCGGCGGCCGCTTTACCCCCAGCTCGGGACGTGCGCCTCGTAGTCCCAGTACTCGCGGCTCCTCAGGCTGTTCACCTCGGCGTAGACCCGGGCCCTGCTGCCGGCGGCCGGGCCGGGCATGGCGGGGGCGGGCGGCTGCAGGAGGCGGCGGCGGAGGGGGCCGGCGGGGCCGGCGAGGCGGGGCGCGGAGCGCAGGAGGGAGGCGGCGGCGGGGGGCAGCAGAGCCAGGCCGGCCCGGGGGGCGGGGGCGGGGCGGGGGCCGGTCCCGGCCCGGGGGGGAGGGGAGGGCCGGGTCCGGGGCCGGGTCCCGCGCGGTCTCTGCCCGAGGCCCGATCCTCAGCGGCGGCGGCGCAGCCTGAGCCGGCCCCGAGCGCAGCGCTGCGAACCCGGAAAAGGGGCTGATCCGGCGGCCGCGGCCCGGCCAGCAAGAGAGGGCGCGGTGGAGACCGGCGGCGCGGGCGCGGCCACAGCGACCCCTGCGGCTGGGGGGAGCCACCGCACCCTGCCGAGCCCGAGACCCCGGGGGTCCGATGTAACCCCAGCCCCTGGTCACCGGCCACCCTCTGCCCCACCCCTGGGTCCCATAACCCCAGCCTCTCCAGCTAGCCTAGAGCTCCACCACCTGCCCCTAAAGTCCTATACCCCTGCCCCCGTTAACCCGCCCCCGCTCCCAGAGCCCCACACTTACAGTCCTACAACCCCACCCCTGTTACTCAGTCCTCCCGTGATCACCACCAGCCTTCCCCTGCCCCAACATCCACGGCTCACAGCTTCCCTGCCAACCCCTAGAACCAGTCTGTGGTACAGAGCAGGGGTGGCCAAATGGTGGGTTACTTACCAGTAACCGTCCTTCTTCGAGATGGCTGCTCACACACATTCAGTTACAGGTGTCTACGTGCCACAGCGCATGGCAGCGCGGAAAGTCGTCAGCCTTTCAGGTCAGGGCACGCGGCCAACGCCACAACCACGGCTATATAGGTGATGGTGACCCTAACCCTCTGGTCCCATATACCTTCACCAACGCTGTTAGCGTGGATGGTGGGAGGGGCCTGAATGTATGTGAACAGACCATCTCAAAGAAGGACAGTTACTGGTAAGTAACCCACCGCTCTCTTTCAAGCGCTGCTCACATCATTCAGTTACAGGTGACTGCTAGCTGTACCCGTGGACAGTGGGAGGAGTTACAGTCTACCCCTATTGAGTACAGCTCTGCCTGGAGCGGCATCACCTCTAGCCTGCTGGGCGATGGCATAGGGTGTCGTGAAGGTACGAATCGATGACCACGTAGCGGCCCTGCAGATCTCATGGATCAGGACCTTGGCAAGGAAGGCCATAGAGGATACTTGGGCCTTGGGCCCTGGTAGAGTGGGGTCTAACAGTTCCAGGAAGGGGTGTTTTCAGCCTTCCATAGCAGTCCTTGATACAGTTCACAATCCATTTAGAGATACACTGTGAGGATACTGGTAAACCTTTCTTACATTTGGCGACTGCCACAAACAGTTGGGAGGTCTTGCGAAACAGCCAGGTGCGCTCAATGTAAGTTAGGAGGGCTTTCCTCACATCCAGTGTATGCCACTTCCTCTGGTTTTGTGTAACCTGGGGATCTGGGTAAAAAACTGGCAAGCAAATTTCTTGGTTAAGGTGGAACGGGGTGGACACCTTGGGGAGGAAGGATGGGTGGTGACACAAAACCACTTTATCTGGATAGAACGTCATGTATGGCGGTTTTGAGGAAAGGGCTTTCAATTCCGAAACCCTTCTAGCAGAAGTGATTGCTACTAGCAAGGCCAACTTCCAGGACAAGATCAGGAGGGTGGCTGAGTCCAAGGGTTCATAGGCTGGCTTTGTCATTGCCCAGAGGACAATATTCAGGTCCCAAGGTGGGGTGGGCTTACAAGGTTGGGGAAAAAGTCTCTCTACCCCTTTTAGGAATCTGATGGAGGTGGGATAGGAGAAAACTAATTGGCCATCCACGCCCTCGTGGAGAGCTGACATTGCCACTAAATGGACTCTCAACGAGGAAGGAGAAAGGCCTCCTTCCCTTAGGTCTAGCAGATAGTCGAGGATCAGGTGAATCGGGGCTGATATAGGGCCTACACTTTTGTTCAGGGCCCAAATGGAGAATCGCTTTCATTTGGCTGTGTATGTGGACCTGGCGGATGGTCTTCTGCTACCAACCAGGACCTTCTTAACCCTGTCTGAGCAGAGCCCCTCCTGCTCACTGAGCCAGAGAGCATCCAGGCTGTCAGGTGTAGGCGGCCTGGATCTGGGTGCTGAAGGCACCCCAAGTCCGGGCATCAGAAGGACCGCCTCTGGTGGGAGGCGGAGTGGGATCTCTATGGATATGTCCTGCAGGATTGGGAACCAGTGCTGGCTGGGCCAGTCCGGAGCTATTAGTGTTATGTTCACTCCATTCCTGTTGATTTTCAGGAGAACCCTCTGGATCAGGGGAACTGGCAGGAAGGCATACATCAGGGGCCCCAACCAGTTGATGAGGAAGGCATCAGTAAGGGACCCCTCCTCCCGGCACCTGAGAGAGCAGAACTGGGAGCACTTGCAATTCTGTCACATCGCAAACAAGTCTATCTGGGGGAAACCCCATTTGTCCACCAGAACGGAGAACACCTTGTCGTGAAGGGACCACTTATGGTTCGCTAGCAGTTTTCTGCTTAGAGAGTCCGCTAGCCCATTGTCCACCCCCGGTAGGTGGGAGGCCACTGGGATGAAGTTGTGTTGTATGGCCAGTTCCCAGAGTTTGCACGCCTCCTCACAAAGTGGCATAGAAAAGACCCCCCCTTGCCGATTTATGTAGAACACGGCCGTGGTATTGTCTGTGAGGATCTGGACCGACCTGCCCCGTATCTTGACTAGGAAGGTCAAGCAGGCTAGCCTGATGGCCCTTAGTTCCTTCACATTTATGTGGAGAGGACAGTCCGTGTGGGACCAGAGCCCCTGAGTGGAGAGTCCCCCAAAGATGTGGGCCCCCCACCCTGTGTTCGAGGCATCCATTATTAAGGTCACTGAAGGCCTGTGGTCTTTGAAGGGAATGCCCCCCATGGCAAATTGGAGATCCCTCCAAACCTGAAGTGTCCCCAGAGCATCCTGGGGGACAGACAATACCTTGTTCAGGGAGTCCCTCCATATGTGGAACACCGTGGAAAGCCAGATTTGGAAAGGCCTCATCCTCAGGCATGCCATCTGGATCACTGAGGTGGAGCCTGCCATGTGACCGAGGAGCAGCAAGCACCGTCACGGGGGATGTTTGCAGCTCTGTAGTGATGGTACGAATGGACCGAAATCTGGAGCGGGATAGGAATGCTAACCCCTTGCGGGCATCTAGACACACCCCTATGAATTCTATGTTTTGGGACGGGTGGAGCTTTGACTTCTCTTGGTTTATATGGAGGCCCAGATAGTCGCAGAGGCTCACTACCGCTCTGACGTGGAGCTCTACTTGGGAGCTCATTTCCCAACTATTAACCAGTCATCTAGATAGGGATAAATTCTTATGCCCTGTCTGCACAAGTATGCCATGACCGGTGCCATGCACTTCATGAACACCCGGGGGCCAGGGAGAGCCCAAAAGGGAGAGAGGTGAACTGGAAGTGGTCATTTGCCACCACGAACCTTAGGAACCGCCTGTGGCAGGGCCTTATGGCTATGTGAAAGTAGGCGTCTTTCAGATCAAGGGCTGTGAACCAATCCCTGGGAGACAGAGATGGGAGGATTTGTGGTAGGGAAATCATGCGGAACTTTATTCTCCTTATGTGTTTGCTTAAGGCTCTGAGATCTAGAATGGGTCGAAGGTCCCTGTTGGATTTCAGGACCAGGAAGTATCAGGAGTAAAACCCTTTCCCCCACTCCCACTTGGGGACCTTTTCTATGGCTCCGAGGGAGAAGAGTTTCTGGCACTTGATCTTGAGAAGGTAGGACAGTTCCTGATTTCCGATGGATGAGCAAGAGGGCAGTTTTCTGTTCCAAGGAATCAAAAGAAACTGAATATGATACCCCTCCGTGACCATCTCAAGGACCCACTGGTTGGATGTGATGTTGGCCCAGTGGTGTGTGAAGTGGTGTAAGCAGTTGGGGACTGGTCGATTCGTGGGTTCGCTGGCTGTATAGTAACTGTCAAAAATGCTGTTTCTTCCCCAACGAGCGTTCGGAGGCCTGCCCACGTCTACCCAATTGGGGGATGTGGGACTTCTCGCTCTTTCTCGAACAGACCTTGTCCTTGTCCATGTCCCCAAGGTGGTGCTGGGAAAAGGGGAGGGACCTCAGGAATGAACTCTGCAGTTTAATCTGTTGTTTTAACTGCTGAAGTTGTTGTTGGAGGAGTTGATGGGGTTTTAGAGAGTGTCTGTTAGGTTGCGGGGTGTAAATTCCCAGCGACCAGGGTGTGGCTGTCGACTCTTTCATGCCACAGAGCTTCGCATCCGTGGACTCAGCGAAGAGGTCTGGGCCTTCAAATGGGAAGTCCTGAATAGTAAGCTGCAGCAGCGGCAGTAGACCCAAGCCCTGTAGCCAGGCCAAGCGACACATTACTACAGCCGATGCCATCATGTGGCTGGCATCCCAGATGGCCATCAGAGCATCTCTGGACAGAGGTGGCCTTAGGCAATTGGGGGCCTTAGGGGAAGGCCCATTGTGGGGCCCCCTAAAGGGCCCACTATAGGCCCCCCACTGCCACCCTCCCCATGGCCCCGGTGCCTCCTACAGACCTAACTGCCCCCCCCCCGGACTCCTTGTTTGTTTTGCTGAACCAGACTAACATGAGTATCCCTCTGGAACTCGTAAATTATTCTTGAGTATATTTTTAAAGATCTTTCCATCATGAAGCTTGTAAGTTGATTACCTTTCACTTAACATAAATGATCTAATGCTGAACTACAAAGT
This sequence comes from Podocnemis expansa, assembly GCA_007922195.1. Classification (NCBI taxonomy): domain Eukaryota; kingdom Metazoa; phylum Chordata; order Testudines; family Podocnemididae; genus Podocnemis; species Podocnemis expansa. Next base: position 1,592,395 of record ML682072.1, on the reverse strand, counting down.
TAAAATGAACATTTAATTTTTTTTAAAAAGTATGTGCATTTATTAATAAATAAAATGTGGTAAAATTAATGATGGCTCTAAATAACTAAAATACCACATTTAAAATTTTGGCAGTCAAATCTTACAAATGTTTCATATAGGCTTGGGTTTATGTGCACTAGACATTTAATACAAATAATTATAATAAATAAAAATAAGTGAAAAGAGGTTTCTAGTGTGTAGCTATAAATGAAAAACACCAAATTTCAATGGAAGCCTCTGAAGTACTAAAGTTTATAAGACTCTGGCCCCCTCCAAAATATCAAATAGTAAGTACAAAAGAAGCTAAAAAATTACTTACCAAAAGAAAGATATACAGCATAGACATCACACACAGCTGTAATGATTGTCTAAGAGGGCAGCACTGTAGTCATATGTAGCAGCCTATATGGACCTACCTGGTAAGCTGATCTAACCAAAGCCAAACTAAAAATTGTCACAAAGTCAAAGGAAAAGGCAAAAGAACAGGTAAAAAAGAAAAGGAAAAGGCAATATTTCACAAAATGAAAAAATGGCAGAATACATGGCCACACTGAGGAATTAAAAGCTGAGCCCGAGGGAAAAGTTTCTACTATTGTGCTGTCTGTTGCTTGCTCCTGCTTTTTTAGCAAGTCAGTGTGAAGGTAATAGGCAGACAATGGTGAAATCTGCAATTCAGACAAAGCACAGATCCTAATGATAGTTTGCCTTGATGAGCCAAGAGTGAAAAGTGCTTAGACTTCCAGCCCTACTAGCTCTGCTAGATGGGAACAAGTTCTATATTTTTCTATATTATCATTTCTGTCAACCAAATTGAGGATGGGGCCCCTTATTGCTTGAGGCCCTAGGCGGCCACCTGCTTCGCCTACCCCAAAAGTCGCCACTGTCTCTGGATGCCACTTCCCCTTCCTCGAGCATTGTGTTGAGGTCTCTAAGATGATCCTTTGGGATAACAGTGCGGAAGCCTTGCATGGCGTTCCAGAGGTTAAAGATATACCTTGTCATAAGGGCTGAGTGGTTTGCTATGCGCAGCTGAAGGGCTCCTGTGGAGTAAACCTTCCTGCCAAGTGGATCAAGTTTCCTCGCCTCCTTGTTCTTAGGAGTGGAACCCAGTTGACCTTTCCTCTCTTTCTGGTTCACGGTGTTGATGACCAGCACCCCGGAGTTGGGTGCTGGAACAGAAAGGAGAAATTGTCCTGAGGGCAGGGGCATCGCTGGGGCAGGGAGGGACCTGGGGCACGGGCCCAGCCCCCACCCCCAGCCGGAAGGCCACGCCCCCTGGCCAGGGATAGGGCCAGGGGGAGGCCGTGCCGCCGCGGGCAGCTAGGCCGCAGCGCAGTGCGGCATGGCCCAGCCCAGCCAGAAGCAGCTGCTGGAGGCTGGGGCTGCATACACAGCCCTGGATCCCCGACCGGGGATGGGGCCGCTGTGGCTGCGGCCGCGGCCGCCAGTGGCCAGGCCCCCAATCCCCAGCAGGGGACGGTGCTGCTGCAGGCGGCCGGCCGGGCCCCGGATCCCCGGCCAGGGATGGGGTGGCCGCGGCCGCAGGAGGCCAGCCAGGCCCCGGATACCCGACTGAGGATCCAAGGCCTGGCTGCCAGTGGCCGTGGTGTCCCCGTCCCTGGCCAGGGATCAGGGGTCTGGCCGGCCACGGCTGCGGGCCTGGCCTCCAGCGGCCACTTCTGGCCTGGCCCTGACTGGGCTGGAGATCCGGGGCACTGGCCTTGGGACTTGGGGCACATGCCCTGGCATGCCCAACGCCAGCAATGCCACTTCCTGAGGGATGTGGTACTTACAGTCCGTGACCCTGCATACCGGCAGAATCGAGGACAGGGTTTGCAAGCACGCCTTGACGATGCTGTATACCCCTTTGTGGAGCAGTACAGACACCTTAGCAGAAGGAGCCCTCTGGCTGACATCAAAGAGGGGATTCGCCTCCTCTTGGACGACCCCGAGCTCCAGATTCAGGTTTGCTGATGTACGGCATAGCAACTCCTGGTTGGTGCGAGAGTCCTCGTTACAGTCAATTGGTCTCTCAAAGGTGTATTCATCAGGTGAAGAGGAAGAACAGGCCCACGATCTACTCCGACGTGTGGAGTTGGGATCGGGTTCATCATCTGAGAAGTCTGAATCCATGGTCTGTGAGGGGGACCAGATGAAGCGGTGCTGTGAGACTATGGTATCATTGGCGGCCATGTCCAGCCAGTCATGTGACCAGTCATTAAAAGACGCTCCGGCCTCCAGATGGTGCAGAGGGGAATGGCCTCTGTTAGGTTGTGGTGCAGTACCTGGAGGGGAGGGTGCCACTGGTTCAGGCGGGCCCGATGGTCTGCTCTTGCGTTGAGGTGTGGGCAACGGACAGCACTTATGGTACTGTTTCCCTAAATGTTCTCCTATCCTTATTACCGTCTTGAGAGGAGAAGAGCTTACCGAGGCTGGAGGTGAAGTCAACACTGATCCGTGGGAAGGGGCCCCCGAGGCTTGGGAGCACGGCACCAACACATCCCAGGAGGAGCGTGGGGAGGAGGCTGGGGAGCAGTCCTCTGTGGAATGCAGTACCGAAGGTGGGCTGGACGGCACTGGGTTGGGAGAGCAGTCCCCAGTGCCGGATTGCAGTGCTGGCGATGGGCTAGGTGGTACTGGGTTGGTGGGCATAGCCACTCCCTGCGCTGACTGGGCTCCCGGTACTGCAGTCGGCATTGAGTTGGTTTTCTTCTGCAGTGCTGGTATGTGGACCGGAGAACACGGCTGCGCCAACGTAGAAGCCTGATTTGGTGACCGAGGTGTTCGGCGCCCCAACGATACAGACGGGGGCATTGACCGAGACTTTAGGCTTGACACCAGAGATTGTTCACGGGGTTTTGGTGCCAGGGCCAGTGGGTGAGCCAGCAGAGCACTCAGGCTCGGGCAGCATCAGAGGCTTGTGTGCTGCTCCTGGCAAGGGATCGGAGTCGCAGCTCTCTGTCCTTGTGAGTCCTCCTTTTGAAGGACTGGAAGAGGGGGCAGCTTTCAGCAAGATGGGACTCACCAAGGCATGAGAGACATTTATCATGCAGATCGTCAAGCAGGAAAGCTTTGCAGCATCCTAGGCACGGCTTGAAACCAGGCATTTTGAATTTCACAGTAGAAGATAGGCACTTGCTTACGCAAGTTTCTTGCCCGATCCAAAACCATCACTGAGGGCGGAAAAAGGAACTGAGAGGGTCAGGGTCATGATCACCTATATAGCCGCGGTCACAGTATATAGAGGGGGTGTTGGCCACGTGCCCTGACCTGACAGGCTAGGGCTGAAGACTTTCTGAGCTACAGTGCACTGCGGCACAGACACCTGTAACCAGGGGCGTCGCTGACGCTGGGCACGCCCGGGCACGTGCCCTGAGCCCCAGCACCAGTGCCCTGGATCTCTGGCCCAGTCGGGTCGGAGATCCGGGGCCCAGCCGCCAGCGGCCGCAGTGGCCTGGCCCCAGCTGGGGATCTGGTGTCTGGCCGCCAGCGGCCGCGGCTGCCTCAGCCCCGGCCAGGGATCTGGGGCCTGCCTGTGGCGGCCCTGTCCCCTGCCGGGGATGTGGGGCCTGCCACCTGCGGCAGTGCATGGCCCTGTCCCAGGCCAGGGGGCGGGGCCTGCAGGCTGGGTGCAGCGCTTGCGGGGCAGGGGTGGGGCCTGGGCCCATACCCCGGGTCTGTTGCCCCCCAGCGACACCCCTGCCTGTAACTGAATGATGTGAGCAGCGCTCAGAGGAGAACTTGTGGAACTCAAGAGCCACACAAGTTGATGATGAACCTTTGAGAGATGCTCTGAGGCATATAACCATGTAGTTTTACCTACTCCAAAATCACTAAGTTTAAAATTCATTGCACAGTTTAATTTTATTGTAAAAACAGGGCAAATATTGATCCTACTAATGTCAGATTCTAATAATTACTTAAGGTTATCATAAAAACTAAGCCTATATACTAGACGTGGCCAAGGTGTGGCTCATGAGCAGCATGTGGCTCTTTAAAGAAAAATTGCGGCTCCCAGGAGAGCACAGAAGGGAGGGGTGGCATGGCGGGAGCCAGGGGCAACAAATTTGCAGTGGTCAGGGACAGCAGAGAGGCAGCGGCATGGTGAGAGCTGGCAGCGGAGGAGCAGCATGGTGAGAGCTGCAGGAAAAAGCAGCGTGGTCAGAGCCGGGGGAGGGGCAGCACTGGGAGAGCCCGCAGGGAAAAAGCAGCCTGGTAAAAGTGGGGAAGGGAGGAGAGGGGCACAATTATCAGAGCCCGCAGGGAAGAGCAAGCACTCAGGGCAAGTAACTGCCAGATTCTACAGTTTACCCACACAATATAAATTCTACCCACCTTGTCTGTGTGCATTATGATACAGTCTTTAATTACATCAGTGCATGATTTTTTAAATACTTTTCTTTTTTGATATTGTTTCTTCAGTAAATATTTTTAAAACTGGCAACATAAATTGATCAAGAACAAGTTCTGTTCAATGTTTTCATTAATGATCTGGATGATGGGATAGATTGCACACTTAGTAAATTTGCGGATGATACCAAACTGGGGGGAACGGTAGACACACTGGAGGGCAGGGACAGGATTCAGGGAGACCTAGACAAATTGGAGCAGTGGGCCAAGAGGAATCTCATGAGGTTCAATAAGGACAAGTGCAAAATCCTACACTTGGGACGAAAAAACCCCATGTACTGCTACAGGCTGGGGAGTGATCAGCTAAATAGCAGCACTGGAGAAAAGGACCTGGGAGTCATGGTGGATGGGAAGCTGGATATGAGTCAGCAGTGTGCGCTTGCTGCCAGAAAGGCCAATGGCATACTGGGCTGCATCAGAAGAAGTGTTGCCAGCAGATCGAGGGATGTGATCATTCCCCTGTATTTGGCACTGGTGAGGCCACATCTGGAATACTGTGTCCAGTTTTGGGCTCCCCACTACAAAAAGGACATGGACAAATTAGAGAGAGTCCAGAGGAGGGCAACAAAAATGATCAAAGGGCTGGAGCACAAGCCCTATGAAGAAAGACTGAAGGAACTAGGCTTATTCAGCCTGCAGAAGAGAAGATTGAGGGGGGATTTGATAGCAACCTTCAACTACTTGAAGGGTTGCTCCAAGGAGGATGGAGCTCGACTGTTCTCGGTAGTAACAGAGGGCAGAACGAGAAGCAATGGCTTCAAGTTACAGCTGGGGCGGTCCAGGCTGGATATTAGGAAAAACTTCCTTACTAGGCGAGTGGTGAAGCATTGGAATAAGCTGCCTAGGGAGGTGGTGGAATCTCCATCTCTGGAGGTGTTCAAGGCCCAGCTGGACAAAAGCCTGACTGGGATGATCTAATGGGAGTGGTCCTGCTTTTGTTGGCAGGGGGTTGGACTAGATGACCTCGTGGGGTCCCTTCCAACCCTATGATTCTACGATTCTAAGTCTACAATGAACTATAGATAAGTGATGATAATTAGCTATTTAAACCTGAAAAGCAATTGTAAATTAATTTTCTTTTTTAAAAATCACCTGGCATTTCCAGATATTGTAATATAATACAAAATTATTCCTCTTGTATTTCTATTTTGAGAATTAAATAAGAATAACCAGAAATGACTGAAACTGACACAGGTGTTACATCCAAAACCACTGACTACTGTCAAAAGGTTATTAAAAAAATCTCTATTAATTTAAAGAATGTTACAAGTACGTATTATGGATCATGGTTCATTTTTAGCATGCAAAATGATTTAGACTTAAGACAGACCACCACTACAGAAAACTGGCTTTAGAAAAAAAATTCCTTAAGTCTATTGAACAAGTGTGCCTGAGACATCAGTATGTCACCTGTTTGCAGAAGGAACTGCTAGCACATTTATTTTATAAGAAAAAGTTATATTAATTAAAAAAGTCAATTACCAATATAATTTACATTCACTGCAAAGTTCAATAGCAGCACTATACTTCTACTGATTAAATAGCATTCAATGTGTATTATTTCTTTTTTGTTGTGTAGTCAAAATCTATTTATATTTCAGTGCAGTCTTCATGAATGACTATATGGATATCTGAGCCCATTAGATGAGAGTAATTGTTGTGAAGGGCTGAGGATGGAAAATTGTGTTGTAAACTTTCTGGAAAAAAAAAATTCTCACCAATAAAGATTTTACTTTGTATTATAAAAAAACAAATATTGATATTTAGAATTTATACAGGGCCTGACCCCAAACTGAATAAACTCAATGGGATTTTTTCCATAGTATCTTCTGTGCATGGACTCCAAAGCACTTACTGAAACAGGCTCTGATCTTGCACTTTATGTCCCCATAAATTCTCATTGATCTGTTGTGATTCTGAACAGTTGAAAAGGTGTCCCTGTGTGCATCTCTTCACAGGATTAAGATGAGAGCAGTATTTTCCCTTACTATTACTCTCATTTTAAAATTAATTGTGTCTGAGTCTTCAGACCTTTTGTCTTCACTGTCCATGAGTATTTTAGTGAACAAGTTTACTGGCAGAAATATTGGCAGGGAAGTGGGGGCATGGTAGGTGCCAGGATGGGGTGGGAGGCAGAAGTGCAGCATGGCTGGGGAGAGCAGAGAAGCAGCAGAATGGTAAGAGATGGCACGGAAGTGGCAGAGGGGGATGGGGAGAGAAGCGTGACATGGTCAGAGAAGCCATAGCATGTTTAGATTTTCTCATAGGCCCTAATGCAGCGTACTCATTGTTAGAATAAAATGATGTTTTACAAGTCCTAAATATGATGTGGAATACTAAGAAATGAAAATACAAAGGAAAAAAGTATAAAACTGAACATAGATTACTTTCAATTTTTGGCCCAACTTACTGCTGTGAAGCATCATATTCCACAATGAAATTCAAAACATTGTGCAGTACTTAGAGATCAGCATCTGAGAGAGCTTTCATCTACTGCATTGATAAGTTACTGCACAGATTTAAAAAAAAACTTGCCACAAGCCTGTAGTGTTCTACATCTAGCAACAGCTACATTTTTACTGTATAGGCCTAGTTTCATGGTAATCGTAAATAATTATTAGAATCTGACATTAGTGGATCAATACTTGCCCTATTTTTACGATAAAATTAAAGTGCACAATGAATTTTAAGCCTAATAATTTTGGAGTAGGTAAAAATATGTGGTTATATGCCTCAGTGCGGCTCTCGAAGGTTTAGTGATCGACTTTTGCAGCTCTTGAGTTCCATAAGTTTGGCCACCCCTGTTTTAGATCTTTGTCACTGTGTACTGTATCCCAGGTTCAAGCCTTCGCTGGCTGAGGTCTTTGCTTGTATTTAAGGCTTGCCCTAGTCAATGTGATGCTGAGGTGCAGCAAGGTAGACATTGTACTTAAAAAGTCTTGGTATTGGATGTCATGACCAGCTGATGGCTCTGGGACCATGAGAAATAGGTATGGGGGGTTCTAGTCCAATTCATTATACTGTCCACCTTACAGAAGCCATGATCCCCAGTGGTTCCTCTCCTGGTTATCCTGACCCAGAAGTCAAGGCCATTGAGACTGATTCATTGAGGCCTGTTCCTGCCCCCAGACATGATCCCTCCAAGATCAGAGCTGAGACCCATTGACTAGGCGGGGTGAGGAGACTGGCACTGCTGCTTGGGCCATGTAATGCTCATGGATGTTGGTCTGTGGTCTGTCCTTGGGGCACCTTTCACAAACGCCAACAAAAAATGCACTCCACAAGGGCTTTGCATAAACTCTAACAGGTGGAAGTCCTGGATTTCTGCCCCATTCCCCTACTCTTGTTGACAGTTCCTCAGAAGGGTTCAATGGAGACAGGCAGAGACACCCCACCCACCTGCTGAAACTGAGATATTCAGTGCATTCCTTCGAAAGACTACTGAGTGAGTTCATTTGACTCTATACACTCCCTCCATGGATGGGACACCCTGTCCTCTGCTGCAGAGGTTCTTCAATACATCAAGGTCGATACATTTGCAACAATCTCAGTAGACTTCTGTCACCTCCTTCTATCGGTGATTAACGTACCAAATAACTCAGTACAGAAACTCTCGGACTTCTACAGTCCATCACTGCTGGGAAGCAAACGGCCTTGTATTCTCACCCCCACATACAGAATACCAGAAAGAAAAGATGGGTGCCAACACAGAGCTGGGCTCCAGGACACCTGACTCTGCACCTGCTGAGTCACACATTTCTCTGTGCTTCTGTTAGTGAGCACTTCTTCCCCGCCCTGGAGTGCTGCCGGTAAATTCTTTCCTAGGGGCAGAGCCAGATTCTTTCCTCTGTGTTTGTCCAGTGCCTAATCTGAGGGGTCCTGGTGCCTGCTATGTGCTACTGCAGGCAAATAATAAACAAACAGGATAATCAATGGTGATCAATCAATGGGAAGGGATAGAGGAATGTAAAATATTTAGATAATCTCTGCATTGATTTACTGTAAGTCTGATGAATCCTATGACATACAGAATAGGAGGAAAATAAATGCAGGTGAGTGTAAGATCCCCCATCTTCAAGTTGTCTGACAAAGTGGGACATGAAAGCTCATGTGATAAATAAATTTGTTAGTTGCTAAAAGAGCCAGTGGACCCCTTGTTTGCTTTAGATGATCTTACTTTTCTTCTTTGAGAGCCCAGCTTTGTATTTCAAGCAGGTTTCTCAGTGTTTACACCAGGTGTGGCCAAACTGCAGCTCAGAAGCCACATGCGGCTCTTCAGTGAAAAAGTGCGGCTCATGGTAGAACGTCAGCAAATCAATTTAGAAAAGCAGCCCTACCTTACGAGTTTTAAATCTCCCACCCTGAGCATGCTCACAGAGTACTCGGGAAGGAGCCCCAGCCTGTGCCTAGATGCCAGAGTGGCCAGGTAATGGGGCCCTGGGGAGGGGGTGGTCAACCTAGGGAGCCAGTGTCAGGGCCTGGGGGTTCAGGAGGTGGTCAGGGATGATGGGGAGAAGCGCGGCATGGTTGGGATTTTAAAAAAACACACCACTAGCCTGCAGTCTTCTACATCAAGCAACAGCTAAGTTTTTTATAGACCTAGTTTTCATGGTAACCTTAATTATTAGAATCTGACATTAGTATGATCAATATTTGCCCTCTTTTTATGAAAAAATTAAAGCATGCAATGAATTTTAAATTTAGTAATTTTGGAGTAGGTAGACATATATGACTCTATGACTCAGTGTGGCTCTCGAAGGTTTAATAATCAACTTGTGTGGCTCTTGAGTTCCGTAAGTTTGGCCACCCCTGCTATACACTAAAAACTTAGCTGTTGCTCTATATAGAAGACTGCAAGCTAATGGCGAGTTTTGTAAACAGTAACTTGGGCAGTAACTCGTCAATGCAGTAGGTAAAAGCTCTCTCAGGTGCTGATCTCTAACTATTGCACAATGCTTTGATTTAACAAATTTAATTGTGGAATACGATGCTTCATAGTAGTTGCGTGAAAAATGGAAATAATCTACAGTCAGTTTTAAACAAGCTATTTTCTTTTTCGTATTTTCATTTCTTGTTATTTCATGTCATGTTTAGAAGGTCTTGTAAAACGCGATTTTATCTTAACAACAAATAAACTGCATTAGGGCCTATGAGAAAATCTAAACATGACACGGCTTCCCTGACCATGTGGCCTCTTCCCAGCCATCCCTGACCATGTGGCCACTTCTCAGTTGTCCTCAACCACGTAGCCGCTTCTCTGCTGTTCCAAACCATGCCACACTTCTCCCCCGTGAGCCACAGCATTTTTCACAAGAGCTGCATGTAGCTCGCAAGCTGCAGTTTGGCCATGCCTAGTATACAGACTCAGTTCTATTGCCCCAGACCAGGGGTTGCCATCCCAAAAGATAAGAGCCATTTTTTTGGAAATTCCTTCAACAGCCAAGTGTTTTGAGAGCTGCAATGGGGAAGCCTTCCCTGGTAGGGGCTGGGCCAGGGTGCATGCTAAGGTCTCCAGGTGGGGCAGCCCAGAACCAGAAGCAGCCCTCTCCCCCACTAGCATCCCTCAGTGGGGAGCCCAGAGCGTAGCACAGGCAGCCCGCTGGGTCTCCTGGTGCCAAGAAGGCCCAGAGCCAGGAGTGGGCTACTCAGGGTTCATGGGTGGTGGGTCAGGCAGACGCGGAGTCCAGAGCCAATGAGCCGCATGTGACTCTGGAGCCACAGGTTGCAGACCCCTGGCCCAGACTGAGCCACTGAGTTTCTGCTCTCTATCTATCCCCTGACCTCCTACAACCACACTGCTATTTCTGGCTGTTCTGCCTGAGGCTCTTCTTGATAAGGTCTAGCTTTTGCCTAAATATCTTATGAAAGTAAGAGGCCTTTCCCTTAATTTACGTAAAGCTTCATCAAATTCATCATGGGTCTTTGTGACTTGTTTTCCTTGGTCTAGTGCAACACATTCCACTCTTCCCTTGAACATAAAATGTTGCTTTATGTTTAACCGAATTCCTTAGACCTTCAAATGAGTAAGTAGACTCTCTGTGAAAGAAATACTTGTTTTATGTAAGACCTTGAGTCATTCACTCCAGGCAACCCTATGCTATGCACTCATGGTTTAAAAGTGGGTAGCCCCATTGTGCCAAGAGCAAATTGACTTTGTATTCTCTTTTCTTATTCTGTCTATCTTGATCGAAGAGTTGTAAGTTGCCACCATCACTGGGTTATTTCTAGAACTACTCAGAAAATGGTGTTTGCTGTGAAAAAAATTTAAAGAAATTTAAAAAATGTGGTGGTTTTTTTTTTGAGAAAGACTAAAAGGTTTTCAGTTTTGCATCAAAGCCAATAAATAGTTAACAAAATAATATTTTTCCCCATGAAAAAATTCTTTTAGAAAATGAGACATTTAAAAAGAAAAATGTTTTGATGGAAAATTTTCATTCAACTCTAATTAATTCTCACTTGCCCTGGGAGCACTTGTTTAGTCATATGTATGATACTGGATTATACTGATTAATAAAACAATTAAAGTCCTGTGGCACCTTAAAGACTAACAAATTTCTTCGGGCATAAGCTTTTATGAGCTTCAACCCGCTTTATCAGAGACGTGCATCTGATGAAGTGGGTTGGAGCCCACAAAAGCTTACGCCTGAAAGCAATTTGTTAAAGCTATGTCTATCCTGACCGGCAATTTCACCACCATCAGTTCGCCCTTCCGGGAGCAGATCGCAGTGAGTATGAACTTGCTGCACTGCTCCTGGAAGTTGATCCTGGAAGTCCTGGGGGTTAGGTGGCATAGGAGAAAGCTGACCGCAAGGTATTTGCAGTGGGCTTTTCCCTGATGTGTACCAGCAGCTTAGAAAGTCACCACTGGTTATGCAAGGAATTTTATGTTCCTTGCGTAACTGGTGGTCGACTGCCACCAAAAAGCCCTCAAATGTAGACTATGGCTTAGTCATTAAGGTGCTACATTGTTTTTGCTATATACAGATTAAGAGGGCTACCCCTCTGGAAATTTGGTTTAATGTAATCTTGATCCATAGCAGTGGTTCCCAACTGGTGTGCTTCGGCAACACCCAAAGTGTGCAGTGAGAATCTGGGAGAACTAGAGTTAGAGCTCCCTCCCTCCTCAGCCCAGCCATGTGGGCTGTGCAGGGCTGGCAAAAAGCAGTGGCAGCTTTTGGGGTAGGTGAAGCAAGCAGCCGCCTAGGGCCCCAAGCAACAAGGGGTCCCACCCTCAATTTGGTGGACAGAAATGAAAATATAGAAAAATATAGAAATTTTTTCCCATCTAGCAGAGCTAGTAGGGCTGGAAGCCTAAGTGCTTTTCACTCTTGGCTTATCAAAGCAAACTATCATTAGGATCTGTGCTTCATCTGAATTGCAGATTTCACCATTATCTGCCCATCACCTTCATATTGACATGCTAAGAAAGCAGGAGCAAGCAACAGACAGCACAATAGTAGGAACTTTTCCCTTGGGCTCAGCTTTTAATTCCTCAGTGTGGCCATGTATTCTGCCATTTTTTCATTTTGTGAAATATTGCCTTTTCCTTTTCTTTTTTACCTGTTCTTTTGCCTTTTCCTTTGACTTTGTGACAATTTTTAGTTTGGCTTTGGTTAGATCAGTTTAACAGGTAGGTCCATATAGGCTGCTACATATGACTACAGTGATGCCCTCTTAGACAATCATTACAGCTGTGTGTGATGTCTGTGCTGTATCTTTTTTTTTTGTAAGTAATTTTTTAACTTCTTTTGTACTTACTATTTAATATTTTGGAGGGGGCCAGAGTCTTATAAACTTTAGTACTTCAGAGGCTTCCATTGAAATTTGGTGTTTTTCATTTATAGCTACACACTAGGAACCTTTTTTTACTTATTTTTATTTATTATAATTATTTGTATTAAATGTCTAGTGCACATAAACCCAAGCCTATATGAAACATTTGTAAGATTTGACTGCCAAAATTTTAAATGTGGTATTTGTTATTTTTGAGCCATCATTAATGTTACCACTTTTTATTTCTTAATTAATGCTCATACTTTTAAAAAATTTTTTAAATGTTCATTTTAACTTTGTAGTTCAGCATTAGCTCATTTACGTTAAGTGAAAGATGATCAACTTACAAGCTTTATGATGGGAAGATCTTTAAAAATATCATACCCAAGAATAATTTATGAGTTTCAGAAGGATAGTCATGTTAGTTCAGTTCATCAAAACAAAAAAGGAGTCCTAGGGTGTTGTGTTGGGTTGTTAGGACTGCAGGGGAGGACTGGGGTCACAGGGAAGGTAGCAGTGGGGGCTGATAGTGAGCCCTTAAGGGGGCCCCACAAAGTAGTTTGTGGTAGGGAAGCAGCTCCCAGGCTGTCAGCCAACCTGCAAACAGCCAAGGTAAGGGCTTTGAGGGGGGCTGCTTGGGGTTGGGGGGTATGTGTGTAGCAGAGGTGGGTGGGAGTGGATGTGTAGCAGAGGGTGTGTAGCTGAGGTTATGGGGTGGCTGTTTGGTTGGGGGTGTGTGTAGCTGGGGGGGTGAGCTGGGGGCTAGACACCTGTTTCTGGCCCCTGCAGTGATAGGAGGGTCCATCACAGGCAGCAGGGGGCTGGGGGAGGGGGGAACGGGAACCACTAGGGTGGGAGGGTGCAGCAGTGGGGTGAGGATTTGCCCTGGGTGGCAGGGAGCCACTGTGGAGAAAGGGGGAAGTGGGTGCTGCGCCATGCTCCCCTGCCCTACCTTCCTACTCCCAAGGTTTCCCCTGTCCCCCCCTCACAAAGCCACTCTTGTTCTCCCTTCCTCTCTCCTCTCTTGGCACCCTTGTGCTGTTCCCCACATAGCTGCCCTTGTCCTCTTTGCCCACCCCTGCCCAGGAATGGTGCTACCATTTCTGGTGCCCCCCTGCAAGCAGAGCAGGTGCCAGCGCCCCCTTGCAATGCTTACCAGGCTTACTGGGTTCCGCCGGCTCTGCCCCTGCCCTGCTCTGCTCCCCACACTCACTCCTGCCACTGCAAATAACTCCTGACCTCCCGTCTTGCCATCCCTGCTCTGCTACCCCTACTACCTCACATAGCAGCATTTCCAAACCACTGTGCCATGATTCATAAATATTCATGTTATTTTGAGCTAATTTGAATATTCATGAGTTTTTAATGGTAGTGTGCCTCAAAAAATTTGAAGGTATCAATGTGTGCCACAGCAGAGAAAAGGTTGGGAACCAGTGCTCTGTAGGAAGGTCCACAACTGATCTGAGCAGTGAGACCTGTCTCTTATTTTGGCTATACCAACTGCTCCTGAGGAAGGACAAGAACCACATAGTGAGCAATTATAGAACACCCTGCTCACAAGGGAAAAATCTCTCTAACTCCCCACAGTTAATGTTTGGCTTATAACCTGAAGCATGATCATTTTTATTTCTTCAAAAAACTAGCATAACCCGTCAGTGCATGTTCTCATTATGCATACTCGTTATGCTCTTTTTTTTTTTTTTTTTTTAAGTTCTCCTAAGCTCATGATTTTTATGACATCCCATGGCTGTGAATTCCACCAGTTAATTATCTTTGGTGAAAAGGAATTTCCATGTAGAATTTTCATTGGTTCACCTCACTATTCATTTGTTTTTCTGCTTTATCGTGTGCTCTTTCCATTCTTTTTTCTACACTAAGCAAACACACTGAATGTGGATTCTCCCCTCAAATTTATTTCTTTGACAAACTGTCACTTTGGGTTGCCTTCTCCTCCTTTGCCAACAGCAGCCTTGGTTCTTCAAGGGTTTCACCTCCATAGCTGCTTCACTTTGCATTTCTAGTTTCTCTGTTTCTTTTTGATATCCATGGGCCTTCACTGTAAGCGGGTGGGAAAGAAACTGGTGCAGGAGTGGCTTTATGCTGAGAACTCTTTTGCCTTCCAGTTACATGGGGCATAACAAGAGGATCAGAAATAAGATGAAGAGGGCTGACTCTTATGTGACAAAGCCCTTGCCCTAACAGCAACTCTCCCACTGAAGTCAGTGAGAGAAAAAAGTGCTAAGGGTCTCCTCCCCCTTCATCAGGAATTTTGCCTGAGATGCTGTCAGCACACTTGGCTCTGTGACTGTCATGTGCTTGTTTCTCCCATTCATGGTGACTCATGCCAGGGAGTTGTTAAATTCAACCTTTCTCCCCCACTTCGGAGGTGGGGGGGGGAGCAGAGATGAACATGAGAAAGATGCTGGGAGCTTTCCTGCTTCTGAAAGAGTAAACTGTTATTTGGCAGCTTTTCCAGCCTCCAGTAGCTCGATGCAGAGAGCGGTTGAACTGAAGATTTATCCCTTGATGAGACTAATTTGCAGACACTTAAAACTAGTCCTTCTAAATACAGCTGCTGTTTGCTGGTAGCTTCCCTCCCAAGACATCACAAAAGACCTCATGATTCTCAACTCAGATAGTATGAGGAAGCCCTGTGCTAGAATTCTTCTGATGGAAGCAGGATCAGATCAGGGAGCTGGCTTGAAGCAACAGGCCTCTGTCCCCTGGATTTAGGCCCTGAGGCCCCTTTCTGTTGCTAGACACAGAGAGAGACAGCAAAAATCAAAGGAATGGGACAGAAAAGCCCCAGAAGCAGGGATTCTCACCACAAATTTTTTGGTGATGACTGCTCTCACAAATCTGTCTCTCTGGCTTTGCCTCTCCTGCTGCTTCTGCAAGAGCACAGTTCAGGGAAGGACTCCAGGAATCAGGAATACACCAGCTGCCTGGGTTTCTTGGTTCCCCATGTCCCAGTCAGGAGCAAGTCAGTGGCTTTCACCTCCACTAACAAGAGTAGCCTCTTGCAACATGGCCACTGGCCCTACCTGTCTCCAGGGGTGCTGCACAGAGCCCCTGAGGAGGCTGTGTGGTGCAGGGCACCAAAACCTTCTGGCAGCATCAGTGCAAAAACGAAAACAACACATCTTGCTGGCTTGGTAACAGGTATGGAGCAGCATCTGGGCACTGCAGAGCTGGGCTAGTGCTTTGGTGTTGTCTACCTTCCAATCCCTAATCCATGCTTTGAAGGCTTTGTTGGTCGCAAAAAAATCCATGGGTGGTGGCCTGAGACCGTGCTGGCTGCATTTGAGAAATGCTGCCTTAGAGTCAACAGGGCTATGAGGAGGGTGACAGCGTAGAGCTCTGCAGACAGTTTATGTGGCAGGCTTGCTTTAGTTTAGATGAAGCTAGAGGATAGACAGTGAGTGAAAACAGCAGGGGTTATGGCTACTAGGAAGAACATTAGTTCGACTCTGTGCTACCTTTTTGCAGGGAAGGGTGATTACATGGCTTGTGTGGCCCAGGGCAGCACTGCTTCCCCAGGAGCTGTGAGGGACAGGGGTCCTTACTAGAAAGCGGAGGGGCAGAGGTGGCTTTTGGGGTAGGCAAAGCAGGCCCCCGGCTAGGGTCCCAGGCAGTAAGGGGAACCATCCCCAAACTCAGTTCATAGCAGGGACTGTCACCTGCTTTGCTTACCCTCAAAGTCAAGTCTGGTCACATCTGCCTCAGTGGGGAGCAGTAGGAGGAGCTGACCTGGAGGGGTGGTGGTGGTTGGGGCCTGAGGCTGTTGCAGGATGATTTTTACCAGGACACCCTTTTACTACAGGTCCCCCTTACCGCAGGCATCTATCAACCTATGTGACTGCTTTTCTTTGGTGAGAACTCACAGAATCACTACACACTATTTTAACTTAACCAAGTCAGTTTATTATGGAGATAGGGCATACAAACAAGGATAAAAGCTACTTAATTTGGATCACTAAACAAGATTAAATAAGTTTGAACAAGCGTATGTACATTAGAACACCATTAAACAAGCCGTGGTTCCAAAGTCAACATTTGTCCCAATACCTTTTAACTGGAAAGCCCTTGTAACAAGTAAGTTTCCCTGAACTCTTGAATTTGCACCCTAGATTCACCTAGGAATGTGGGTCCCTTAAGGGAGGCCATTGCCTCACCTCTACAACCCCAAACCAAACGGACCCAATCCACCAAATTGAACTCAGGCAGGTACCAAGGGTAAGTACCCCCTCCCTGGTGCACCACTCGATTGGGGCCTCACAGTTGTTCTTCACCTGATGGTGTAGACTCTGAGAACCGCGGTGGAAGATCCCATGCAGATCTGTCTGGCATGGTTCAGGCTTGATTCGGCAACTTCTGGGCCTCCTTCTGGCCTGTCCTATACCAACAGTCTATTTGCCCCACCAGCAAAGTCCTTGGCAGCTGGAGCCTGAATTGCAAGACTCTCAGTCCCTGCTCCAGATCTTCGGGGACTTCCTGAAGCACTTGTCCTCTTCAGAGCCTTCATGGGATCTCTAACTGCAGTCTGAATCCCTGATTCAGAAGAACCAGGAATTCAGCCACAATTGCAGTCCAAGAGATCCCGAGGCTCTCCCTCTTCTCCCCTCAGAGCCGAGATCGAGGCTGGCAGCCAGTCACGAGAAACGCAGGCGCAAGCAGAGACAGTGCAGGGAAGCCCCGTCCCCTCAGAGACATTCCCTTAAAAACAGACCCCCTGACCAATCCTCAGGGTCCTTTGTCGTGCCTCTGAATCCACCCTCCAACCAGGACGTGTCCCTTTCGTGCCCAAAATACTCCCTCATAGGCTTACATGGTCGAATGTTCTGGCACTGCTGCATACAGCACTCTAGTGGCAGCCATGTTGTCCTGTTGCCAGGCAGATTTCCCCTAGCCGCAGAGGCGGTGCTGGGGCGGGGAGGGACCTGGGGCATGGGCCCAGGCCCTGCCCTCAGTGGGCAGGCCCCGTCCCCTGGCCAGGGATGGAGGGGGGGCCATGCTGCCACGGGCAGCTAGGCTGCGCTGTGGCGTGGCGCGGCCAGAAGCAGCCACTGGAGATCAGGTCCATGCCTGCGGCCGCAGCCAGCCAAACTCCTGATCTCTGGCCAGGGACAGGGCTGCCATGGCCGCCAGCAGCCAGGCCCCAGATCCCTGACAGGGGACGGGGCCACCATGGGTGGCCAGCTGGGCCCCCGATCCCCAGCCGGGGATCCCGGGCCTGGCCGCTGGCAGCCGCAGCGGCCACATCCCTGGCCGGAGATCAGGGGCCTGGCCACCTGCAGCCACGGGCACAGGCGCGGCCTCCAGCGGCCTAGCTGCCCGCGGTGGCGCAGCCTCCCCCTGGCCCTATCCCTGGCCAGGGGCATGGCCTGCCGGGTGGCCAGCTGGGCCCCGGATCCCTGGCCGGGGACGGGGCCGCTGCGGCCGCAGCCAGCCAGGAATCGGGCCCCAGACCCCCAGCCCGATTGGGCCAGAGATCTGGGCACTGGCGTTGGGACCCGTGGCATGTGCCCTGGCATGCCCAACGCCAGCGACGCCCCTGCCTAGCCGGCAACCTGACCTGTCAATCAGCCAGTGTCCTCTAGCCCAGTGGTTCCCAAACCAGTGTGCTGGGGCACACTGGTGTGTCACGACAACACCCGAAGTGTGCCGCGAGCATCCTCAAGTGCTGGAGTTAAAGTTCCCTCCCCCTCAGTCCAGCCACATGGGCTGTGCAGGGCTGGGAAAAGGCATGGGTTATAGTAAGGGGGAAGGCACCAGAACACAGTTCCGGGCTCCCCTGTTTTTAGGCAAGCAGGCTTCTGCCCCCCCCCCCCCAAATAGAGGAGGGCAGTGGAATGCGGAGTTCCAGGGGTCCCCCTAAAAACAGCAGGAGCAGCCCAAACACAGCGTTCTGGTCGCTCCACCTTAGGCCCAACCAGCAGAGAGCTGGGGGAGGCCAGGGGTGGGTGAATTTCCCCCTGCAGGGTGAAGCAGCTTGTGTCAGCAGCCTGCAAACAGCCCAGGTAAGGGCTTTGGGGGGCAGGGCCACTGGGGATTGTGTGCGGCGGGTGTGTGTGTGTGTAGCAGAGGTGGGTGGGAGTAGATGTGTAGCAGAGGGTAGGTAGCTGGGGTTGTGGGGTGACTGTTTGGTTGGGGGTTGTAATTGGGGGATGGGGTGGCTGTGTGTGGGGGTGTAGCTGGGGGCTGGAGGCCTAGTTCTGGCCTCTGCAGTGATAGGAGGGTCCATCATAGGCAGCAGGGGGCTGGGGGAGGGGAGGATGGGCCCGACTGGGGTGGTAGGGAACAGCAGTGGGGTGAGGGTTTACCCTGGGTGGCAGGGAGCCACTGTGGAGAAGGGGGAAGTGGGTGCTATGCCATGCTCCCCTGCCCTACCTTCCCACTCCCCAGATTCCCCTCTCACCCCCCCACAAAGCCACTCTTGTTCTCCCTTCCTCTCTCCTCTCTTGCCATGCTTGTTCTGTTCCCCACATGGCTGCCATTGTCCTCTTTTGCCACCCCTGCCCTGCTCTGCTCCCCACACTCACTCCTGCCACTGCACAACTCCTGACCTCCCCTGTTTTGCCACCCCTGCTCTGCTACCCCTACTACTCCACATAGAAGCATTTCCGAAACACTGTGCCATGGTTCATGAATATTCATAAATGATTTTAGTTAATTTGAATATTCATAGATTTTTAAATGATGGTGTGCCTCAAAAAATTTGAAGGTATCAAGGTGTGCCACCACAGAGAAAAGGTTGGGAACCACTGCTCTGGCCTCCAGCAGCTGCTTAGCTCCCTTTAACTTAGTAACCTAGTGTTGGGGAGGAGCAGTGCAAAACATTAACATCTCCTATTAACATGCCAAAATATACATATAACGCTCCAAACACAAATATATTAACAGAATAATAAAAATACTCCCAACAAGGCAGGGAGCTGAGGCTGTGGGAAGCGGTGGGGCTAGTGGCAGGGAACTGGGGCTGCAAGAGTGGAGCCAACAGTGGGGTGCTGGGGCTATGGGGAAGGAGTCACAGGGGCCTATAGGGGCCCTGCAATAGGCCTTCACCTATTGGCCAGATAGCTTAAGGCCACCTCTGCTAAGGGATGGCCCATCTGTGGGACTGGAGCAATCCCACCTTTCCCCTTGAATGGGCATGTTCATCAGGAATGCCTTCTAGTAAGGTTGTCAGGATATATTTTTGGAGGCTTCATCATATGACATCATCTTTAATTAAAGATTAATCTTTAATTGCTGTTGATTTCAAGACAGTGCTAGATGGCAGTCAATCCTCCTGCAGTGTCTGAGGATATATGTCTAACCCCACTTGGACTTCAGCACAGGAAAGACAAGATGGCCTGGAAAAGGAAAGAAATAGAACAGAAAATAAAGGCGATATAGGGAAGAGGAGCTGGCGAATGGGGGAAGAAGACATATGTTTGGGCATTTCTGTGCTTCCTCAGTGCATCTGTTTTTCAGCATTTGCAAACACTAATTGGTACAAATTCTACCATACTGATATTTTCCATGGAAAATTCTGTCTTCTTTGCCTTTAGCTGTCCTGGAGATTATGCTTAAGAGTTTTATGAACACCCAGGGATGGCATCCTTCAGTCTCTGCTCAGAAACTGTTGCTCTATTTTCATTTGCTGAAAAAAAACAGAACTCAGTTGCACTTTGCTTCAACCAGTTCCCAAAGACCAGACAAATCAGTGAAACTGTAGTAAAGCCAGTGCAGGTCCCATCTGAGATATGTTGCCTAGGGGGTGGGAAAGAATGAATTGCCTGCCATGTGCTGTGGTGTGTAAGGCCCAAAGAAAACCAAACTCATCATTGGACACAACTCCACTGATGCCAATGGAATTGAGCCTGCTTATGCCAGGGCTACTAATGAAAGATTCCCAACTAACACAAAGTACCTTTATTCTTGGGGATTTTGGAACAGCACTAAGGCATTGTTGGTTACCTGGTACTACAGAGGTTTGGTTCCTAAACAGCCCAGATGCAAACTTAATATTTGCATCTTAATAATACTGCTGCTGCTGTCACTGAACACATGGGACACATTCAGCCCTGAATAAAGGGACACGGCTTCATTGACCTCATAAGAACTGTGCCTGCACATACCAAAATTGCATTGGTATATGACATTGCAGAGGAATCTATTCTATTTCTCTTTGGTTTGGTATTTTACACTGTGCCCATCCATGGTGTCACACTGGTCAGATTTAAACTTTCCGCATTTCAGGAAGGAAAGGTACCACTCTGGCTTTCAGCCACCTTTGGTGCATTCCAGTCCTGGAGCTGTCCAAGCAGCAATTCAGACCCTGATGGAAATTAGAATAGCCTTTGCAAAGAAAATAAGTTGTCCAAACCCGTGGAAATTCAGGATGAGATGAGCAGGTGCTGTGGATTGTGGAATAAGACTCTGAGGGATACAGAAATGCACAATCTTTGCTTTTGATTAGAAAAAGGCAATCAGTGATTACTATCAAGGTCAGTTAGATTTCATGATGGCAAAACAAAAGGTTGATTCATACTATGATTTAAAATAGCTCTGTGATACTGGCATGTTTGAAGTCCTGCTCTTATTACAGTATAGTAACAAAGCTAGAACAACAATACCATATAGCTGAACAGTGTATAGGACAAAGGAAATTGGTTTGTCCCCCTGAAAGATGGATTCTTTAGCCCCCAGGAACTGATGTATAATCTCTTCCTTGGTCATTTGAGGGCCCATATTACACTTAGTAACCTCAGGAAGGAACCTGAAGTCACTTTTAATGAGTTAATGGTATAGCTCACATGCATGTTGGAACAGTAACCTCAATGTACATTGTCCAAAATGTCAATGGCTATTCTGTGTGTGTGCATGCGCGTGCACGTGCACATGTGCCTGACACTTTCCATTATAAGATTCTGTTTTTAGTTGCTTATACCTTTGCCAAATTTTAACCTTTTAGGCTAAAATTTTACACACTGGATATCTGTCTCAGGGTTTTTGTTGGTTTGTTTAATAAGTTCCAGCCAAAACAGTTTAGCTTCTACTGAGAACAAAGTCAGGGAAAAATTCATTTTTTGCCATTTGTAAAATTTGGATGAACTTTTATTTTAAAAGTACTAGCACCCCCATAAGAACATTAAGGTTGCAAAGCACCCAAAGGCTAGGAAATGCCAGAATGACAGTTGCCCATGCAACCTTGATTCAGCACCCTGTGCATACTCACTATGAGACAATTTTTAATTACATGTTCATATAATATTTTTCCACAGGATCCCTGCCTGGTTCAGTGCACAGAATGGAACTGCCTTGAGGAGGAATCCAGGGTTGTGGAGTGAAGGAGGTTGGTGGCATGCCTCATTTAGCACAGAAGTCGGAAGGTGTGCAATAAATGAGCCAGGAACTGCAGGAAGAGAAAGGATGGTCTCAGGTAAGGCCAGTGAATGTTGCCCTAGAGAACTGAAGTCTATCTGTATCTCTGCCACAGAGTTCCTGTGTGGTGCTGGGCAAGTCACTTAAATCAGAGTTTTCATTAGTGGTCACTAATTGTATGTTCTTCATTTTCTGAATACCCAGCTTGAAACTCTGGGGCCTGATTTGCCAAGCTGCTGAGCATTCACATTTGTGACTGAAAACTCAATGGAGTTGCGCTTTGAATGTGAAAGTGCTGATATACAATGCTAAGTAATCTAAAACAATCAGATGCAAGGTGGCTCAAACTGCGCACCCACAATTAGTCAATACTTTTGAGCTTAATCTTGGTGTGCATTGGTTCATCATCTGTACAATGGGGCTACACCCTCTCACCTCATAGTAGTGCTGTGACGATAAATTAATTAATGTTTCCAAAACACACAAACAGTTTAGCAATGTCTACCGTAGAAAAGACCAGGAGGAAAGGAATATTTTTTTCTTTAGAACAGTTTGAATAGTATACAGTAAATGAGGCACAGGACCACACTGAACAATGAGGATAAGCTAAAATATAGAATAGCTGCTCATTAATTGAGCATTGTCCATTTTGTGCATGCAATGAGGCAGGGATCCTGATGAAAAATTTTATGTGATCATTAATTAAAGACAAGAGGGAGCTGTTAAGGTTGCACAGGCATCCTTAACTATGGCATTTTCTAATTTTGAAGTCTTTGATTTTTGCAACCATAATGTATTTTTAATTTAATTGTTTTGTGTGTTTATAGTTTTTTATAAATGTGTATCTTAAAGCTTGGTTACTTTCATAGCCAGTCTTGGTAGCTGATATAGGACCACAAATAGGTGGCGATCTTGCTGGAATGGTAAAGAGGCCACAGACCATGTTCCTTTGCTTCTTTCTGTGCAGATGTGGTTATAACCCTAAGATCTGTTTATATATGGGTTTTGACATATTCCGGCCATTATGTGAATATACAGATACTTGTTTTGTTCCTCTACAAACATGATATGATCATAAAAGTGACATAATAAATCAAGTTTTAGCAACAGACCAGAAATAGGGACAATGTTACCACTGTTGATCCCACAGTAGTTATATAAATAGGTTATCATCATGTATCCCATCCCCAGTAGAGCTGGATGAATTTGTCACTGTGCTACACGTGGAGGACAGCAAGTGATGTCTATTTATACTGACTTTCCAAACATTTGGTTGATGCTGCCACTGTCCTACTCAACATAACTGAAGTGAAAGGAGTTGCTCCAGCTTACACTGTTTGAATTTGATTCAGTGATGTCACAGTGATACGACCGGCTCAACCCAGATTATCAAAGGTTATTTTTATTCATAAACCCATTGCACCTGGCAACAGGCATACATACAAGAGGAACTGTTTGCAAAACCGGATTTTGAATACTTACCTTCATTTTACTATTAGAAGCAATGTTATCATCATAAACATCAGTCCAAATTCTGAAACAAAGAGATCCAAGGTCCACAGACATCAGTATACCTTGCAGTTGTGTACATACATACTGCAATTGCACACACAAATTGGAATTCAGGTACAAAAGAGTCTCTTTGTCCCCTTTGAGTATCTGGTCCATATAAAGAGGCTTATGTAGTTGCTATTGCTTCCAATCTAATGGACCAGCTCAAGAAGCTACATTAGATCTGCAGCTATCCCACCTGGGGTGTTATAAAGGCACTGATCAAAAAGAGGTTTTGGATGGTAATGATAACAAGTGAAATGAAAACATTTAAGAGGGGAGTTTCTGGAAGTACCAACTGCATGAGCAAATATGGGATGCTGAAGGGAAAAGGCAGAGGAGGTGTGCTCCAGCACCATTCCACCATCCTCAGAATCTTACAGAAGATACCTTGTTGGAGAAAGGGCTGAATCTTCCCAGCTCTAGATGCACACAGCTTCTTCAAAAAGAGTACCACAAGCTGGGACCTTATTGTCTCTTCCACAGAGTCTTTCTGGTGATGGGAACCTAATTTTTGAGGGACGTCCTGGGGCAGTCAGAGTCCAGGGAATCTCTGGTAGTGGGGCTCCACTAGAACCATACTGCGAATGGTCAGAGTTTGTTTGGGATGGGAGGGGAGGGGCAATAGGGGCTAGAACAGCAGGGGAGGCTCACACACACTCATGGATCTGTGAGGACTTAGGAAGGGTGACACAGCTCACATTTCATCACTTGGGGGTGGGACGAAAACAAATGCAGTGGGAAGATCAGGAAGGGATTTTTCAAGGGGCTCCTTGTGGAAGTTTCCTCCCTCAGAGCCTTGGGAAGAGACGAAGGAGGGCATCATGCTCCCAGCTCAGAGATGGCTGCTTTTCAGCGCTGCAAGAGCTGTATAGCAAAAAAAGCAAGGAGTCTTGTGGCAGTTAAAAGACTAACAGATTTATTTACACTCCCCTGCATTTATTTTCATCCCATTCTGTAAGTTCCTCCTCTTCAAAACATCTGACAAAGTGGGATTTTCTCCCACGAAAGCTCATGTGATAAATAAATCTGTTAGTCTTTAAGTGCCACAAGACTCCTTGCTTTTTTTGCTTTACTAGACTTAACACGGCTGCCCCTTTGGAACTTGGCAAGGTCTGTATAGGGCTTTGGAATCTTTCAGAAGAAAAGGCACCCAGTAAATGAAACACCGTCAATTTAAATTTGGCTCCACATGCTGTATAACCAAGCTCTCAACAAATCTATACCCAGCAAGAATGTTTCCACTTATTCATTTAAAAAGTACCAGTGTAAACAGATGTTTTTAAAGACCAGCATCCCCTTGCTGTGGCTGAAACCCAAGAATGAGTGAAACCAACTGTAATGAAAACTGAAACTGTCTTCACTGATTGTCCTTATTCAAACATTTGCAAAAACAAAGCATGAGCATTGACAAATACATCAGACTTTTCAAATCTTCACTTTTAATGATCTACAGTTTTCTCAGGAATGTTGATACATCTAGTTTCCTGGGTTCCAGCCCAGTACCCTAGCCCCTGGATGACACTGCCTTCAAATTGTGCAGTCTGAGAAGACGTGCCTTGAGTAAATCCTATGGGACTGATATTACTCTCCCTCCTGCCAACCAACTTACTGTGATTGTATCTGTATTAAAATATCAGATAATTTGTCACAGTTCTGAGCTACAGCACCTGTATCTCTCCTTAGTTGTTCAGCAAGGGCACCTGCTCTTGGCTTTCAGTTCCTCAGTTGTTGCCTTTCTTGACTGGAAACAGCATCTCTCTCCCTCCTGGACACTTCCTTGCCTTCACTATGTTGTTCCCAACAGCGACAAGTTGCTGGGCTCTGAATGCTACCCTTTCAAAGACAGATCAGAGTTTAATTTCTGCAAACAGAACTCAATACGCAATTCTTTGTAAGCAAGCCTGATTAATCCTTAAGATTCAAAGCCTTAGAGAGAAAGCAGACTACAACCAATACAAAAACCCACATACAGCTACTAAGGGCACCAGATTCCAAATAAATCTGTTAGTCTTAAAGTGCCACACAACTCCTTGTTGTTTTTTTACTGGACTAGACTAACAGGACTATCCCTTTTGAAACTGACAAGATTCGAAAGGGGCAGCTGTGTTAGTCTAGAGAAGCAAAAAAAAAAAACCAAAGCAAGGAGTCTTGTGGAACTTTAAGACTAACAGATTTATTTGTTGCATGAGCTTTCATGGGAAAAAATGCCACTTTGTCAGGTGCTTCGAAGGGTTCATCCTAACTCTCCCACTGGCTTTCCCAAAGTGAGTCTTTTAATACTTCACTCTCTGGCCAGCCTGGTGGTGCGGCGCAGAACAAGCACCTGACTCACAGTTCCCTTTTGACAGAAATCTGGGCTCCTGGGACTGGAGCAGGGATTTCCCTAACACCCCCCTTCACACCCCTCCCTGAATTTCCCAACACCCCCGCAGTTGTCAGCTAGTAATAATGTTATACCAATGTAGTGAGCACCCCAATACCCCCTAGGCCTCCTCCTACACCCCCTTAATTTCAAGTGCTGGGGAGAAGACTGGGGAAGCGGGCAGAGGGTCTCCCCGCAAGGCCGGTACAGGGGGATGTTGGCAGCGGCTGTCCTGGGGAGCCCCCTCCGCGTCTTGTTCACTAGCGCTAGCATCAGTGAGGCGGCGGGGCAGCGGCAGCAGGACCGCGGGGCGGGCAGGCCCAGGAGGCCCGAGGCTCGGCGCCCGCCCGCTGCCATGGTAACGGCGGGGCCGCCATGGCGGAGGAGGACGCGGAGAGCGGCGGCACCGCGGAGTCCCTGGTGCAGCAGGAGCTGGCGGCCCTGCCCCTGCCCCAGCTCGAGGCCTTGGTGCAGGAGACCAGGTACGGGCGCCCCCAGCGGGGCACCGGGAGCCCGGGGCAGGGTCGGTCCCGTTGGGCGCCCGGGCTGGGGGGCCTCTGGCTGCCGGGCCCCCGCCACGGGTGAGGCGTGGTTAGGGCGGCCGGATACCAGAGCATGGCAAGGAGGACGTTGGAGGAGACATGGAGAAAAGGTTGTATTAATGTCGTAGTCTTCTGGTTTGAGGGGGCTCTGCAATGCCTCCCCCTAAAACTAGGGTGTTCCAGGGCACACCTGCAGTAAGGAAAAAGCCAGACAAAATCATGTATTCTTAAATGCCTGCCAGATGGAGGGTGTGAAGGTAAAAGGGACGACGCGTCCTCCTTTTGCCTGACATCTGGTAACCCTAGGCGTGGTGGCGCAGCGGGCAGTAGAGGAGACTCGGCGTGCGGATTTGTGATCCAGCCGCCCCCTCGCCCTTCCAGGCAGCTCAGGAACTGCTAAACGCTCCTTCCCTTTCCAGTCGGTGAGTCCACCTGCCAGTTGCTGGAGAAAATATAACAGAGAGGAAATGTATATCAGGGACCTGGGTGGTGGAGCTGCACAAATGGCTTGGATCACATCAGGGTTACTCTGGTTAAGATGGTGAGTTCAGCACAGCTCCTTCACAAAGGCATGAGCTTGTATGCCAGGGGTCTCAAACTCAAATCACCACAAGGGCCGCATGAGGACTAGTAGAGGGCTGCACGAGGATTAGTACAGTAGCCCGAGGGCCACACCACTGAAACCTTTCCATACGATGATATTGAAAATATCGGTAATGGTCGTATCACTGCGGGCCACAGGAAATAGCTTTAGGGGCCACATGCGGCTCACAGGCCAGGTGTTTGAGACCCCTGTTGTATGCAATAAGCATGCTTTCAAGTCTGGTAGGTCTTTTAATTGACAGGAGCCCAGTGGCAGTTCTTCTCTAAGGATCCTGTGGAGTCAGCCCCAATCAGAAGCATGAGAAAATAAGGTCAGAGTAAAGTGAACCTATCCCCATCCCCATTCTGTGTGTCACTCACAACTCCCTGACTCAAAGAAATCCTGAGGGTGTGGGAGTGGGAGTTACACTGTGGGTGCTACCTGTCCCAGTGGAAAACTCTAGACTACCAACAGTGATCCTTTACGGAAAGAATAGCCCCAGCTGCCACAAGGGAAGATTTGAAAGTGTGTTTCCAAAGTCTTCATCCCCTAGAGCAGTGGTTCTCAAACTTAGGGTCGGGATCCAGCACTGGGTCACAGATCCTCTGGAACTGGGTTGCAGGATCCCCCGCTGCCACCACCAAAAGACTGGAATTATTGCATCATGGGCATAAATGATTTTTTTCAAGTGGGTCTCAAGAAAAAAGTTGGGAAACCACTGCCCTAGAGCAATGGTTCTCAACCTTTTTGGCTCAAGGGCCATAGATACCATTTTTACAACCCTGAAGGGCTCTCTGCCAGAAGGGCTTCAACTCCCCCCACCATCCCAAAGACGGAAGGAGTTCAGTAAGGAGGCTGCCTTCTCACTGGTCTCCCATCCTGCTCCTTAGCCTGCAGCAGGAAATTGCATGCATCCTGTAGTCCTGTGCACTCCACCTAGGTCCCTAGGCCAGTGGTTCTCATCCTTTTGGAGTTGTGACGCACTTGGTGGTGTATCACGACTCTAGAGGTCACACCAGCCCACCCACCCCAGACCTAATTCAGCCATTTCCCTAGCTCTCCCCAACACACTGCTGTGTGCCTTCTTTTTGCAGCCAGGGGGATGGGAGATCAGTGCTCCCCTCCCTCTGGCTCCAGCACTGAGGGACCCATGCAGAGTGCTTTACCATGCTTCCTGCTACAGCCAGTGGGAAGGGAGCACTGATCTGCCATCATCCCCTTGGCTGCAGCAAGGAGACTGCACCAGTCTTGTAGCCCTGTAGCAACACCCTCAGGGTCAACGGGTTGGGAACCACTGCCATAGAAGGTGAGCTCCTATAGACATCCATAGCAAACTTCCCATGGATTTCAGTTTGAAGGGGATTGAGGCTTTAATGACCATTGGCCTAACTCTCCTTTCATTTACCTCACTTTTGCATCAAGAGGAGCATCAGGTCATTTGTGTACGTCTAAGAATGGTTCTGGTGCCCTATGTAAAATTTTCACCACTCTGAGTCTTGTATTTCCCCTCTGGTTTCATACACTGACCATCTCATCTGTTCCAGAGCATTTTATCCTGAAAGCCAGTGATTGCTCATTCCACTCTTACGTCCTTGCAGCCATGCCCTGTCCACTCTCACAGTCGAGACAGAAATGTTTGAAAAATACTACAAGAAGATGGAGACAAAAGATCTGGTCAGCCATTTGTTGCCTGATGTCCATGGATCCTCACTGGAGCTGGGGCAGGTACTGTACAAAGCTATGGCAGTATTAATTACGTTGTGTTTGCGGTATTTCTGGGTCTGCTGTCATCATGATACAGACTGTCTTTTTGCATCCCTCTCACTTTTGCTCTCTCCATCTTCATGCTTGTGTGACAAGAGGTACAAGGGGAGCAGTCACACATAAATACATCAAAGGGGCTTCCTTTTGCAGTTCACATGATTGTGAAATATACCCTGAAATATATGAATATAAGAGAGCAGAGCAGGAGATTTATGGTTACCTTGCAACTAAGCTTACACCTTCCATCCACAATGCTTAGACTCCATGGTGATGAAAGTCTTAGAAAGAGATATTGGATACATACTGTTTTAACAGGCATCAGTGTTTGGGCAGTCCATTGCTGCATCTGGATTCAGTCTGAAAACCTATCCAGTTTGCAGTTTCCTATCCACTCTGGAGATATTATTCTTTTTTTCTTATACAGTAATACTTTCTCCTTCTACAGCACCAGCCATAGATCTGAAAAGACTTTATAAGCACTAACGAATTAAGCCTTTGGAGCTTGGGATTTCTGGGGACACATATGGCTCTGTGTGCTACAGTGCACTGAACTCCTCTATAAGTCTTTCCCCAGGAATGATGGGACAACTTCTCTCTCTGGGAAGATACTGAAGGAACATCAGCACCTGAGAGGTTTAGTCTGCATTCTCACTGCAAACTGGGTGCATTATCAGCTCATGTGAAGGCTTTCCTCAAGCTTTATCCTGCTAGCCCAGTTTGAAAGCACCCCTAAACCTGGGTGAGAGAGTTTTGTGTATGTACAGAAGGGGGTGGGGCCAACACTTGGGTAACACTGAAAGGACTTTGAAGTAAAGACATGTGCTATGTGTAAATGAGAATCAGGCCGAACATGTGTCTACAGATCCTTAACAGTCACCATGGGTATTTCCTAGTCTAAGTATATGGAAAATATGGCAACTATTGGCAAATATTGACCTTTTAATGGCAGTTACTTTGAACGGGTCCTTTTGCTACCTACTTGTTCCTTCAGTCCTTTGTTTCTCTAAATTGCAGTCACGTGTCAGGCGTAAATCTAAGTCCCGCGCTGCAACAGATCGTTTCGTAGGCCTGACAGTTGAGCAGAAGAACGATCTAGCACAACGGGAGCTGGATGAGACAAAATTAGAAATTCAGCAGACGAAGGAGGATTCCGAACGGATTATACAAAACTATCTGGTATAGCCTTCTAGCTGTAGAATCCCTGATGTAGTCAGTAACCTCATTATTTGTCCCTACCGCTTTTTACAGCCCTTACGCTGAGAAGAAAGGGTGACAATTTGCTAAAGAAATGTCTTAAGGTACCTAGATGCTTATAAATTGCTAACCCAGAGAGGAATATGATTTATTCAGTTTTAAGGTTTTTTTCTTTGACTGACTTGGAGGATGTGAGAGCTGGTAGGTGAACTAAGAAAGATCCTCTCTGCTGCAACAGCTGTTCAGGGTGTTCACATTATCCCTGATGAAGACAAAAGGTACAGGGGCACCAAACAATTGACTCATTTCCCCGTTAGATCTTTTGTCATAGTGTCCTTCTGTGGTGTCTGTCCAGTTTGCACAAGTATTGCTTTTATTTGGTTTCTATAGGCTACACAGAGAATTAGTAAAACAAACAAGGAGTCCTGTTGCCGTTTTAAAGAATACCAAATTTATTTATTACATGAGCTTTTGTGGAAGAAAATCTCACTTTGTCAGATACTTGAAGTGGGATTTTTCTCTCATGAAAGCTCATGCAATAAATAAATTTGTTAGTCTTTAAAAGTGCCACAGGATTCCTTGTGTGTTTTGCTGCACTAGACTTACACAGCTACCCCATTGGAAGAAAGGCTGTCTACGTCAGAAAACTTAGTTCGGTTGTCCTTAGTCCAAACTAGGCAGTTCCCAGTTAGTTCAGACTAACCATGCTGACTAGTTCAAACTAAAAAGTTAGTTCGAACTAAAAAGTGCAGCTAGTTCGAACTAAAAGGTTAGTTTGAACTAGATAGTGCAGTTAGTTTGAACTAACTGCTTAGTTCAAACTTTTTAAGTTTGAACTAAGGCATCTCACAAGTTCAAACTAAGCTTTGGCTAGTTCTAACTAAGAAATTTTTTGTTCGAACTAGCCAGAGGCTACTGTAGACACAGGCTAAATTAGTCCAGACTAATTTGCCAGTATAGACATAGCCAAAAAAAATTAGGTAATTGAAATGTAATCATGTCACATTGTGGTTGCAACAACATATAGCATGACAGTTAGTGTGTTGCATTGCTCCATGAGCCTGGAGCTAATGGACAATAGCAGCTTCTTGGGCAGAAACAGGAGATGCAAGGCTGCTGCACTATACCAGGAACTCTAAAAGGTTACGTTCCACAGGGGCAGCTGTCCTGCTCTAAAAATGGCGTGCTGGACTTCCCTATTTTTGTCTCAATGACTTCTTGACAGTTTACAAGTAAACTGCATTTTTCCTAACTTCACTGTCACAGACGCCCTGAGAATCAGAGGGCCAGGCTTGGAAACAGAAAGGCAGTTGTGCATTGCTGGTAATAAAAGGCCAGAATTTGGTTTCACATTGATGTGAAACTAGAGTAACTCAATTTAGATCAATGGAAGTCCTCTAATTTTACACTTTCCAAGAGGTAGCTGTGTCAGTCTAGTTCAGCAAAACAAAAAAGGAATCCTGTGGCACTTTTAAAGACTAACAAATTTATTTATTGCATGAGCTTTTGCGGGAAAAATTGATTTCACACTTGCTTAGCTTTTTTCTGTAGAGAATCTATGCCAGGGTTGCTTACCTGCCATACCCCATGGTTCAGGGAAGGAGATCTTGGAATTACGAAGAATCACCTTTGCTCTTGAGCAGGAAGGTAGAGTGCCTCAATAAGGATTTGGTTTTGGAGGTCCTCAAAAAATTGCAAAGAGGTCTTTAACTGGCAATGCCGCTTGGACTCTGTCCTAATCCAGAACATCAACAAAAATCAGTTTTGAAGAGTATCTTCTTTTCTGCAAAGGCACCTTTCTTTTCTTTCACTCTCTTCTACCTCCCTTCTATGTTAGAAGAGTAAAATAAAAGCCCTTTGATTAAGCTAAGTAGTTAGAAGCTAACTGTATTATTCAGGACATTCTTATGTTCTTATCAAAATGTTTTGAACACAACCATTCCTGCAGACTTGGTAGATCTGGAGATGTTTGCAGGTCAAGGCAGAACTGATTGACCCTGAAACTCAAGTACAATGCAGGAGCGTTGCTTCCCCAAGGAAGGACCCTGGGCACTGGCCCAGGCCACGCCCCCTGGCCTCAGGCCACACTCCCGGCCAGGGACGGGGCTGGGAGCGGCTGCGGGGCCACCTGGCTTTGGAGGAGCGGGTGCTGCAGCCGCGGGCTGCTAGGCCTCGGATCCCTGGCCAGGGACAGGGCCGGAGCGGCCGCTGCTGTGGCAGGCAGCTGGGCCCCAGATCTCTGGCCCAATCAGGCCGGAGACCAGGAGAGGCGGGGCCCCGCAGGACCCGGGGCACTGGTTCTGGGATTCGGGGCACGGGCCCCGTGTGCCCGGTGCCAGCGACACCCCTGGTACAATGGATATTTCATTTTTCTCGTTCTCCTTCAATGAATGAGAGGTTGATATTATTATCAAAGCATGACCACCCTGGGCTAAATAAGGCAGAATTCACTGACATCGGTGGAGTTATGCCAACAGAGAACTTGGTCCACTATTCCTTGATGTTGTTCTCTACCCCTAGGCCCAAAAAATGAATGAGACATGACATATATTTATTATAATATGACTTTGGTTCTACAGGCAGTCATGGAAGAAGCAGATATTCGATGGGCTGATATTAAGAAAGCCATGAGCGCCTTGAACAAAGACATTATCCAAACGATATCCAACAAGAAAGGGAGTGTCATAACTGCTGAGAAGGTTCTGAGATACCTGGAGGAGAAGAACAACAACAGGGTCAGTTCAGGGACGTGTAGTTATACAATTATTGTACATCAGGCTAAATAGTTTATAAACAAAATCCTGATTCCCCTTATTCATACAAGTCACCTCTCCCATGGTTTTGGCCATATGTAAACCTATGTTGGCAAGTCTGTTTGGATATCTCCCTTTACTTTGTAATTCACTGTTACAGTCATGCATTAGAAGCCAGTTGGTGGCTCACCGGTGACATGTACGGTTACAACACAGGGGACCTGGTACATGAGGGACCAGAGGGCTCACCTATGCACGTCTCCCGGAGCTTGGAGGAACTGCATGGCTGATGTGTGTGGGATTTGGAGGGTGCTGTCCCTAGTGCTCTCAGAGCATTTCTCATTGATGGATTTATATAGGGGTTATTAATGACAGCCTAATGGGGATGCTGCCTGCCTTTCCTTACTGGCCAGCAATAAAGAGCCAGGAAAATTACGCCATGGATTGAAAGAATAGGAGCTTCATGATAACAAGTGGAGCCTGGGGACGCTCTCCTGTTGGTCTCCACTGCACCAATGACCAAGAGAGAGCAATAACCATGACATGTTCCAGTTTTCTTTCTAGGATGCGACAAAAGAAAAACTACGTTTGAAAAATGATTCTCTAAAAGTCCAGAAGAAAAAGTTGCAGCTGCAGCTCAAGCAGGTGTGTAAAGACTGAAGAGAAATGGTGAACGTGCAGTCCATTGAAAATGAAAGGGGACAATGGCCACTCACTGCAGTCAGAGATTTCATGGCCTCATCCAGACTGCAGAGTCTAACTTTCCTGCCTATTTTCTTTGCTTTTAATCTGAATTGCTGTGTTTGGAAGAGGTTTGATTAGTCTCTTAGTTTATTAAGAAGAGACCCAACTTAGAGCACCTTGTATGTCTGAGGTAGGCCCCAAAGCAGCTTAAAATCTGTGAACTAGTTGTAGAGGGCCACAGCAGCAGAGATCCTGCAGAGGGGGAATTTGCACGTTTTTTGTGCCGCAGAGGAACTGTTGGGTGGAACTTTGCAGATCCTCATGTAAGAGGTGCTGTGGGTGTCACAGGAGAACAGCCAGTGGTTCTGGGTTCAATGAACTGCATGGATCCACTGAGTAGAAACCTAGTCTAAGTAGGAAGCAGCAGGTTGTGTCCAGTACTCATCCCTGTGTTCCGAGTTAGAAACCTGGCTGGTTGGGTTTAGGATTCTGTTCTTCAGCCTGAATTGCTATCCCCACAAATTTGATGTGGGACTTAGCCTCAGGTCAGTGATCATCAGTCTTTGCATCTTTGCTGGTTTGCAGAAGGAAGAGATGGGAGAGGCACTCCATGAGGTTGACTTCCAGCAGCTGAAGATTGAGAATGCTCAGTTTCTGGAGAAGATTGATGAGAGGAACCAGGACCTGCTACAGCTGAAATTGACAGCAGGAAACACTCTTCAAATCCTCAATGCCTACAAAGTGAGTCATGCTCATGGCACCTGCATTCTCCTCTTTATCACCTGCAGAGTAAGAGAGGAAGGGGGATATTCAACAGAGGCTCTCTCCCTCACACACGCTCAATTTTCTGACCATCTTCTTTCAATCAGAGCCATTTTTCTTCTTGCTTAACAGCTGTCTGGCTTCCCTATGATGCGCATTCCATCAGGTGGGGGCTGAGATTTGGCACCTACCTTGGAATTTTTGGAACAGTCCCTTTGTTGATGGTTTTGCCTGCCAGACATTAAAGATCCCTGCATCTTCTGCGGCTGGTAGGATGTGTTAGAACACATTCCCCTAATTTGTGTTCTGTGGCATCCACGTAATGATGCAGAGCTGCAAATATTGCCATGTGGTTATTTTGTCCCACAGGGCAGCAAGCAACAACCTTAGCACTGACCTAACTAGAGACACTCATTTTTGTGTATCCCTGCAATACTGTGGCACTAACCAAAGGCTTTTAAGCTATTAAACGTTATGGCTGCAGCCATGCCTCTTTCTGCTGTGATCTCCTCAATTCGGCAAGGGTAGGACTGTCCAATTCTTGGATGGGTGATCTGCAAGAAAAATCCAGATGCTGCACCAGGTGGTGTTGGTGACTCATCAAGAGGAGGAATCTTCCCCTCTGAGTCAGGATTAAACTTGGGGCAGAGTCTGCCTCTCAGATGTAATATAAAAAGGAGGGGTGTGGTCATTAATGGTCCAGCCCATGGCAGTTTTGGCAAAGGTTGGGGTATTAGGCATAGTATCCTGGTCCAAATAACTATAGGCATTTATCATGTGCCTTTCACTTTCCCTCTGGTCCTGTCTCCAGTGCGGTTACTGCACTCTATTGCAGAGCTAGCTGTACTTCTGTGGAAGGAAAAATTAAGAGCTCATTAGTCAGTTGCTTACCCGCTTTAGGATCTCACCCTTGATGTGGCTATCTTTCATACGGAGATTTCACAGGCACAATGGGGAGTTAGATGTCCGCTCCCATGGATGGTAAATGGGTCTGGATGCCTTACGCTTATTTGTGCTTTTGCAAATCCCCTCCCCCCCCCCAGCCACTGTTACACCATGGAAGGGCGGGGGAAAGATTTTTCTTCTTTGAGTGCTGCTCACATCCATTCAGATTTAGGTGTCTATGCACCGCAGTGCACGGTGTCCTGAAGGCCTTTTGCCCTAGCCTGTCCTGTAGGGTCAGCGGCCAACGCCCCCTTGAGCCTGCGCACCTGCATGGTATATAAGTGGCCCTACCCCTGCCCCTCTTCAGTTCCTTCTTTCTGCCCATTAGTGACGGTCCTGGAACTGCCTGCTCTTGGGTCTTTTTGCAAGCACCTGTTCTCTTCATTCTCTCCTTCTTCTCTCGCTCAACTACTTTTAAAGCTGGAATCGTGGTTTGTGTCCATCATGCCTCCATGACCCAGCCGATCCAGAAAAAGCAGTTCTCCACCAACTCTGGAAGGTAACACGTGCACCAGCACCGAGAAGACCATGCCAGGCTTCAAGCCCTGTGCCATATGTGGGAAGGCCTTCCCTATGAGTGACCCTCACAAGAGGTGCTTGAAGTGCCTGGGGGAAACTCGCAGGCCCCATGAGTGCCAGATTTGCCAGTCTTTCAAGCCAAGGACCCAGAAGGAGAGGGAGCATTGCCTCAGGTCCATGGCATGAGATCCACCTTAGTACCAGGCAAGGGCCCCATCAGCCCCGGGGCCATTTGCACCATGGGCCCAATCGGCACCGGCCCCTCCTCGGCACCGATCACCCTCTGGAAAACCTAAAAAGCCCCAGATGGGAGCAGACCAGGCCTCCAGCACCTGCTTTAAGAGCAAGCCATGCTGCCACAAGTCAGGTTCCCTAACCCAACCTTCGATGTTGGCACAGAGGCCTGAACCACTACCAGTCCTTTTGGTCCCAGAGGCCTTTGAGGCAGTACAGGCCCTCCTACAGCTGCCAACACCGACCCCAACTAGGGTGGCAGTCTCCAAAGGGAAACCAGCCATTTTATCTAAAGCCTGGTTGGGTTCCAAGCATGGCACCGACCCTTCAATCTGCCAGTCTCCAGCAAAGGAATGTAGTCAGCACCTGAGCTTGCTGCATCCTCAGTTGGCCACTCCAAAGTCCTCGGCATGGCAACCTGCAGAGGACCAGGGCACCACCTCACCTGCTTGGCAGCCACAGCTCTACAGGGCCCCTTCGACAGCATCCTCTGGTTCGGGCTCTGGGGAGGAAGAGGCATACCTCCACTTCTCTCCAGCGACACCCTCCTGGGACAGATCTCGGCTGCCCTCTCAGAGGTCAGTCTGCACCAAATCCTTGTCCCACTTGTCAAAGGCCTGCAATACTCGGCACCACCATCGCCACTCTTCGTCCCCTTCAGCACCAATGCTGACCATTCCCTGCCCAGCAGGTAAGTATGGGAGGAAGTGCTCTCTCTTGAGTCCTCAGCACCAAAGCCCTAAGGCCAAGGCCTCAGTACTGGCCCTTTGGGACAGATGCTCCCAAAGTGAAGCTGTCTTCTGCCCTGACATGGAAACGAGGATGCTGTCCACCTTCCCAGCGCAGTACAGTGTGCCCCCACACAGCACGGGGACATTCAACTCTAGCATGTGACTTGGCTCCAAGATCCTTTAAGGACTGGTCAGCATGGTGGGCGACCGGGAGCTCTGGAGACTCCCGGAATGGGACCCATCTTCAGGGCTGTCACCCACTGAAAGATCCCTTACAGAGTCCAGGGCCACAGGGTCTGATGAGGAATTGGACGCAAGTGTAGGCCCTTCAAGGTCGTGTCAAGACACCTCCAGGGTCATGCCATCCTCGTCACCTGATGAATCGACCTACCAGAGCTCCCCTTCATTCAGGGACGGCCCTTGGGCACTGCAGGACTTGCAAAAGTACATGGCCATCAACCTCAACTTGCAGATCAAGATTGTCTGGGTGGACTTTGATCTGCTTTTCGATGTCAGTGATGCGGACCCTCCAGCCAGGATGGCAGTGCCTGTGCATGAAGGGGTCCTAAAAATTGCATGCACTAGGTGGCAAACCCTCTCTTTGATCCCACTGGTTTCAAGAACAGTGGAGCAAAAGTACCATGCCTCTGTGAACAGATTTGGCTTCCTTTTCAACCACCCTACACCAACTTCCCTGGTCATCGGTGAGGTGAACCAACATGAAAGACAGGGCCAACCCCCAAAAATAAGGAGTCTAAGAAGCTGGACCTCTTTGGGAGGAAAATGTATTCAACTAGAGCCCTGCAGCTCCATGTTGCCAACTATCAGGCCCCCATGGGCTGCTACGTTTTTAACTTGTGGCGTTCCATAGAATGTTTTAAAGACCTTGTTCTACCTGAGTGTGCCTTTGACTATGCCACGTTGGTGGAGGAGGGCCTCCCTGCTGCATGGCATGCCCCGATGATCTCCTGGGACGCTATGGACCCAGCGAGTAGAGGGGTTTCCTCCTCAGTAGCTATGCAGAGAGCGTCCTGGCTTCAGGGCTTCGGTCTGTCCCCACAAATGCAACAGTCCATCCAGGAGCTTCCCTTCGAAGGCCTTTCATTGTTTGCGGTGTCAATGGATGCCAAGTTACACAGCATGAAAGACTCTAGGGCCACCCTCCACTCATTAGGGATGTACACCCCTCAGCCTGCTAGATGGTCCGACCACTCCCACAAGCAACACCTTCAGCAGCAGCCCCAGCAGCTGTCCCAACAACAACAGAGACATAGAAGCCACCCTTTCCAGTATCAGTACGGGAGCGAAGACAAGGACAGGGGCAGAGGCAGCAAGGGCTACCGTTCCCAAGGCAGTAACCAATCTTCACGCCAGGGTAACAATAACAATAACTGCCCTTCTGGACATAGGCAGAGGTTTTGACCTCTTGCCAGAGGACCACACCATCCACCAATCCTGGTCCCTACCATTCAGGAACAGCTTAGCCCATCAATGGGTAAGAATAACCTTGGACAGATGGGTTCTAGACATGATCTCCTACGACTATACCATACAGTTCAGAGCCAGACCTCCAGACAGAAAATGGCCCCCTTGCCGCAGACTTTGGGACCCCACTCACAAACAAATACTGATATAGGAGTGCCAGAAACTCCTAGACTTGGGAGCAATAGAGAAGGCTCCCACAAGAGAAAAGGGAAGGGGTTCTACTCCCGCTGCTTCCTGGTCCCAAAGTAAACAGTGACCTCCAGCCCATACTAGATTTAAGAGTTCTGAAAAAAAAGTATATAATCTCCCTATTGCAAATCATTCCATTTCTGGACCCAGGGGATTGGTTCGCCACCCTCAATCTAAAGGATACTTACTTTCATATTTCCATAAGACAGAAACACAGGAGGTTCCTCCACTTCATGGTAGATGGAAAGCACTTCCATTCCATGGCACTGCCCTTTAGTCTCTTGCTAGCCTCAAGGACTTTCACAAAGTGCATTGCAGCTGTAGCAGCACACCTGAGAAAGCAGGGCATACAGGTTTACCCGTACCTGGAGGATTGGATGATAAGAGGAAAATCAAAGTACCAGGTCAAGTGTGGTGTCCGTGCAGCTCTCAGCCTGTGCAACAGACTAGGACTCCTAATAAACAAAGAAAAATAAAAGCTCTCCCCCTCAAAGAGTATGGACTTTATAGGGGCTCTCTTCCCCCCACCCAGGTTTCAGTTCATGTCTACCATCATTTCAGAACTACTACATGCCCCGACCACAACAGCGAGTTACTGCCTTCAACTGCTGGGCCACATGGCAGCCTCCAGATATGTGATAAGGATGGCCTGCCTCTGAAAGAGGCCTCTGGAGGTGTGGCTGGTCTCAGTGCTCTGCCTGCACTAACACCCCCTGGCCAGGGTATCCCTGGGGAGGTCCTGTACTCACTAAGGATCTAGCAGGATCCTCGGTTCGCATGCGAAGAGGTCCCCTTCAAAGTCATGAACCCCTCGATCACCCTGATTGCAGATGCATCAGACCTGGGGTGGGGAACACACATTTCAGGGGGCCTGTCCACACAGGGTACATGGTCACAAAAAGACAACTGCTTATGCATAAATGGGAACGAGCTGAGAGCGATCCGCCTGGTGTGCATAGCCTTCATAGTCAAGATAGAGGGGAAGTCCCTGCAGGTCAGGACAGACAACACAGCAGCTATGTTCTATATCAACCGCCAGGGGAGTTCTCACTCACGGACACTTCTCAGGGAGGCTTCCCTGCTTTGGAACCTGGCTCTACAGTACAATTTCAACCTCGTAGCCTCCCACCTACTGGGGATCAAAAACTCCCAGGTGGACAGCATAAGTAGGAAACTCCTTCCCCAGCACGAATGGTCCTTACACCTAGAGGTAGTAGAACACCTGTTCAAGAGGTGGGGCTGCCCACAAATGGACTTGTTTGCAGGGGCGTCGCTGGCACTGGGCACATGGGACCCGTGCCCCAAACCCTGGCGCCAGTGCCCCAGGTCTGGCGGGGCCCTGCCTCTCCCGGTCTCTGGGGATCTGGGGCCCAGCCGCCCACGGGCGCGGCGATTGCTCCATCCCCATCCCTGCCGGGGATCCAGGGCCCAGCCGCCCGTGGCCACGGCTGCCGTTCCCGGCCCCAGCCCCAGGCCTGGCCAGGGGCGTGGTGTGCGGCCAGGGGGCGTGGCTTCTGGGTAGTGAAATGCAGTCAGTTCTGCTCAATCAAGGGCAGGGACAGGGGGTCAGTCTCAGATGCCCTCCTGATAAACTGAGGAGGTCTACTACTCTAGGCCTTCCCACCTCTCCCTCTGATCCACAGGACCCTTACAAAGGTTAAGACAGACTGGGCAGACATAATCCTGATAGCCCCAGCTTGGCCTTACCAACCATGGTACTCCACCCTGGTGGACCTCTTAATAACTCAACCCATAATGTTTCCCCTCAGGGCAGACCTCACTCAGGACTCTGGCCGCCTATGCCACCCAGACCTGGGGTTTTTACACCTGACAGCATGGAGACTCCATGGTTAAAACCAATGAGCAGGCATGTTTGGCAAGGGTACAAAAGGTCCTATTCGAGAGCAGAATGCCCTACACTAGGGCCTCGTACTGTGCAAAATGGAAACGTTTCTCTCGTTGGGCCCAAGGGAAAGGGGTGTCACCAGTGGATGTCCCAATCTAGACCATACTGGACTACCTACTAAGCCTGAGGGAAGGACGCCTCTTACTCTCCTCACTTAGGGTACAACTGGCAGCCATTTCTGCCCTACGTAATACATTAGGTGGGCTAACTCCCTTCTCTCACCCCACAAGTACAAAATTTCTTAGGGGCCTGGAAAGACTGTATCCACAGGTTAGGGCCCCACACTGGGACTAAAGCCTCTGGAGTCATGCACCCTCTTGGTCCTGTCATGCAAAGTGGCCTTTCTAGTGGTCACTACCTCGGCCAGAAAGGTCTCTGAGATAAGAGCTCTTTCCTCAGAACCACCTTACACAATGTTCTACCCAGACAAGATGCAGTTGCAACCCCACCTGAGCTTCTTACCAAAGGTGGTGTCCTCTTTCCATGTGAGCCAAGACATCGCTTCCAGTGTTTTTGCAGGATCCCCAGGTCACAGAAAACCAGAGGAAGTGGCACACTCTCTATGTGAACAGGGCGCTCTCAATGTATGTTGAGGGAACCAGGCCCTTTCGGAATACTTCCCAGCTGTTTGTAGCAGTCACTGAACAGACAGGCCCACACAGTGACAACCCAATGTGTATAGTCCTGGCTAGCTAACTGCATCAGGGACTGCTATCAAAGAGCGAACACTCCTCTGCCAGGGAAGATCAGAGTTCATTCCACCAGTGCATGAGTGTCTTCTACAGCCTTCTTAGTTCAGGTCCCGATCCACAAAATCTGCAGAGTAGCAATCTGGTCTTCAGTGCACACCTTTGCTTCCCACTATGCCATCATTCACCAGGCAAGGGATGACACTATGTTGGGTAGAGCTGTTCTTCGAGCGGGAAAACCTGAACTCCACCCGCCATCCTTATCACAGCTTTTGAGTCACCTAAATCGGAATGGATGTGAACAGCTCTCAAAGAAGAATGGACGGTTATGTACCATAAACGTCTTTCTTCGAGATGGGCTGCTCACGTATCCTCCCTCCATCCCTGCTTTTCAGAGTTAGCGGAAAGAAGGGACTGAAGTGAGGGGCAGGGGCAGGGCCACCTATATATCATACAGGTGTGCAGGCTCAAGGGGGCGTTGGCCACTGACCCTATAGGACAGACCAGGACAAAAGGCTTTCCGGGAACTGTGTGCTGCAGCATGTAGACACCTAAATCAGAATGGATGTGAGCAGCCAATTTTGAAGGAAGATGTTTACAGGTAAGTAACCTTCCATTCCTTTACTTTTTTCTGAAATAAGAAACACAGGGCTGCAGCAGTATTTCTTCCTCGCACAATATTAAGATACTGGCTCCACTCTGTCTCACCATTCCTTGCTGATATATTGGCTACCAAGCAACATCATGATGAAATATGTTAAACAAACACTAGATCCTGATGCTGCCCTCTACAAGAGAAACTCAGAAGTGAGATGCCACTTTGATCATCCTATTGTATGACAAACAGGCAGTCAGGAGTGAGTCCTAGAAAGTCCAGCCTGAGATGGAGTTTGACAAGAGCCTCAGTATAAAAGTAAATGGACTCCAGTCTTCCCTCCTAACAGGTGAGCCGTTGCCTTCCTCCTTCTCCTCCTTTATACTCACTGACTTTACTGCATTCTTCTATTTCAGAGAAGGCTGCAGAACGCCACAGCCACATCTACCTGCCTGATGAAAGATATTGCCCAGAGGAAGGAGTTGTTGGAGAAGATGGAAAGGGAAACCATCTCGGTGGAGGAGGTAGGAACATCGAAAACAACCAGAACAGGAAAAAACCAAGGAAAGCCACAATTCATGTAAGATTTCCTGGCTTTGTATTACTGCACAGATTAGTGAATGAGACTTGTACTGAATTACATCCAAAGTCTGATCCCAGTTCCACTGGCAAAAGGCTGGAGTCATTCCATTTAAATCAGCAGAACGAGTACAGATCTCACACCTGTTTCGCACTATGGTAACTCTGTTGACTTCAGTGGAGTTACTCTTGAGTTACACTGATGGGATCACAATCTGGAGCAAGAGCTCTTTATAAGACGCCCCTCCACTGATGTAGCAATAGAAGTCCTTTTCAATAAAGAGGGAGGTTGAAACACAGAAGTCGGGAAATGAAGGAGTGAAGATTTTCAAAGCAATGTTAACTTGCCAACATGCTTTAAACCAGAAGCTCTTGGAGGCATGACTGTTGTTTTGTTCTGTGCTTGTACAGCGTCTAGTGCAATGGTGGCCTGATTTCTGATTAGGGTTCTTAGATATAACCCAGTACAAATAAGAGATGATAATAATAAATTCTGTACTACATATTTAATATAGCGAAGGAATATTTCAGTATTACAATTAAATATATTTTAATATTTGAAGCTGGGTGCCTAAAAGTTATGCTGTGAAATCCACATTCAGGCACCTGACAGCAAGTACCCTGACCCTGAAAGGCTGCATGCCTGTGGTTCCAACTGAAGTCAGTATGATGCTCTGAGAATTAGCTCACTTTTCTGTAGGTGCTGAAGAATGTAGTTTGGACCCTAACTTTGGGCATAATTTTCTGCATTTAATAGCCTTCCTCTTTTTAAAGGCAATGACTTGTGCCCTACAGTGAGGGCACTCAGCAATGCCCCACCTGTGTTTCATGGCACTCCACTATACCAGTCTATGCTGTAGCTACACACAAAGCCTTGCTGTGGCACCAGGGAGCTGCCTTGTGTGTTTAAGCTGCTAAGACTAGCCCCAGCAGACAGGAAATCGAAATATTAATAGCAACTTCCTACTGCACAGCTTACACTACAGTCAGTTTTAGGGGGCTTGGGTTTTGCTCCCAAATTAAATTGCCAATACGCAGAAAGGAATCTCCTGCCTACTCTACCTCCTGTGAATCCCTCTCTTCTCTCAGGAACGGGCCAAAGCAGAAAGTGTGAATAAGCAGCTACAGAAGCAGCTCTCGGATTACAGGGTACCTGGAGTCCTGAAGTATGTCCATCAGAAGATGGCCATGCATGACCTAGAAAACAATATCAAGATATGGGAGAGGAAGGTGGAGATTGCTGAGGTACAGTAAGACAAGATGTCCCTGCATCAGTAGCTGAGCGTTGACCCAGGAGTCTCAAACTCGCAGCCCGGGGGCTGCATGCAGCGCCTGAAGTTATTTCCTGTGGCCTGCAATGACATCATCATTATCAATATTTCCAATATCATTGTATGAAAAGGTTTCAGTGGTGCAGTCTTCAGGCTAACATACTAGTCCTCATGTGGCCCTCATAGTGATTTGAGTTTGAGACCCCTGGAGTAGACAGTTCAGCTGACCTTCCCTGTACACAGCTGGATTTAACTATCAGAGGCAGGGTGGTAACTAGGGTGGGGTGACCAGGGCATTTCCCCAGGTGTCATATTGAGAGGCTCCTTTTCACTGGTTGATTGAGGGCACGTTCTGTGCTGCTTGCACTGGGCACCAAAATA
This sequence comes from Podocnemis expansa, assembly GCA_007922195.1. Classification (NCBI taxonomy): domain Eukaryota; kingdom Metazoa; phylum Chordata; order Testudines; family Podocnemididae; genus Podocnemis; species Podocnemis expansa. The sequence goes on along the minus strand of ML682072.1, from coordinate 1,549,100 downwards.
CCTAGTTCCGGCACTGGTCAGAAGGCACATCGTTGTGCCCACCCCCATTCATATGATCATGGTGAAGGAGTCATTTGCTTTGTGCAAACCAGGCAGCAAAGAGTAGGAGATTTTAGCTGTGTTTTTAACTACTGTATAACAGGACAACTTGAGATGTTTCCTGTTTACAAAACAATGCTCGTATCCTGGGCTGAATATATTCTGAGGACAGGGTGTGTCTAACAGTTAAACTCTTTACAGGGCCATCCTTAGGGTAGGGCAAGAGGGCCTCCTGGCTTCAGGGCCCCATGCTTTGAGGGGCCCCGCAGGGCCCGCACCACTGCTGCCCCTGTGCCCAGGACCGGGCGAGCCAGCCAAAAGCAGCAGCCCGGTTCAACATTGCCGGTCCGCCCCCCCACGCTGCTTTCAGCTCTATGCCAGAGCAATGGGGAGGGGGCTGGAGGCAACGTGTGGCCCATACCGCTACCCCCCCCCGGCTGTGCTACCTCCCACCCCTTCCCCGCTGCTCTGGCACAGAGCTGAAAGCAGCGTGCGTGGGGAGGGGACAGACTGGTAGCGCTGAACTGGGCTGCCGCTTTTCACCGGCTTGCCTGGTCTCTGGCATGGGATGGCTGGAGCAGGATGGCTGACTGAGGCTGGATGCTATAGATATGGCCAGTGGTGAGTTAAGAGGAAGCATCATCAACGTATTATAATCCTAACATTTATAATAACTAGAAAATACAGAAGAGAGGCAATTTAAGGGTAAGTTACAAGGATTTGCTACAGTTCTTATCTCTGCATGTGGAAAAAAGTTTGTGCCTTTTCAAACACCCATGCTCAGGATTATTTGAAAATGCTTTAGATCTGGTTTCTGATCATCTTCATTTGACAATCCCCAAGCACTTTACAAGCATTAATTGTTATTAATTACTCATTCTCCTCACGTCACACTGTCTGGAGTGGTGCACCGCCGGGAGTGCCAGCCTTGAGGCAGAGTGTCAGAAAGAAGGGCAGAAACCCGCAAAGGGTTAATGTTCTACAATTAGATTTCACTAACCTACTAACAAGTGTGGCCACTCCTAAAGCACAGCCTTTTCATGCAGTCACAGGTGGTTCCCTTGGAGGTTGCAGTTTATCTTGCCACCCAGACAAGCTGGACTATGTGATAGATGGTCACTTTGCCTCAGAGTCCGGACAGCATTAAGAGACCAGTGCCTCTCATTCGATTTTTATCCTGTTCACCCCAGAATCCAAGTTGAGGCAATGAGTTCCTGCACAGATCTCTCCCTTCTGGAGGGAATGAGGAATGCATTCCTGTGTGCAGGAAGAGCATTTTACCTCAATTAATGCTTCTTTTCTGCAAAGTTATACAACTGCCAAAGTTTACAATTAAAACAGTCAGTGTAACTTTGTACTGTGGGATGCAGATACTGTGAGTAGGACTGATGCATGCAGCACCCATTAAGCGGTCCATGAGGTCTGAACACTCTTACATCACTAACAGCTGATTTTGTGACTCTGCTAACCCACAGGGAGTCAGACTGGTTTCCAACTCTGCATTTGTCAGTGTACAGTGAGGCCCTGGCATGAGCTGATACCTGGTCTGTCAGGGGCACAGCCCATTTTACTGATGAAGAAACTGAGGCCCAGAAAGGTCACAACTTGCCGAAGAACACCTGGTGATTCTGAGGCCAAGCTAGGAAAAGTAACCTGAAGCTCTGTTATGTGGCAAGATGGGTAGAAACAAAATAACAATACCAGGAAACCATTTAATGCCCTGTTGTAAATGTCTCTATTGAAAAGCAACCCTCTTCTCACTGACAGTGATTTCAGATATAGAGAAGCGTGCTGTGAGAATTGCTAGTAGTTTCTTATGTTCACAGCCCCATCTTACACCGCACACCCCTGTTCACTGATGCAGAGAGATGGGCCCAAGCTGGAACACTGTTGGGGAAGGGGCGATTCATGCTGGGACTCCTAGGCATAGTGGTAATACTGTACCAACAAATGCTAATAATAAGGGCCAGATCTGCCCTTGGACCTGAAGCCAACCAGAAAGGTGAGTGCTATTCAAGTTCAGATCCAAATACAAACTGCTCTATGGGATCTCAGTGCTTTCCATACAGTATTCATGGGACAGCCACAAGAGCCGGTGAGAGCATGAGATTGCAGAAAGGCATCTCCTCAAAGGCCCTGGATGTACAGTACACACCCTGCTGATCAGCATACTCCATGCCAGTTTGCCATTGTCTCACTTTTTCTCCATTTTCCTTTTGCAGATGTCCTTGCAGAGCTACCGCAGAGCTTGGAACAAGGTCAAGATGGCCAGTAACCAGCTACAGCTCTGTCTCCCACCGCAAGGTAGCCAGTGAGAGATTTGGCTTGAAGCCAGCCACATGAAAAATGAAGCTATCAAATGGAGGAATGCAGAACATTATACTACAGTGTGGTCTGTGACAGACGAGAGATGGAACCATTTCAGCCTGACTGATAAAGAAACCAAACCCATCCAGATTAGAATGCCTTTGTTTTGTCAAGTCCCATTAGTCTGAGAGGCTGGAGCAGCCACTGGGTTCTTTGTGGAGTTTCCAAAGTCTCAGTCTACTGCCCTCCTAAGTTTCCCTTCCTTCTCAGATTTCTGTCTGGTCAGTTAGTCTCCGGTGATCGATTGTACTTAGGCTGGCCCCTGTGACAGAAAGAATCAGGAAAGATTATTCTGGGAGGAGTTTAAAGTTTAATAGCCCAGAGTGAGTGCTAAAATACAGAGACTGGTTGACACACAGGGGCACTGCTTGGCAGGGAAGATGCATCAGCACCTTGCACATGGCTGGACCATGCTAGGTAGCCACTGTCAACAGCAATTAAAATGATGGGAAGAGTGGCCAGAGTGTTGGGAATGGTCCCTGAGAAGTCCAGGTGACCACATAGTTGCCTCTTTAACAGTTTCCTCTAGTAAAATGGGACACGGAGCAAAAGGAAGACAGAGATCATTTCCCTGAGGATCTGAGGCCGATGTAAGCTCCCCTTAGAAACAAGGAGCGTTTCCCCACCATAGTAGTCATAGTACACTGGGTTCGACTTGGTCTTAGCCCTGGCTAGCTCTTCCTTAGGTGACTTGATGTCTGGTTCTTGCTTTGCTTGGCGATGGTCAGACCCACCATCTGAGGCGACTGAGGTTTGAAATCCCCTCTCTGCTGGCTGCAAAGAAGCTTCCAAATCCTCCATTGGGGCTTGAGAAGTGGAGTGGCCTCTGGCAAGAGTGGGATGTAATGGGGCTCCTGCGTCAGCTGTTGTGGCTGAAACCCAGTCGCTGTAATAGGCCACTTTGGTGTACAGAAATGGCCCATAGCATCTCATGCCACCCTCACTCAGCACTCCATTCAGAACCCATGTCTCAGTTCCCTTAACCTGGCACATGACTGGGTTTCCTGGGTCCCCCTTTGAAAGAGAAAAGACAGGTTTCAGTCCCATCAGTCCGTTTTCCTCCTACATCTGCTGTGTCACTGTTCTTGTGTCCTAACCTAAGCTGGCAGGGGGACAAATCATACCAACTCATTGCTTTATCTGCTCCAGCAACAAGCCATCAGTAATTCAGGGGACTGGCTGATTCTTTTTAGGCTGTTAGACATTTTGAGCTAGAACATCTACCATCACTGTCTGTGCTGCAGAGCTGAATTTCCCAGAAATCTGCTCGTGGCCCTCAAAACCTCCAAATATCAGCATTGTGGCTGAACAGGGACTGCATTCAAGGAGTCATGAGGAACCCAATTTAGTTTTCCGAGGCGAGGCTAGTACCTGTGGTGTGACAAAGCCATGAGAAAACTAAGGCCTTTAGTATGGCACGAGGATGATGCAGGCCCTGGATCTCATGGATAACATGGCAAATTGGTATTAGTGAGATACTGAGTGTGATGGGTGCAGAGGTTGCCCCCATTCTTGCAGAGCTCAGGTTTCACTATAGTTCTCACCCTGTGTTATGTGCTGCGGATGGATCAGTAGAAATTCCTTACCAAACATCCGGTTGCATTATCAGATTCCCTGTGACTGCTGCACTCGGTTGTAATGGTTCTCCTTAAAGGGCAGGGATCCACATCCACTACTGAGAGTTTCCTTAGAAAGCGTGTGGTCGTGCTTCTTCCTGTCTGAGCCAAAAAACCAAGAGATCAGAGCTCCCCATCTAGTACCTAGGAACGGAGTGTGGCCCCATGGGCTGTATTTCTTCCTCCTGACAGGCCTAGGAGGCTAAAAGGAGCAGTGTCTACTTCAGTCCAATAGGGATTGTCCTTGCTGGGTGGTGCCCTGCCAAATTGGAGAGCTGTGTTTGAAACATGGCTCTGGCCTGTCCTTTCACATAGGGGCATTGCAACAGCATCATCCTTTCCCAGAGAGGGAGTCCAGAGTGAGACACATCCACTTCCTAGTGGCTGCTGCTTGCTGAGCAGAGAAGAGTCTAACTGAGCTCTTTGGCAAACACTATTTGGCCCCCCCAACCTGCCCCACTAGCAGAGGCGATGCCAGCCAAAGGCCAGCATCCTAAATGACTGACACTGAGTGGTGAGGAGTGGGGGAGCAGGGAGGCAGGAGCCCAGCCTGCCTATGGCTGTGACTGTGATGGACTGAGGGCCTGCCATACCATGCTGTAGGGGAAGTGGAAAAGGAAGGGGACTGAGTGTTCAGGAGCTGCCCAGCAAGAGAGGGTCTGGGAGCCAGTGTGGGGAAGCAGAGCCCACAGTGCAGGGAAAAGCGAAGGTGTCCAAGCCTGTGGGGTAGGGGAGGGGAAAGGGGAACCCATGCCACTTTGAATGTGGCAGGGGAAAGGGCTGGGGAGCCTATGCAGACACATGGCCCTTGTCAGGTGTCCTGCCCTCCAGTGTGCCCCTGCACACTGAATGAGTTTGACACCCCTAGATTCTAGGGGCTATGTCTACACTAGTAAATTAGCCCAGATTTAGGAGGCTTATTCTGGACTAATTTGATCCCTGTCTACACTAGGCTTTGCCTAGTTCAAACAAACAAACAAAAAAAATTTAGTGAAGCTTAGTTTGAATGAGTTTGTTTGAATGGTTAGTTTTAACTAATCAGTTAGTTCAACTCTAGTTTGAATTTTATTTTGAAATAGCATGATATAGCCATGCTAGTTTCAAACTAAATGGTTATCGGTTAGTTCAAACTAACCACATTTTTTAGTTCAAATTAAAAAGTTAGTTTGAACTAAAATGTTCCTGTTAGTTTGAACTAACTCCAAACTGCTTAGTTCAGACTAAGCAAGTCTGAACTAAACTGTTAGATGTAGACACAGCCAGGCTGACCTCCAGCACAAGGCAGGCCACCAAACCTTACCCACCCACTCCAGTCACAAACCTCTAGCCTATGGCTGTGTTCTCACACAGCCAGTTATTTCGATATGGTTGTTTCGCAACAACCATATATCGAAATAATGCTTATTTCAAAACAACTTATTTCGAATTAACAAAATGTTAATTCAAAATAAGGAAAAAAGGCAGAAACGAAATAGCAGGTTCATACTGTGAACTTGCTATTTCACTTCCGCAGGGGGCTGCAGGCACTGGCGGGGAGCAGTGCTGGGCAGCGCTGAACCCCGCCGGTGCCTGCAGCCCCACTGTGCAGGCGCTGGCCAGGGGACACCCCTCAGCACCCTAGCCAGGCTGCTGAGGGGTGTCCTCTGGCCAGGGTGCTGAGGGGGCACGCTTTGAACTGTAGTTTCGGAACATCTTGTTCCGAAACAACACGTTCACACGGCGTTGTTTCGAAACAACCGTGGCGAAACAACGTTGTTTCGCCCACGGACTAGGTTTAACTTGTTTCGAAACAACCGTGCGTCGTGTGAACAGCCTAAATCTTATTTCGAAACAACCTCTGTTGTTTCGAAATAAGAGGGCTGTGTGAACACAGCCTATGAGTTAAATTGGTAAGAGGTAGCGATGTTAGTCTAGTCCAGCAAAACAAACAAGGAGTCTGGGGGGACTTTTAAAGACTAACAAATTTATCACATGAGCTTTCGTAGGAGAAAATCCCACTTTGCCAGGCACTTGAGAGACGTAATTTCCCCCATTCTTCAAAGCATCTGGCAAGGTGGGATTTCTCCCATGAAAGCTGATGTGATAAATAAATTTATGTCTTTAAATGTGCCACCAGACTCTTTGTTTGTTTAGGCTATGAGTGAGTTATTAGCGTCGTCAAATCATGAACCCCTTACCCCTGAATTACTAAATTCCAGATGGGCAGCCCTGTTAGTCTAGTTAAGCAAAAAAAAACAAAAAAACCAAGGAGTCCTGTGGCACTTCAAGACTAACAGGTTTATTTTTTGCATGAGCTTTCGTGGGAGAAAATCCTGACCCCATGTTTTACACTCTCTTACCCTTATTTTCATTCCATTCTGTAAGTTCTCCCCCCCTTTCAAAGCACTTGATGAAGTGGGATTTTCTCCCACAAAAGCTCATGCGAAAACTAAATCTGTTAGTATTTAAGTGCCACAGGAGGCCCTGAATTACTACCAAACACAAGCTGACTGATGTGTTATAACCCCAGCCTCTGACAACACTGGAGATGCTCACACCACCCCTGAGTGCAGTGTTCTAATTACTCTAATTACTTGCAGCCTGGGTGCGCAAACAATTTCTTTGTGTGCGCAAAAACATTTCTTTGTAAGCACCGATATTAGCACTATTGAATTTGTTTTGTGTGCACTTTATTTTGTGGTGTGCGCCAGGGGTGTTGGTGCCCCGGGGAGGGACCTGGGGCACGGGCCCAGGCCCCGCCCCTGCCCTGCAGGCCTCACCCCCAATCTGCAGGCCACACCCCCTGGCTGGGGACAGGGCTAGAAGCAGCCACAGGCGGCTGCGCGCAGCATCCCTGGCAGGGGACGGGGCCAGGAGTGGCCGCGGGCATCTGGGCCCCACATCCCCAGCTGGGGACAGGGCCAAGAGCGGCCACAGGTGGCTGGGCCCCACATCCTCAGCTGGGGACAGGGCCAGGAGTGGCTGCGGGCAGCTGGGCCCTGCATTCCCAGCCATGGGGCCAGGGCCAGGAGCAGCCTCCGCGGCTTGTGGCAACTGAGCCCCGGATTTCTGGCCCAACCAGGGGCGGTGCTGCCAGACCCGGGGCACTGGCACTGGAATTCAGGGCACGTGCCCTGTGTGCCCAGCGCCAGCGACACCTGTGGTGATGGCAGACCTGGAGCAGATAAGTAACTTTGTGGTGAGGGGGGAAAAAGTCCTTTATAGTTGGGATGCAGCAGTGTACCCAGATGGTCCGTCCCCCCCCACCTCATGGTACCTCCACTTGCTTAGTAGGCACTGGATTTCATCCCCAGGTCATAGTTCATCTGGGAGGAGCTCTCGGTGCATGTGCAGGAGGTGGATGCTGACCCGTGGGTGGGATCCACACAGACAAGACCTCTTGTCTCTTGAAGAACCACAGTTACTACAAGCCAAGTAACCATTCTTTTCCCACATCCTCTCCAACTTCTCATCAACTTTTCTGGCTGGGAGAAGTCAGCAGGTCTGATGAGTGTTCACAGACTCTCTAAGAGTACCCAGATTGGAATGCAGCTCTAGGCTAAGGCCTTCAGGGCGTGTCACCCAGGAAAAGGAAGGGGTTACCTGCAACTGGGTAAAGCCACCCAGACATCCAGCAGTTCTCCAGGGCTGAAGCAGTGAAATTTCTGCTGGGGAAGCAGATGGGCTGAACAGTATCACTGAATTTTACTGGGGTGACCATCTTCAGCAGGGCAATGTTCTTGTCCAGAGTGATTTCATCAAAGTCTTCATGGGGAATTATGTTGCTGATTGAGTACTGGGGCTGGGGCTTCTCCATATTGAGATCTGTTAGACCAACCACAGCTAAAGCCTGATTCCTGAGGAGAGAGAACAGAGGGGACTTAGTGGTGCAAAGAGATCTGGGAGCTGAGCGCCCCTTAGCAGTGAGAATTTAACAGGTCATTATGTGCAGGGAGACAACAGCTACCAGAAGACTCATGGCCACACTGTGATCACACACACTAGGCAAGTCCAATTATACTGGTGCATCTCAGGGTCTAGGAGGGGCCCAGCACAGCTAATGGGAGTGGGTGCAAAGTGGGGGTGGTTTTATGCCACCTTTGGGCAGTCATTTGCCCAGGCGTGGGTTGCCCAGCACTAGTCCAGCCTCCAGACTTGATTTAGAGCAGCCTAAGGACTGCTGTAAATTGCAGTCTGCAGAGGCTATTCTGGGAGTAGGGAGATATTGTCCAGCCACTGCCACCCCCTTTTCCTCAGCTGTGCCTCCTGCAGCATGGGAATGGAGCAGGCGCATACAGGAGATGCTGTGGTAGTTCTGATACCCAGGGATTCCCCACTGCCAACTAAGCCAGCCTTACAGCACCAGAGCAGCTCTGAGCTGCCACATCGCAGGGTAGAACGGGGTCTCATTGCACTGTATCTGGGAATGCAAGGCTGGAATCCCAAGCATCTGCTGACACACCACTGGCACACTGTCCATCTGATAATGGGCAGGAGCATCTCAGCTCCTGGGTGGACACTACTGGCAGCAGCTGGGTGGCATGCGGAGAGAAAGGGTAGAAGGCAGTCCAGGAAATGAGACTGGGTGAAGGCTTTCCATCCCTGGCTGGTGAGTGATGGAGAAGGGAAGACGGGAAGCACCCTTGCCATTCCCTGACTTCAAAACAGAGCAGATATTTTAAAAGATCATTATATTACTGGTAGATCATTAAATACATGCAGGGCTGAAAGGAAACCTGAAGTGGGAAGAAGCTCCTGGTGCAGATGGTGACAACACGCAATGGACTGTATGTTTAGCACTGTCTCCATTTCACTGGGGTTTCATTACAGCCGCAGCCATGGTAGGAGCAGCTCCAGCTAGTCAGCAGTCAGAGATAATTCAATCTTTATATTGGCTCAGTTCCTGGCCTTTCTCTACAGCAAAACCTGCCTGTCTGTCAGTGCCATGGAGTTGTTTCAGAACCTGGAATATAATTCACTGAAGAACTGAGTGACTCCAACAATCTCTTTCCAATTAGGACCAGAGAACATCTATGTCCTTCAGAGTTGGGAGAGCAAGCCCCACCAGAAGAACTCAACCTCGTTCCATTGGATGGAGCTATGGTAGAAGAGTGCCAGGGCAGGTACCTTGTCTGAAAGCTGGAGGCAGCGCTCAGGATCCAGTGCTCACTCAGGATGGAGCCAAAGGCCAGATGGTTATGGTGCAGGTCCTGGACTGACACCACCCAGGGGAATTCCCCCACTGCTGCGAAGTCCTGCATGGAACTAGATGGTGCCAAGTGGATCTGGGTCCCACAGCCTACAAAGCAAATGGAGCCCATGGTCTTTCTGGGACTCTTTAGGAACCCAGCCCTTGGCTTCACAGTTTCCACCCTCTCATTTCTGCTTTTCCTCCATTAATTCCCCATTCTCCCCTTTGCTTCTTTCACACTCTCTGCCGTCTTTTCTCCTGCCCTTGCCCCTGTGACTGACACTGGTGACTCCCAACCTCTGAGCAAGCCCTTCAGACAGCACAACCATGCCAGGAATACAAGCTGTCCAAACTGCTGTCCTCTCTTGGGGCTGATTCAAGAAGGGCCCAGGCTCTGTCACCACTGGGAGCAATCTGAAGGCACCAGCCAGGGAGTGCAATGGTCCGACCACATCTCCCCTACAAAAGGTCACTCACCAGCTGCCAGGGAGTGTGAAATGCACAGACACAGCAGCACCAGGCTTCTTCTTCTGCTGCCCTGGCAAAGGAGAAGGAACTGTTAGGCCCAGACACTCAGGGAAACCAGAGAGTGAACACTTCCTTCCCACCATCACCTGTGCCTTGCATCTGGGCTGCCTAACCCAGCCCTGCATTTCCTTGGCTCCTGCAAAGGCAGCTGCGCAGCAGAGGGGAGAGGTTGTTAGTGGCAACAGTTTCCTCCCACTAGATTTAGTCTGGTAGGTGCCCAGACTTCTTTCGGCACCCCAGGCTGAGTTGGAAATGTTATTTTCTCCCCCAAAGCCATTCCAGCTCTGTATCCTTTGAACTCTACACATCCTTATTTCCACAATCCAGTTTGTCTGTGGCTCAATGGAAAACCCAGTGAGGTCCAGCATGTATGGTCTTTGAGCCAAACTATGCCTGACCTGTTCGCACAGACAAAGAGGCAAGGCCCATTGTGTTATGTTCATTCTTCCACAGATCAACATCCACAGATGGCTGCCTCGCCTCAGCGTGTTTTCCATTGGCATTCTGCGTAATCCTCGGTGCCCCCTTCCTTCTCCTGCTCCCTCACTCCAGCCAGATTCCTGCTGAGTCCTGTCTGCCTCTTCACCTATGTCTCCAGAAACCCAGAATTACCTCTTCAAAACCCTTTGACTATCCTTGTCATTGGCTAGTGTAACCTTCAATTCCCTGCTGTAGAACAGACTGCCCCCCAATCCATTTCGACCCCACCTTTCCCCCTGCTGCCAGTGTTCGCTCTGGCTGTGTTCACACACAGGGGGTTATTTCAATATGGTTGTTTCGAAACAACTTGTATCGAAATAACGCCTTATTTCGAAATAACTTAATTTGAATTAACAGTTTGTTAATTCGAATTACGAAAAAAGCTCAAAGCGAAATAGCAGTTTCAGGCTTATTTCAAAACAAGTCACTGTTGTTTCGAAACAACATGTGCGGAGGGCATTGTTTCAAAACAATTGTTTCGAAACAACGTTGTTTTGTCCCCATATGAGGTTTAACTTGTTTAGAAACAATGCTGTTGTTTCGAACAACGGGTTCCGTTGTTTCAAAACAACCGTGCGTCATGTGAACAGCCTAAATCTTATTTCGAAACAACCTCTGTTGTTTCAAAATAAGAGGGCTGTGTGAACACAGCCTCTGATCTCCTCTGCATTGTTCTCCTCTCTGCCACTGCTTTGCACAGTTAGGTTTCTCACTTGGCCTCGCAAACGCTGGCTTCCTGAACTCATTGTTCATCTGGGCAGAGCCCAGGCACAGGCACAGCCTGTGCTGGCAATGTTCTGATGCTGCATAATCAGACATTGTTAGATCATTGTTGCCATGACATCTCTTGCCATGCATGGGGAAGAGGCTAAAGGGAGCCACTTTACAGGCACTGGTGCTCTGGGGGTAGCTCCCTATACAGTCTGGGGCTCAACTACAGGATCTGGAAGCATTAAAATTCCCCAACAAGCCTACTTGGATTAGCATTACCAACAATGCTCCAATTCAAATAGAGACCAGCACCACAGACGAGCTATTCAGTGATCATTTGCAACATGCAGCCAGCCAGTGAGGATCTCTCATCCTGCACATGGAATGGATCCTCTTTCATTCATCAAAAAGAGGTTTTAAAATGGTGGGCCAACCTATGGGTTCAGTACCAGTGCAACACACTCGTGACTGGGATATGATTCATGGTCCCTCGAGCAGGCACTGATCCCAATTCTGTTGATGTGAATGCAGATTAGGATCTGGCCAGCATAAATTGGGATTCTGACAGAGGCACTCTTATAATGGAGCCCTGGGAGACAAAGGGCATGGTTTATGTACTTCAGCAACAGGCAACTGTGCTGATTAAAGAGCAGAAATGAGATGCTCCAAAGTGAATTCTGTGCCAAGTCCTTCAAAAGGAAGGAGAGTGCATGTAAAACAGAGAAAAAAAAGAAACAAGAAGTCGTGTGGCACTTTAAGACTAACAGATTTATTTTTCGCATGAGCTTTCGTGGGAGAAAATCCCACTTCGTCAGATGCTTTGAAGATGGGTGAACTTACATAATGGACTGAAAATAAATGCAAGGGGGTGTAAAACATAGGATCAGGTCATACAGTAACAGCAAATCAGAGCAGTTGTTACGTTCAAACCATGGGAAGCCTGAAGTCAAATTACCTTTTGTAATGGGAAAAGAACCCAGAGTCTCGATTAAGTCCTGCTTTCACAGAATTTAGCTTGTATATTAATTCCAGTTCAGCTATTTCTCTTTGAAGTCTTGATGTCCGAGCCACATCTCTGACAACAGTTGTTAACAAATCATTTATCGAGTGATTAGAAAGATGGAAGTGCTCAGCAACTGGTTTCTTTGTTCTGTGATTTCTGATATCAACTCTGTGTTCATTTATCCTTTTGCGCAGGGATCGTCCTGTTTGTCCAATGTATAAGGTGTTGGGGCATTTTTGGCACATGATGGCATAGACCACATTAGTAGATGAGCAGGTAAATGAGCCTTTGATGGAGTAGCAGGTTTGATTAGGACCTATGATGGTATCTGTTAGAGCCCTAACTAGTGGGTTTAAACTGCGGGGAAAGGACACTTAAAATGGGGCCCTTTCTTGCCATGTACACTGATCAGCTCCAGGTGTAGTCAGGGTCCGAGCTGCTCATTTCAGCCAAAAAATATCCAATTGCTGCATTTTACTCCTGTTATACCTGCAGAGCTGGAATCTATCTCATCTCATGCAGCAACCACAGGTCTTTTTGATGAATTCATGCCTGCTTATTGAAGGCAGTGGGGTTGCATGAATGTAACAAAGGGCAGGCTTTAGCTAGTAAGCATCTTTATCACCAGCGACAATGTGCAAGAAGAACCCACTTTAACTCTCCCATGCCAGGCTCAGTGGGCAAGGTTGACAAGCTTGTTTTTAAATTCAGCCTGTTTATTACAGAAACCATGAAGTGAGCCCTGTGGTGCCATTTCTAGAATCCCTTCTCTGAGTTGGACCATGCAGGGATGGATTCTTCTGGGGGGATCTGCCCATCAGCTCTTCTAGAGGGGAAGTGCTTACTGAATTGTTACGATTTATGGAGTGTCTACAGTAATGGGACTCAGGATCAACCATCTCTCTCTAAATCCTTCTGAGAGGGTCACAAGGCCCAGAAGACACCTCTTTTAAATTTGTGTTGCTGGATCTATGATGGTTCAACTGGACCATTCAGTTGATGAGCATTGCTAGCTGCTTGGGCTCTGGTGGGCCTGCCTCAAAGTGGAAGGAGAGGATATTGTACCATCTGGAGCAGCAATGGAGACTGCAGATCACCGTGTTGAACTCAGCCATTTTAGGCCTATGGCTGAGATTTGACAGAGACAACTTCAGACTCAGGCAAGATTTGCATGTTCACATAAATGGCTGCATGAGCACTTGGCAAGGGAAAGAGCATTGCTGCACCAGGTGGTTGTACCAGCCCCAATCATCCTCACAGCACCATTTGTTAGTTAGACTGAAAGCTTAAGCAAAATACCAACATAAAGCAGGTCCTCTGCCCCATGTAGGCTCCAGGGCCCAGAGACTTTCTTCTCATCTCTAGCTGCTCCTCCAGTCTTTGTGCTGATCCTAGGACACTTGCAGGCCCCTTGTTACTGCTAAAGTTAACATTCACAAGGCCATCTGCCCACAGGTCACTTGCTAACTAGAATTTTTCCTTTGCACCAACAACCTGCTCCCCATGGTTCTCTGGTACAACTGAACACTCACTGGCCTTTATAAGGTCCAGATGCTCTTCAGGTTATCACCTGATCTCTAGCCCCAGGTATTCATCTAGGAGATGGCTGATCAGTCACAGGAGGGGCTATGTTCATCTTCCCTTCAAGGAGCCAATCACACTGTGACCAGCTGTTAAAATGTTCTTTAAAAGAGTGGGCTCAATTCTGTGGTCATTCTTACTGGTGTAAATCTGGCATTGCTCCCTTGAAACCTTGGCATTCTCCCAGTTTTGCACCGATGTAACTGAGAATTAACTGAGCTGAATTCGGCTCAGGGCCTGTGCCCTTGTTTACACACACAAACTTTTTCAGTTTAACATAAATCATTTTTTAAACCAGAGCGAAACTATCTATCATTGCTCCTAGTTTGGTTAGGGGCAGTCTTAGGGTATGTCTACACAGCACTTTTATTTCAAAATAACACTGGTTATTTCAAAATAAAAGATAATTGGTCCACATGATGTTTTCTTATTTCGAAATGACGGATCCTGTCATTTCGAAATAAGAACCATCGTTTCGTAACAGGTTAAACCCCAATTGTTTTGAAATGGCGGTTATTTTGAAACGGTTGTTTCAGAATAACACCGTTTGGACATGTTATTTTGAAATAACGCGTTTTGACCTTCCCGTGGGTGCACAGCACCCACAGGGAAAAGGAAGTGCTTTCCCCTGTCAGCGTGTTGAGAGGCTTCTAGAGTCATGTCAGCACGTGGTTCTGGAGCATCCGAGGGCAGACGGCGTGCCCCCATCTGGAGCACTGAGGAGGTCCAGCTGCTCCTCACCATTTGGAGCAGGCAGGACATCCTTTCCCGGTTCCGGGCTAGCCACCGGAACCGGGATGTATACGCCGACATCATGGCGGAGTTGTCCTCTCAGGGCCGGGAGCACACCACCGAGCAGGTGTGCTCCAAGATCAAGGCCCTGAGGCAGGACCATGCTAGGACCAGGGGGGCACACGAGCTCCAGGGGTAGGTAGCACTGCTACCTGCCCTTTCTATGAGGAGCTGCATGCCTTCCTGGGGGCTGAGCCCAGTGGCCTGCCAGCCAGGGTGGGTGATACTGGCTACCGCCCCAGCACCTCCTCAGGCCTGGACCGAGCAGACAGCAGCTCAGAGGCGTCGTTCGACGTTGGGCAGCCTCCTGTCCTGCCACCACCACCACCAGAGGCTGTGCTGGGGACTCCGGAGCTCTTCCCTGTCGCCCATGAGGACAGCGCCAGCAGCGAGGAGGAGCACCAGCCTCCCGACGTGCCGACCATGGGGGAATCCAACACAGACGATGGGATGTCCTGGCAGACATCCAGAGCCCTTGTCGGTGAGTCTTCGTGTCCCATACAAGCAGGCACTGCTACGTCTGCCCAGGTCACAGCCAGTGAGGGACAGGCAGGGCACAGGGCCGGGGGGGGAGGGGGGCAGAGGCCCTCCCATGGGCATGGGTACCCGGGAGACACGTGGCACCAGGGTGACAGGCCCATGCGTGCCTGGGTTGGGGTAACACTGGATGGGTGTGACAGATGCAGCTGCATCTTGGGCAGGGTGCACAGCATTGCAGACCAGACCACTGGCAAGTGGCCTTGGGAGACTCCCCAGAGCAACTCTTCTGGGTGAGTCCAGCTCACATTGTGGGCACCAGTAGGCCATGCGTCCCTCTGGGGCAATGTCCGACAGGACCCAGGCCCAGATTCCTGCTGACAGTGAGGGCGGAGCTGTGTGCTGCAGACAGGCTGCACACAGGCAAGGCCAGCAGGCAGCAGGCTCCAACCCTGTTTTATGCGTCCCTCCAGCAGTTCGTGCAGTTGCTAGCCATTGGGCACGGAGCCCACCCGGCACCCCCAGACCCAGAAGGAGGAGGAGGGGCCCCCAGATGCAGGGGGAAGTCCTGGCCCGCCTGGAGGACTTAGGCGGACACGCTGAAGCATCCACCCAGGCCTGGCGGTGACAGCAGGCCGCCCGTCAGGATGCTGCCATCCAGCTGCTATGCCAGGGAGCCACCACTGACAACCGCCTGGTGGCTGCATTTGAGCGGCAGGCCATGGCCATGGAGCAACAGGCCGTGGCCATGGAGCAGCAGGCCATGGCCATGGATCGCCTTGGCACAGCCCTGAGGGATGCGGCCGCCAGTCTGCACCGCATCGCTGACAACACCGCCCCACCAGCAGCTGGCGGAGCACCGCCTCAGGGCGCTCCTCCAAGGCAGCACTGGACCGGGGGTGGCCATGGGCAGGGCCATGGCAGACTCCCTCGCCAGGACCCCCACCAAGGCCCTGCTTGAGAACTCCCCTCCCCCCAGTGACCCCCACTCTAACCCCATCTCCCAGTTGAAGGCCCTCTGCCCAGTGACCCCGCACATTTCCCCATCCCCTAACCCTCTCCAGCCCTTCCTTGCCCCAACCCCCCTGTTATGTTAAAATAAGCAGTTCACAATTGATATTAGTGTTTTATTGGGTGCGCTTCACAGTGTGGGTGGATGGGTGGAGGCTGGCTGTGGTAGAAGGGGGGAGAGGGTGGTGTGTGGTGGGGCAGGCTGGGCCCTCAGAGGTCCTCCTCTGTGGCAAAGCGGTTTGTGAGCGCGTCACATACTGTGACAGCCCTTCTTGATGCCCGCTCCCGTGGGGGCACACGTGTGGGCTGCTTGTATTGACCCCCAATGAGCTGGGTCTCTGCCTCCCAGGCAGCAGCAACGGGCTTGCCCTGCACCTCGCAGAAATTGTGCAGGGCCACGCACGCACTGATGACTTCTGATGTCATCTCCTCCCCAAGGTGGAGGCAGGTAAGGAGGCACCTCCAGCGTGCCTTCAGCCGTCCAAAGGCTTGCTCAACTACCTGACGGCAGTGGTTCAGACGCCAATTGAAAGCTGCTGGCAACGATCAAGGGGCCCTGAGTAGGGGTGCATGAGCCACGGGCGGAGGGGATAGGCCGCATCAGTAGCAATGAGGATGGGCACGTCTACTCCCCTGACATTGATGTTATAGGGGGGGCAAGAAGGTGCCTGCCTTCATGCCCCGGTAGAGGGCAGAGTTCCAGAGGACTCTTGCATCATGCGCCCTCCCTGGCCAGCCCACGTAACAGTTCTGGAAGACGCCGCTCTGTGCTCCGGGGCCCTCAGAGGGATGTGCATGGCATCCAGTATCTCCACACAATTCGGGAATCCCAGGGTGGCTATGCCATCAATGGTGTCCTGCAGCTCACCTTGCGTGACGAGGTGCTGCGGCAAGATCCTGTTGATGGCCCTGCTGACCTGTATCAGGATGATTCCAACAGTGGACCTGCCAACCCTGAAGAGGTGTGCTACGGACCTGTAGGACTCCAGGGTGGCCATCTTCCACAGGGCTATGGCCACTCTTTTGTTGACAGGGATGGCCGGACGCATGGCAGTGTCCCTTCGGTGCAGCAGCGGGGTGAGTTCTGCTACCAGGTGGTTGAAGCTGGCCCTGGTCATCCGGAAATTCTTCTGCCACTGGTCGTCCTCCCAGGTTCGGATCATTACCCGCTCCCATCAGTCTATGCTGATCTCCTGGGCCCAGACCTGGCAAGGCACAGAAAGGGGCAGGGGAACTAGGGCAGCTCTGAGGCCCAGGGTGCTGGCAGCCTGGGGCACAGCCTGGGCAGCATCGGGGTCAGCAAGCAGAGTGTCCCCCAACAGGAGAACACTCTGCAGGCACGCAGTGGGTCTAGTAGCCACATGGCGAAGACTAGGCAGCCGGGCAGCGTCCATGTCTGTTGCTTGCAGAGTCCTTCTAGCCAGAATGGACAGGGAAGTGAGGTCAGGGCCAGCTTTTAAAGGACTGGCTGGCAACATGGCTGCCAACGTGGCCCAGGGAGGTGGCCATGTTGCCACACCTCCCATGCTGCCCCTCTCCTAAAGCGAAATAGCAAGTCCTGTGTTTGGATGTGCTATTTCGATTCCAGCTTTTCCCTTATTTTGATTTGGTTTTTGGTTATTTTGATTCCGGCTACTTTGAAATAACATTTTTGTTTTGGAGTAACTTGTTTTGAAATAAGTTATTTCGAAACAATGGGCTACGTGTAGACATAGCCTAAGAGATTCTGGGGCCTGTGGCAAAAGTCAAGGATGGAGTACCTCATGCCACATGGGGGGGCCCCATCCTTCACTTTTACCCCCACACCCAGCCTTGCCAGGGCCCCTGCCAGCCCCCCCCACCTTCCCACCAAGGCCTCTGCAGTCATCCAGCTGCCCCCCCCATCTCCACTGTGGGCCCCCCTGGGGGCTGCAGCATGGGGGGTCTTCCCCCACCCCCCATGAGGCCCTGGGCAAATGCCCACAACACCCCCCCCCGACCACCTATAAGTTTGGTTTAAGCATGGTTTATTGCAGTTTAACTTAATTTTATTCTTTTTTAATGGCTGATGCTAAATTGAAATAAACTATCCATATTCCAGAATGAGCATTGACTGTCAACACATTAACTGGCTTTGATTTAAGTCTACCTATTAAAAAAAAAGCCTTTAGTGAAACCAGTGCAGGTCTGGGCTTATCCAGGCAGTTACATCAGTTCAGGGGTGAGTTTAAACTGATGGAATTAAGCAGGCACTAAAAGTTGTGTGGACATTATTGCAGACACCATTTTTGACCATCAGAACAACCTTCCAAGAGGTATAGTGAATTCTGCATTTTTGGGGCATCTTAAATCAAAACTAGACATCTCTTTTGAAGAGATCTTTTGTTAATGTAGCTAACTGAGGTTGATACTATCTCCCCTCCCATCTAGCTACCTCAGGATACAAACTCCTTCTGCCTTGTCTCCACTAAGATTTTGCAGGGTGATTGCTAACTTGGTAACTTATCTTTTGGTAGAAACACACCCTGTTGGTACTTAAGACATAGCCCATGAAGTAATGATTTTAAAAACCCTGCCTTAGTTAAATCAGCATAACTCCTGTGTATAGAAAGGCCTGTGGTCTTGCCTTCGCCCTTTGTCCTATTGAAGTTGGAATTGAATAGGCTGCAGTTATGAAAGCCAACCAACACATGGCACTAAGTCCTCTCTTTTCAGACATAGAGGAGTAAGAGTAGTCATCTGAACAAGTAATCTATTTGGCTGAATGGCCCCTAACACTTTAGTACTTTTATTATGTTTCAGGCTCAATGGATGTGTCTACACTTTGGGCTTAAGTCAACTTAAGCAAAGCCCTGGCCACGTTTGGAGTTCATTAAGTCAACTTAAGAGCTTCCATAAGTCGACTTACTAACTCTCACTCTTTAAGTTGACTTAGGTATTAAGTCAATTTTATGAAGTCAACAATGGAATGTGACCATCTAAGTCAACTTAAGGAGCCCTATGTAATAACATGTGCCTGATTAAGTTGACTTAGCAAAGACGACTGAAGCAAACACATTTTTATTAGGACACTTTCTTAAGTCCACTTAACCAACTTTGTTAAGTTGACTTAAGAGAAGGGTGGACCCACTAAGTCGACTTAATAAAGACTGTAAGTCAACTTAACAGTTGGCTTAGCTTCTGTAGTATAGACGTAGCCAATTGAGTGCCATGAAAGATTTAACAATTAAGTAAGAACCACTCAATAAAAATCTATTGATCATGGAGAAACACAAACACATCAAAAATTGCACATGTACAACCATCTCTAGTTGGCTTCTAAGATGCATTCGTTTGGTTTTCTACCTAGCAAAACACTAAGTGGAAAAACCTATTATACAGCAGTTAGCAAAATTTAAAAACCATTAAAAGAAACACTCAGGGTTAGATGAGTGGTAGGAAAGGTCCAGTTTGGGTATCTATTGTTGATCCTACACTTTGTTGACAAAAATGCTGGGCAAAAGAAAAAGCCTTCTTTTTGACAGAACAAAGACCTTGATTAAATAAACAAAAAAACAGACATTTGAGAACTGATTTTTACACCCAAATGGGTAGCCATGTTAGTCTAGTTCAGCAAAACAAACAAGGAGTCCTGTGGCACTTTTAAAGACTAACTTATTTATATATCTCATGAGCTTTCACGGGAGAAAATCCCACTTCATCAGACATTTGAAGATGGACCATCTTCAAATGTCTGACAAAGGGGGATTTTCTCCCACGAAAGCTCATGCAATAAATAAATTTGTTAAGTCTTTAAAGGTGTTTCAGGACTCCTTGTTTGATTTCTGCTTGTTTTCCAGAACTCAGTCCCCCTGTTGTGTAGAGTGATACATCTCTGCTCTGCCTCTTAAATTATTTGATCTGTGATGCTCCTTCAAGTCTCCTTTTTAAAATCACATCCCCCGTACTGCTAGTCTTATCATGAAAACATTGTTTCCTGGTGATGTTTAAGGGCACATCTCAGATATAGCCCCTTCTGACACAGCTCTGAGACCTCAGCTAGATGTCCCGCAGAAATGCACATGGTCTGCATGAACACTGGTGGAAACGTGTGAGGTTCTCATGCTGCTCAATGGGCTTCACCAAGATTTACAGATGGAAGCACTCAGCCTGCATGCAAGCCAGGAACTGGCAACTTCCTTGCTGATGTAAGGCAGGCTTAGGAGCTGTGCCTAACAGCTACTGAAGTGGAACAACTAATCTGCATGGGTCCTGTATTAGCGTGGTATTTGCATACTGAGTGCAAAGCATAGCAGGTAATGGTATTTGGGGTCAATCTACTCACAAATATGTCAATATCTGTAATTCTACTGAAGAGAAATACAAAATACTGGCTTTTTATAAATTGTTACTCTCTGTTTCAAATCTGTCTGGATTAGTTAAAGAGTAAAAACTACCCTTAGTTGAAAAGAGGTTTGAAAGAAAGGCACCTGCATATTTCAACTTCAAAGAGACAAGAAAGGGGGTGAGGGTTCACATTAGTTCTTGTGGGAATAAAATACTGGAGGTATTCCTATCTCACTTTAGTTTCCCTGTCAAATGATAGTTTGGACTATGGCTTATTTAAGGTCCTTTGTTATATTAATAGCAGTAGGTATTTGCATGCTAGTTGATGTTTGTGGATAGTGGGCAGAGCCAGTGATGAGCTGGATGGAGTGAGTGAGTGGAGGTTGGAAGTGGTGGATGGTGAGAGGGGCTGGTGGTGAGCTGGGTGGAGTGAGTGACTGGAGGGTGGAGCTGGCAGACAGTGGGAGAAGAAGGTGGATGGTGGGAGTGGCCAGCAGTGAGCGGGGCGGTGTGAGTAACTGGAGGTTGGAGCCAGTGAACAGCAGGCAGAGCCAAGAAGCAGTTCTATAGGATGGAGTGAGTGACCAGTAGATGGTGTCGGTGGACAGCTGGTGTGAAAGACACTCCCTATGTACCCCTAGGGTTTGTTGGGAGCCTAGTTAATACTGATTCCACAGATCAGTGCCAGCTTTGCCATAAAGTCTTGTATGTTCTGTTATGCGGTGTGGGTTGTTGGGAACTTTGCTCTGTACTAACCAGTTAGATCAGCACTATTTCTGTTATTTGGCCTTTTGCACTCTGTTTTGCTGCTATTAAAAGTTCTGTTTACTACACTCAGTCTTGTGCATGCAAGTGGAGAACCCTTACCCCTTTGGGGTGCCCAGGAAACAGTGCAGGATTCCCAGAAATCTGGGTGGGGGCTTGAGCTGATTGGTGGTGCTACATTATTGGGAAACCCCTAGACATAGAACCCAGCCCTTGTTCCGCCAGCCTGCCCTGGAAGAAGAGTTACACTTAAGAAAATGAACTTATTTAAGATGCAAACAGCCAAAGACTCTTATGTTCCAAAGGGGCAACCGTGTTAGTCTAGTAATGCAAAAAAAGCAAGGAGTCTTGGGGCACTTAAAGACTAACAGATTTATTTATTGCATGAGCTTTCGTGGGAGAACTTAGAGAACTGCATGAAAATAAATGCAGGGGAGTGTAAGATATGGGATTAGGTCATGCTGCAACAGCAAATCAGAGTATTTGTAAGGATTCAAGCTCTAGGAAACAGCACATGGAAGGTGAAGTCAAATTACTTGTTATAATGTGAAAAGACTCCATAGGCATGATTCAGCCATGCTTTCACATAATCTAACTTGCATATTAGTTCGATTTCAGCTGTTCCTCTTTGAAGTCTTGATGTTCCGTTGATTTTCTTGGATCTCTGTACTTTATAAGTATTTTCTCCTGACTTTGGGTCAGGAAAAGCTTTTGAGTGGGGTTTTTCCTGAATCCAGTCAGTGCAAATGACTGCAGGAAATGAACTGAGCTTTTATACAATTATTTGGGTTCTCTACTCAAAGGTGACAGGTGTTTTGTTTTTTAAGCATTCATGAAATATGCCAAATTGAGGGACTTGGAGACTTACCTATGCCCTCTCTTCACAGACCAAGTCCAAGACAGGGAGTGCCAATGGAAATTCCAGCAGAGTACCCCTGCCTGACCCATAAGCCCTCCTCTAGGGATGAGAAAGGAACTGCTTCTCTCCCAACCAGTCCTTAGTCTTTCTGCTGACTGTGGTGATGGTACTGAGATGTGGACAAGTTTCCACCAGGAAACAGACTGAGACCACAGTTGTATTCTGCACACACTACTGATACTGGTGACACCACTCACTAGAAGATACCGGTTTCCAGTTACTACTGACATGGGTTGTGTATTAGACATGAAAGGTTCTGTCTCTCACCACCAGTCTACTGAAGCATCCAGTCCATGATGGATTGGTTTATTTTTGCTCTGAAGACATTGACTGTACAATGAGAGAAAAGGCAGATACAGAAGTTTCATGAATGCATGTTATCTCATGGATAACTGGACTTAAGGAGAAGAAGACTACAACAGCCTTGCAAATAGTGTAGTAGCTAGCACCTCTGTGTAATACGCAGCAGGTCCTGGGTTCAAGCCCCAGGGGATTAAACTCAATGATCTTATGAGGTCCCTTCCAACTCTATGATTCTATTCTATAAATCCTAGCATGTTTGTCCCAGTAGAAAATATAGATGGAGAATATGAGAGATATATCAAGAGGATGCCATTCATCTTCATGACACAAGGTGGCCTTGTAATGAAGAAATGGTGCAGCTAGGAATGACCAGTGTCTCTGAGCAAGTGCAGATATAGCTCAGGACAGTTGATATTTAGCTGATTTACACAAATGCCCATCTTCAAAAACTTCCCTGGATGGAACTACCCATCTGCTGTTTTGCCTATAGCTCCTGGTCTCCAGGGGTTCTGTGCTGTTCTCCTGCACTTCCCACAAGAGAAGGGGAAAAAAGGCCAGAGGAGAACAAAGGCTGGTCAAAGAAGGAGAGGACTGGGTGACAGAGCCATGTTTTCAGAAGCTGTGGTGTCCCAGAAGGCCATACATGCAGTGAGACTATTTGAAACATTCCCTTGGAATGCTGCCAGGTATGCTGCAAACAACAGCAGTGGAAATATGGAAACAGTGGAAGAGCAGCTGGGATCCCTACTTCCCCTTAACCAATCTCCTTGGCCTTTACCTATGTTTTGCCATCCCCTAGCCAGAAGCTCTTTTCTAGGTCTCATTTTCTGAGGTGCAGAAATCCATGTGCGGGCTAGGGTTCAGCACCTCTGAAGGTCAGACCATGTATATTTTCACATCCCCATTTAAGTGCCTCAGATGTGTGACTACAGATCTAACAACAGCAACATTAAAGCAGGCACATGCCCCTGCAACAAACCAAGCTGCCAAGTCTGCCCACATATCTGCACAATAGATACCATCATAGGTCGTAATCAAGCCTGCTACTCCATCAAAGGCTCATTTACCTGCTCATCTATGCCAGAAATGCCCCAACACCTTATACATTGGACAAACAGGACTATCCCTGCGCAAAAGAATAAATGAACATAGAACTAATATCGGAAATCACAGAACAAGAAAACCAGTTCCTGAGCACTTCCATCTTTCTAATCACTTGATAAATGATTTGTTAATGATCGTCATCAGAGATGTGACTGGGAGATCAAGACTTCAAAGAGAAACAGCGGAACTTGACTTAATATGCAAATTAAATTCTGTGAAAGCAGGATTGAATTGAGCCTATGGGTTCTTTTCCTGTTACAAAAGATAATTTCACTTCAGGCTTCCAATGGTTTGAACCTAACAACTGCTCTGATTGGTGGGTTACCCACCAGTAACTGTCCTTCTTCAAGATGGGCTGCTTGGATCCATTCCATAATAGGTGTCGTCGTGCTGGAGTGCTGGATTGGTTAGAACACCTTTGTTCTAGCCTGTCAGGAGAAGGCAGGTGGCCACCGCCCCCCACGCCACCCAGTGGCTATATATATGGCTGCCTCCTGACCCTTTCCCAGTTCCTAGGAGTCGCCAGCTCCAGATGTGGGGATGGAAGTGAGGGGCCTGAATGGAACTGAGCAGCCCATCTTGTAAAAGGGTGGTTACTGGTGAGTAAACCACCATTCTTCGAGCGTTGCGCGGATGCATTCAGTAATAGGTGACTACTAGCCATGCTGATGGATGGCAGGTGGAGTTGGCTCTTCCGCCTTCAGCACAGCAAAACACCCCAGATGGGAAAAAGCCCAGTGAACAAGGTTCTAACAGGAGCTAGGAGACCAACTAGGGCTTATGGCCTGGCAATGGAGAACCTACAACTGTGAAGCCATCCCAAAGCAAGGGGTAGGTCCAATCCAGCTGAGGCAAAGGGTGCGTGGGCCGGATGGACTAAGGTCACCTTAACCCAGAGTTTGAATCAACGCAACACAACTAATGTGGAGTAAAGTGTGTTTGTTTGCTCTACCTGTGGGGTATAGCTCGAGGTATGAAGGCCAGTGGGTTTAATTCCTGACCCTAGAACACTTCAGTGTGAACCTTACAAAAAAACTCTGGAAGCCTTAGGGTTACCAGGCTGGCCATGATGGCTGCAGCCTAAGCAGATAACAATAGAAGGGATAAATGTTATCCCTCCAACCAGCCACGTAAAGACCCAAAAACACATGCCTAAAGGGTGTGTGAATTTGGAATACCCAGCAGCGTGCAAGGGAGCAAGGACTACTGAATTTAGGTGAGAAGGATCTAATGGGAGATACTTTGCGCTGGTTAATGAGAAAAGAAAAAGGCCGGGAGTGGTGTGAACAGCACCTGATAGCATATCGGTCAAGATGTTCCTGGGCCAGGGGGATGCGATGGAGGCCCAATGTTCCCTGTAAACTGCATCAGTTAGCAGTGGCCAGTGGCGTCACTGGCGTTGGGCACCCCAGGGCACGTGCCCCGAGTCCCAATGCCAGTGCCCCAGGTCTCCAGCCCAAGCTGGCCAGGAATCCAGGGCCTGATCCCGAACCGGCCGCAGCAGCCCCGTCCCTGGCCAGGGATCCGGGGCCTGGCTGGCCGCCCAGCAGGCCCCACCCCTGGCTAGGGATAGGACCGGGGGAGGCCATGCTGCTGCAGGCAGCTAGGCCGCAGCAGGACCGGGCCAGAAGCGGCCACTGGAGGCCAGGCCCACGGCCGCAGCCGCCAGTGGCCAGGCCCCTGATCCCCGGCTGGGGATGGGGCTGCTGCGGCCACCGGCAGCCAGCCCGGGGATCCAGGGACTGGTTGGCCGCCTGCGGCTGCGGCGATCCCATCCCTGGCCGGGGAGCCAGGTCCCAGCCAGCTGCCTGCAGCAGCCCCGTCCCCTGCTGGGGATTGGGGGCCTGGCCACCAGCAGCCATGGCTGCGGCAGCCCCGTCCCCGGCCAGTGATCCGGGGCTGCATACGCAGGCCCGGCCTCCAGCGGCCGCTTCTGGCCGGGCCAGGCTGGGCCGCGTCACGCTGCACCACGCCGTGGCCTAGCTGCCTGCCGTGGCGCGGCCTCCGCCTGGCCCTATCCCTGGCCAGGGGCACGGCCTTCCGGCTGGAGGTGGGGGCTGCACCTGTGCCCCGGGTCCCTTCCCACCCCAGTGATGCCCCTGGCGGTGGCGCAGCTGCTGCTGCTCACTGGCACAGCAAGCACTGACCCCAGCGCAGGTCCAGCAGCCACAGGCCATACCTGACCCCGGACACGTTTCTCCTGGGCACCAGGAAGCCTGGGGTTGGCCTGGGCTTTGAATGGGCAGTTAAACATCTCTGGCCCTGAGCATGCTTTGGGTGCATGCAGGGCTGGGAGACTGCAGCTGACACTGGACTAGAGTCATGTAGGCAACAGCTAAATGGCCTTGCCAGGTAAGGGTACAGGGTAAAAAGAAAGTGAGAGGGGGAGGAAAGAAGGGTTTGGTCTGGGGGCCAGGAGTAGGAGCAGAAGCAGGGGATCAGCAGCTGTCGGGGCTCTGGGGCTGGGAGTCGAAGCGGGGATTGGAGCTGGGGTTGAGGCTGGCGGGGAGCAGAAGCAGGGATTGGAATTGGGGTCAGGTGTCCCAGGCTGGGAGCAGAAGTGGGGAGCAGGAAGCAGTGGTGGGGGCTCTGGGGCTGGGAGCAGAAGTGGGAGATCGGCTGGGGTGGGGGCACTCGGGCTGGGAGCAGATTAGAAGCAGGGGATAAGCTCATGCCACGTGGGGGGTGGGGCGGGGGATGTGTAAGGAAATGTATTGTTTTTCTTTCAAGTCATTGCTGCCACATAGGTCAGTGGTTCCCAACGTTTTCTCTGCCATGGCACACCTTGCTACCTTTAATTCATTTGAGGTACACTGCCATATAGTTTCCAGATGAAGCCATATATTTTCATGAGCCAATGAGCCAATCCAGCGCTCTTTGAGTAGTTTTTCAAAAAATTTTGTGGCACAGCTGTGTGCTGTGGCAAATTCCACCCAAGATTCAGAATAAACACAGAAAACTGTATGGAACCTTATGTTACTTCATTAACACCCAGCATTTCTACAGCACTTTCCACCCCAGGATCTCTCAATGGCTCTCTATAATAGGCATTCACATATGCTTGGATCTCTGGTATCCCAGAGGCACACCCCCACCTATGCTCACATTTAAGTGAATGGCCCTGATACTACATTATAGGCAAACTACATGTGTTCTCCCATTTTGATATCTTTACCAAGTGCCATAAACAATGGCTTTAGGAGGAGGTGTCTCCTCCAGAACATGCATGTATTTTTAGCACAGCTCTGTTTTCAGTTGGAAGCTGGCAAAGGAAAGTTCAAAGCTTGCAGACAAGAACACCACAAAACTGGTAGAAGGGAATTGTAGCAGAGAGAGAAGGCAGCCTGATCTAACTTTTTCAGTAAAGTGGAAAAACTGTCATTGACCTTAATTAACATTAGCTCAATTAATATATAGGCCTAAATCAGGGTGACTTCATTTAGCTCAATGAGTGAGATCTAGTCAGAATTGGCACATTCATTAGGAATCTCTAAAAAAATAATAGAATTGTATTGGCTATCTGTGATCATCAGCTCTTATCAGTGTAATTTCTCACACATTTTCTGTATGTATTTTCACATCTTCTACAGGTGAGCTGAAATTACAGACAACCAAAATGTTTGTTGTTCTGGAAAAGGTAATGGCTGGAACACTGAACACATTCTTAGACGTTGTCACCTATACACTGACAGAAGATAAGTTCCCATTCCTGGCCCAGTTGGTTGATATATGTGGTACGTTTCAAGCGTCCACTGCAGATGCTGAACGAGGCTTCAGTCTAATGACTAATATTAAGACAGAGCCTTGTAACAGGTTGGATGTTTCTCATCTAGCCATGCTAATGCGCATCAAGTCATATCTAAGTGCTGGCGGCAAGGTTGACCTAGACTCGGTATATGCATTCCGGAAATGTGACAAAGACAGGCGTCAAAAACTGAGGTGCAGATGATGGTAGAGGAGGCTTGATAGGCAGCATCATTGTTTCATATTTGTTTAATAAAAATGTTAAACTGAAATACTGTGGTTTTATTAATTTACTAAAGTTTGAACAAAAAGACATCTATACAATATTCCCTCTCTACGCTGGTGATGCAACTGAGCAACTTATGGATGCACTTGGGGAGCTGATGGGCAGTGGCTCAGGGGCCTGGTCCCAGGACAGGGAATGGGTAGGGACCTTGCTCAGCTGTATCTGCAAGTTGCTCAGCTGCATCATCAGCTTAGAGGGGAACATTACACAGGCCTCCAGCAGTACTACAGTGTAAGGAGGCAGAATACTTCTACCGTTTGGAAGGAACATTTCAGACCCACTAGATGTCTGCAAAGTGGCATGGTGGGCCTTAGGAAGTGCTGTTGGCCTTGGTACTCCTATGAAGACTCACGGACATGGACCCTCTTCTTCTCCCTTTATGTTCTACCTCAGGATACCACTACCGGGAAGACTGTCTGGACAACTGGGGGAGGCGAGGGGGGGGGGAGTAGACGAGGGCAACGGAAATGCAAAGCCATTGATTGGACACTTAGTTGTGACGACTATGGGTTTGGAATTGCAGTGATTTAAAAGACCTAGTGTGCCTGAAGGCACCGCCAGGAGTGATACCCACCCCTAACTACGCTGCACATATGTGTGCGTTGAAGTTAAAGGACCCATTAGGAGACGAACTACCCTTGCAAATGATATAGGTTATGGGAGGAGTGGATGGTCTCCTCCAAAGACCACCTGGGAAGGATATGATACTCACAGGGTGCAGACCATGGTTCTGCAGGAGTACCTTGGATTTTAGAAAAGTTCCAACATGGGTGGCTTATCCCTAACATCCGATCTTATCTAGGACGGGATTCCACCATGGGGAAAAACAAATTTCCGAGTTTCCGTGCAGATCGTAGAATCATAGGGTTGGAAGGGACCTCATAGGTCATCTAGTCCAACCCCCTGCCAGAGGCAGGACCACTCCCACTAAACCATCCCAGTCATGGTTTTGTCCAGACGGGCCTTAAACACCTCCAAAAATGGAGACTCCACCACCTCCCTTGGCAGCTCATTCCAAGGCTTCACCACTCTCCTAGTAAAAAAGTTTTTTCTAACAACCAGCCTCGACCTCCCTAACCGCAACTTGAAACCATTGCTCCTCGTTCTGTCCTCTGTTACTACCGAGAACAGTCGAGCTCCATCTTCCTTAGAGCATCCCTTCAAGTAGTTGAAGGTTGCTATCAAATCCCCCCTCAATCGTCTCTTCTGCAGACTAAATAAGCCCAATGCTTTCAGTCTTTCCTCATAGGCCTTGTGCTCCAGCCCTTTAATCATTTTGGTTGCCCTCCTCTGAACTCTCTCTAGCATGTCCCTGTCCTTTTTGTAGTGGGGAGCCCAAAACTGAACACAGTATTCTAGATGTGGCCTCACCAGTGCAGAATAGAGGGGAATGATCACATCCCTTGATCTGCTGGTAATACTTCTTTTGATGCAGCCCAGTATGCCATTGGCCTTTTTGGCAGCAAAAGCACACTGCTGACTCATATCTAGCATCCCATCCACCATGACCCCCAGGTCCTTTTCTACACCGCTGATACTTAGCTGAATGTTTCCCTGCGGAGTTTTAAGGGGAATTATAATCCAATAAGGAGGACAACATATTCACAGCTGTATCAGAAGTCTTTATTGAAGAGAACTGACAGAGAGGCACGGGGGAGACAAGAATGTTACCGGTGTGGGAAGCAGGACCACCTCGCATCAGAGTGCCGGTTTAAAGAACTACTGTGTCGACAATGTGGTAAGAGAGGGCACATTGAATGTGCCTGCAAACAAAGGAAGGGTGAGCCGAACAGAAGTGGCAGACCTGACAAAAATGGGCCGTTGGGTTGGTGGACTAAAGGGGAAATTCTGCATGCAGTAGAGCAGAATACTGGTGATCATAGTGATACCCAATTGGAAGATGAAGATTCCCTCCATGTTTTGTCTATAACCGCTGGCCCACGTAAATTCTGGGTAACACCTGTGTTAGAAGGCAAATGTACACTCATGGAACTGGACACTGGCGCAGCAGTTTCATTAGTTTCTAACCTTGT
The DNA here is from genome assembly GCA_007922195.1 of Podocnemis expansa. NCBI lineage: Eukaryota > Metazoa > Chordata > Testudines > Podocnemididae > Podocnemis > Podocnemis expansa. Next base: position 1,519,866 of record ML682072.1, on the reverse strand, counting down.
GTATGAGAAGGACTTTAGACATCTGCCACTTAAGCCGACAGTAGTCGTTTTGAAGACATATACTGGAGAGACTGTTCCCCTGTTGGGTACTATTGATGTGAAAGTAGAACTCAATGGACAGACCACAAAGCTACCACTGTTTGTGGTAAAGGGGAATTACCCAGCCCTAATGGGAAGATCTTGGATCAGGAAAATCCAACTCGATTGGTCACAAGTGCATCAATTGACTAAAGAAGAAATGAATCTAGCAGCAATACTAACGAAACATGCTGCTGTTTTTGGTGAAGACTTAGGCAGTATGAAGGGAATCACTGTGAACTTAAATATAAAGCCTGATTGCCGATCAAAATGTTTGAAGGCCAGGATGGTGCCATTTGCCATCAGACCCACGGTGGAAGAAAACTTGGAGCGGTTAGTCAAACAGGGAGTCTTGGTGCCAGTTACTCACAGTCAGTGGGCGACACCCATTGTCCCAATAGTGAAGAAGGATGGCTCCATTCGGATTTGTGGAGATTTGGAGGTCACTGTCAACCCAGTGTTATGTGCAGAACAATATCCTCTTCCCCGCATTGAGGACATCTTTGCAGGTCTGGCTGGAGGACAAAAATTTAGCAAGATTGATTTGAGTCAAGCGTACTTACAGATGCATGTTGAAGAAGAATCTCAAGAATTGTTGACAATCGTAACACATAAGGGGTTGTACAGATACTGTCGTTTACCTTTCGGCATTACTTCAGCCCCAGCTTTGTTCCAAAGGGCAATGGATCAGATTTTGAGTGGTTTATCAGGAGTACAGTGCTAGCTGGATGACATCCTGGTCACGGGCAAAAATGAGGAGGAACACCTCACGAACTTGGAAGCTAGTCTGCAAAGACTGGAAGAGTATGGTCTGCGTGTTCACCGAGACAAATGCAAGTTTTTCCAGCCCTCAGTTAAATATTTAGGACATATAATTGATGCTGATGGTCTCCATAAGTCTCCAGCCAAGATTAAGGCTATTGTGGATGCTCCGCTACCTCAGAACGTAAGCCAACTTCGCTCTTTTTTAGGCTTATTAAACTATTATGGCAAGTTTATTCCACAATTAGCGACACTCCTGAAACCCCTACATGAGCGTCTGGGGCCGAAAAAGGCCTGGATCTGGACCGAAGCCTGTGATATTGCATTTAATGAAGCTAAACGCTCACTGGTAAACTCTAAGGTTCTGACACATTTTGACCCATCCTTGCCCCTTCTGTTGGCTTGTGATGCCTCCCCTTATGGAGTTGGGGCTGTATTGTCACATATTATGCCTTCTGGTGAAAAGAGGCCTATTGCTTTTGCTTCACGTTCCTTGACCAAGGCCGAAACTAACTATGCCCAAATTGAACGCGAAGCACTGGGCATTGTTTTTGGCGTTCGGAAATTTCACCAGTACGTGTGGGGAAAGAAGTTCACACTTCTCACTGACCATCGACCCCTGACATCAATTTTGGGGCCACACACAGGCATCCCACATTTGGCTGCTAGTCGGATGCAACGATGGGCATTGATACTTTCTGGATACACATATGAAATCAAGTGCAGGCAATCCTCTTTGCATTGCAATGCTGATGGCCTTTCAAGGCTACCCTTAACAGCACACCCTCAGGATCAGGGCCAGGAAGGAATCTTTTACTTTGAACAGGTGGAAAACACACCCGTCACAGCTACTCAAGTGAAGAAAGCAACACGGGTTGACCCAGTACTCTCACGAGTTATGGATTTCATGATGCATGGAACGTTCTTACCTGACTCTCAGGTCTCTCCTGACCTCCGCCCCTATGTGTCTAGGAGGACAGAGTCATCGACCCAATCCGGGTGTTTGTTGTGGGGTATGCGTGTCATTATCCCACCTTCATTAAGACCACGTTTGTTGGAACAGCTCCATTCAAGTCACTGCGGCATAGTGCGCATGAAAGAAATGCACGGAGCTATTTCTGGTGGCCGGGCTTAGACAGGGCCATTGAAGAAATGGCTAGAGCTTGTACCTCGTGCCAGAGCGTCTGGAACACACCACAGTTGGCACCTCTTCACCCATGGGATTGGCCCGAAAGGCCATGGCAACGTATCCATGTTGATTTTACTGGCCCGTTTGAAGGATGTATGTTTCTGATTGCTGTGGATGCCCATTCATAATGGCCAGAAGTCTCTGTAATTCGGTCCACTACTACAGAAGCCACTATTCAGACCCTGCGTGGCTTTTTTAGTCGTTATGGTCTTCCAGAACAGCTGGTGAGCAACAATGGACCACAATTCATTTCTCAGGATTTTGAAACTTTTATGAAGGCCAATGGAATACATCACATCAGGTCAGCACCGTATCATCCTTCCACCAATGGACTTGCTGAAAGGTTTGTACAGACTATGAAGCAAGCTCTAAAATCCGCAAAGGGATGTTCTCCTCTTCATAAGCATCTGGACAACTTCTTGTTGTCCTACAGAAATACTCCACAGGCTACAACTAAGGCATCTCCAGCTTTTCTTATGATGGGACGGCAGTTGCGCTCTTGCTTTGATTAGTTGAAACTACGAGACACACGGCAAGTGGTTCAACGCCAACAGCAGAACCAGGTCAGCAGACGTTCGCCAAGAACAAAGGGCCGGACCTTCAGTATTGGACAGCCAGTTCTTGCTCAAAACTACACTTCAGGAGCTAAATGGGTCCCAGCAACGGTCATTGCCCAGACAGGACCTGTTTCCTACTCTGTCCAGACAGCGAGTGGCCTAGTTTGGCGACGGCATGTAGATCAGCTGCTTCTCCGTCATATCCACCCAGAAGATGCATCTCCAGCAGACATATCTGACTTCACCCTTACTGATGATACAACATCAGAGCATGAAACAACTGTTTCTGTCTCTCCTGCTCCAGCTACCCCTTCAACGCCTTCAGCCTCCCTGAACCAACTGGACACAACATCCTCTCCGGTTCCAGTGACTTCCCCAGTACCTGTGATCCCACCACCACCAATACCACCTTGTGGGGCGGGCATACCAGAAGTTCGCCGTAATCCACCTCGTGACAGAAGGCCTCCTAATCGGCTGGATCTTTAGCTAGTGGTGACCCCCTCGTCATGGGGCAGAATAATTCCCCGGGGGTTCGCCGGAGGTGGGGCAGTCTACTCTCATCTCCTAGTTTAGTTCTTATTCTTTCGGGAGGGAGGGAGGGTTTTATTCAGCGGGGGGGGGGTGTTCATTAGAGGGGGAGGAATATGTGGTGTTTTGGACTATCTAGGGTCATTGGAGTTGTCATAGTCATAAATGGGAGAGTCGTTTAGGTGCTAGGAAAACCTGTCTGTCTTCTCTCTCTCTCTCAGTTCTCTTCAATAAAGACTTCTGATACAGCTGTGAATATGTTGTCCTCCTTATTGGATTATAATTCCCCTTAAAACTCCACATTCCCAGCCTGTAGCGGTACACGGGGTTTTTTCGTCCCACATGCAGGATTTTACACTTGTCCTTATTGAAGCTCATAAGATTTCTATTGGCCCATTGTTCCAATTTATCTAGGTCTCCCTGAATCCTGTCCTTGCCCTCCAACGTGTCTACTGGTCCCCCCAGCTTGGTGTCATCCACAGACTTACTGAGAATGCAGTCTATTCCATCATCGAGATCATTGATGAAAATGTTGAACAGAACCGGCCCCAGGACCGACCCCTGGGGCACATCACTCGTGACTGGTTGCCAGCTAGACATGGAACCATTGATTGATTCCTACACGCTGAAATCGTTGATCTAGCCAGTTTTCTATCTACCTTATAGTCAACCTATCCAACCCATACTTCCTTAATTTGCCAATGAGAATGCTGTGGGAAACTGTATCAAAAGCCTTGCTAAAATCAAGGTATATGACATCAACGGTTCTTCCTGCATCCAGAAAACCAGTCATCTGATCATAGAAGGAAATGAGATTGGTCAGGCATGATTTACCCTTGGTAAATCCATGCTGACTGTTCCTGATCACTTTATTTTCCTTTAAGTGTTTGAAGATGGATTCTTTGAGAATCTGCTCCATAATTTTGCCAGGGATTGAGGTGAGGCTGACAGGTCTGTAATTCCCCAGATCCTCCTTTTTCCCCTTCTTGAAAATAGGCACCACATTTGCTTTTTTCCAGTCCTCTGGCACCTCCCCCGTTCTCCATGAGTTTTTGAAAGATAACGGCCAGCGGTGCTGCTATCTCATTGGCCAATTCCCTTAGCACTCTTGGATGCAGTTTGTCCGGCCCCATGGACTTGTGCACATCCAGCTTCTTTAAGCAGTCCCTAACCTGACCTTCCGTCACCAAGAGCCTGTCTTCTTCTCTCCCATCTGCCACACCCATGGTAGTGGGCTGGGAGCTGACCCTGCCTGTGAAAACTGAAGCAAAAAATGCATTGAGCACTTCAGCTCTTTCCTCATCCTCTGTCACGAGGATGCCTGCCCTATTCAGCAAGGGGCCTACACCATCCCTGATCCTCTTCTTGTTACTAACATACTTGTAGAACCCCTTCTTGTTATCCTTTACATCCCTCGCTAGCTGCAACTCCATTTTTCCTTTGGCCTTTCTGATTTTATCCCTGCAGTCCCTAGCGATATCTTTATATGCCTCCTTGGTCATCTGACCAAGCTTCCACTTCCTGTAAGCTTCCTTTTTATGTTTAAGCTCAGAGCAGAGTTCTCTGCTAACCCATTCTGGCTGCCTCACATGTTTGTTCTTCCTCCTAATTGGAATGGCAACTTCCTGTGCCCTTAGCAGGGTTTCTTT
>ML682072.1:1503339-1514703 GCA_007922195.1 Podocnemis expansa | reverse complement strand
CTCAACCATGTCATGGTCACTACTGCCTAGCTTGCCATTTACCTCTATGTCCCTGATCAATTCTTCTCTGTTTGTGAGCAGCAGGTCGAGCGGTGCAAGATCCCTAGTTGGTTCCTCTAGCATTTGTACTAGAAAGTTGTCCCCAACATTCTCTAAAAACTTCCTGGATTGCCCATGCACTGCTGTATTGGCCTCCCAGCAAATGTCAGGGTAATTGAAGTCCCCCATGAGCACCAGGGCCTGTGATCTACAAGCTTCCGCTAGTTGTCCATAGAACACCTCATCCACCTCCTGCTTCTGGTCTGGTGGTCTATAGCAGACACCCACCACAACATCCCCCTTGTTGCTTTCCCCTGTCAATGTAACCCACAGACTTTCTATTGGCATGCTTCCACTTCCATAATGGAGCTCTGAGCAGTCATAGAGCTCTTTTACATATAACGCTACTCCTCCCCCTCTTCTTCCCTGCCTGTCTTTCCTGAACAGTTTATACCCATCCAGAAATCCGGTTTTTTTGGTCAACTTGAGCTTCCTCAAGTGAGCGGTGGAAACAACAGCCCTTAGCAGTTGCATTTTCTGCCATCAGGTCCCATGAAGGAAGGCAAGATATATCCGCCGGACGCCCAGGTGGTAGTGTCCCAGGGCCGGATCTGGATAATCATGGTTCCAAGGTCACCCTAGGGTGAGCCATTTATGTATACCCTGGTTGGGTGACTGCCATGCATGGAACCCAACGGTGCGCAGAAAGTTTGTGAACAAGCTAGCGCTGTGGGCTTGGCTAAAAGTTGGGAGGCCTAGGGGGAGTTTACTTCCACCTGTGTCCAAGTCATTGGGGAAAAGGGCATTGCCTCTTCTCCCATGGGTCCCACTGACCTGGTTGATTCCAGGTCAGCCATATAGAAGCTGTCACTTCAGGAGTGGGTTGAGAGGGGAGGTAGGGAGGGTAACACCACCACCTTCCTGGGAGGGTGGGGCCTAAATAGGGACTCCCAATCAGGGATATTCTGGTTAGATATGAGGTCATTCTGGAGAATCAGGGGAAGTTGTTCACCACAAGTTGTTTTTTTTTTTTAAGGGGGGGGGCCGAGGAGCAAGGTAGAGATTTGTGAACAGGTCTGCTTTGTCCCCCGGCATAGAGCCACATGCAATAGAGAGTACTGAGTATTGTATTTCCACCTAACAGGTGGGGTAAAGAAAAGGCTTACAATACCATAGTGGTGGATGAGGGTCTACTGGGACCGACTTAAACACATGCACTGACCAATTTTGTTGTGATGGGGAGATGCCCAAGGCATCCCTCCCCATTTCGGGTGTGGAAGCAGATCCTCCCCGATGTGGGGCAGGCAAAGGGTTTCATGAGCATCTGGTTGGGCACATGCGTCCCCGCATACTGGGAGTGTCTGTAGATGTGGCTAGAGCTACTAGGTGATACGTCCTTCGGCTTTAGCAAAGGGCCTCCCCTAACGCCTATGAGAGTAAAAGGAGTCATCGGTCGAGATAGTACCTGAAGGGCAGGGGGGAGGCTTTCTTGTTCCCTTCCCATATTCTTTATCCCTTTTCTTTCTCCAGTGACAGCCCCAAGGGTGGCAATGAGCTGAGAATTGTCTGCGGCAATGGCCGCAGTTTCAAGTGGACCCTTGATGACTGAGAGGGGCTTTGGTTACATGGGCCTTGCCTTCCATAAGATCAGAGGAGCAAGGCCAAGGACTGGTTCACGCCTGTGCGTGATGTTGACGTGGGGGTGGGGGGAAGGTACAACGGCCCTCGGGGGTTCCCCATTCTCTCACTAAAGGGCGGGAAGGGAAGGGGTGTTATCTACCTTCTCTGACGGTGTATCGAAGCCATGGTTATGGAAACCATGGTGGGCAGTTACAAGTTAATTGGGATAGGCTCCCCTTCCTCGTGGGGAAGGGGAGGGAGAAAAGACCCTCTGAGAAGCCCCCAAAATTTGAACTGAGAGGGCAGTGGGGAGGGACTGAGTCCCTGCCCATGCTCTTCCGGGAGGAGTGATTTCAGCCCCAAATGGCTTATGTAAGGCGAGGAAAGGGCCCCGATGGAAAGAGACCAAGCTATTTTACCTCTCCTCTGGGGTCCTGTGTGGTACCCACTATGGTCAAGGTCTCAGGGGGGAGCAAGGCATCACCCCTGAAGGGCAGATCGAGTGCCACCTGCTGCAGAGGGGGGTACCCTGGCTTCCCTAAGTCAAGCCACTCAGCAGATGGTTACAGCTGAGGCCATGGTGCAGGCTGCTGTATCTACCACATCCCGGGCTGAGAGGAGATGATCCTGAGAGATTATCCTTTCCTCTTCCAGGAATGCATCATACTCCTCCTTGGCCTTCAGTGGAAGCAAATGTCTAAATTTTGTGACTGATTCCCACACATCCAGCATGTATCTGCTGGTCAGGGCCTCGTTGTTTGCAACCTGCAGTTGGAAGGCCGAAGAGGAGTAGACCTTACGCCCCAAGAGATCCAATTCCCTAGCTTCTCTTGAAGCAGGGAGGGGGTCATTAGAAGGTTCACCCGGGCCTAGCGCCATCTGTACCACTTCCCTAAAAGGGTCTGGGAGGTCGGTGAGAGAGGGGAACTCTGATTTGGGGACTCCATACTTAAGACCCGCCCTGTCTGACACCAGGGCGATGGAAGCCGGGTTCTGCTATCAGGAGAAGATAAGGTCCAAACATTTGGGTGTAGGGGGACTGTAAGCAGCTCCGCTGAGGAGAAAATTGACCCAAAGAGGGTGTCCGAGGGAGGTTCAGAGGACTGAACTTCATCTCCAGATGGGCTGTGCACCAATAGGTTACCTGTGTATGAGCCCAGTGCCGGGGACAAAGTGGTACCGAATGCCCATCATGGAGTTAAGGGGGAAGGAGTCTCGTTAGGGGACCATTCCTGGGGGCGGAAGCAGAAAGGTGACAGCGCCGAGGCCACTTAGAGCCCTTTGATGGACCTTCCCCAGGACTTGAACAGGGGGAAGTGCCTGGCGACAGCAAGGTTATATGTTGCCACGGGAATGGCTCTACGGTACGGGGGGGCCCAATGGAGTAACAGGTGGTGGGGCTTGAGGGGAGGGAAAGCGGTGTTGCCTGTGATATACCCAGGCCTTAGATATGAACACTGGTTTGCCCCCCCAACTGGTGCTGGGGGAGGTGGTGTGGCCAGCAGGCGGAGTGCTCAAGCGGCCTCCACTGCCTCCGGGGTCGTCAGTATCGGGAGTGACCCCAAACGAGCTGGCAGTGAGCCCCTAACAGGGGAGATAGGGCTGCCCTGCTGAGACGGGCCCTGTACCATTGGTACCGGGCTGTGACGGGCCTGCGGTGCCAGAGGTGACTGTGATTGGTGCTATGGTGAGCCCTGCACTGATGGTACCAGGCTGTGCCAGGACTACGGCGCCGGAGGCGACCTCGAGTGGTGCCGAGGAACTGATGTGCTGTATCGGTGCTGAGGTACCAGAGTTGGTACTGACCTCGTCCTCCTGTGGCCACCGAAAGCACGGTGCCGGGCCGGCTCTGGTGCCGAGCCAGGTCTTGGTGCTGGGCGGGAACCTGAAGCCGTGGGTGGGGAGTGCTGAGCCTGTTCAGAGGCTAGGGTGCAGCGCCTTTGTTCCCACTCCTTGATTGTCCGAGGTTCAAAGGACATGCATAGGGAACAGGCTGAGACCAGGTGGCCTTCGCCTAGGCACCGGAGGCACTTCCCGTGGGGGTCAGCCCGCGGGAAGGCCTTGCTGCACTCGCAGTAGGGTTTAAACCCTGGCTTGGTGATGGACGAATCCTGATGTTCCAGCCCGAAAGTGGAGGATCCCTGTGGTGGAACTATGTCCATGAAAAGGTGCTCCCAGTCAGGTGAAAAACTTGTAGAAGATGGACAGGCTGCTTGCGTTCACAAGGACCGGACGTTCCAGATCTGATGCACAAGGCGGAAGAAATGAAACTGGGGAGGGGTTGAGAGGTGGCCATATATATAGCCACTGGGTGGCGTGAGGGCTGGTTGCTGCCTGCCCTCTCCTGACAGGCTAGGACAAAGCTTTTCTGACCAATCTGGTGCTCCAGCACGGAGACACCTATTACTGAATGCATCTCAGCAGCGCTCGAAGAAGAATTGCTGTTACTGTATGACCTGATCCTATGTTTTTATACCCCCTTGCATTTATTTTTATTCCATTCTGTAAGTTCACCCATCTTCGAAGTATTTGATGAAGTGGGATTTTCTCCCACGAAAGCTCATGAGAAAAATAAATCTATTAGTCTTTAAGTGCCCCATGACCCCTTATTTTTTTTAAGCTCTGTTTATGCATCTAGATTCCCTATGAAAACCGCTGTAAAAAGAGCACTCAGACTGCAGAGTGACATACAGGAGATGGCAAAGTTCACAGCCGTAGCAGTGTGCTTGCACAGCAAGATAAGTTTTTCTTAAACACATGTGTATTATCATTCCTGCAGACTTCCAGCCCCATCCAGGGCATCGCCAGGATGTGACATGGGAGTAAGCAAGCCACAAGACATTTCTGTGTAAACAAATCATTCAGAAACGGAAGCGAAGAGGAAGGCTGCAAGCAGCACACCACCTCCATCACTGGCCTCCATCCACAGCTCAGTGATGGTTCCAGGGGAAGTGGGTTACCATACATAACGTTACACTGATTGAAAACAAAGTTACAGCTTGCAATCATTGCTTTCTGAGAAATTCTTTTCACCCTCATTATTCACTGACTGCCTTGTTCTCTGCACATCATCCATCCTGCACAGCACTGTCCTCTTCTGGCTCTGTGTATTTAGAGTAACTCTAGTATTATTTATATTCCAGTAGCATGTAGGAACAGCAGGTATGGAGCAGGACTTCACTGTGCTAGGTGCTGTACAACATTCAAAAAGCAACCCCGGCGCCAAAGCATGTACAACCTCAGCAAATCTAAGTCTTTTTACTGTTTTCAGTGGGGACTCAAGTCCCTCTCAAAATCAGGCTGCTTATTTAGGTGTCTAAATAGTCAGCTTTAGCCAGCAGCTGTGCTGAAACCCTGCCCCATCAGGGCCAATCATGTCTTCTTATATCCTTGTGCTCCTCTGTCTGTACCCTTCTATTCTCATCTTAGACTGTATTCTCCTTAGGGCTGGGACTGTCTTATCGCGCTGCATGCACAGTGCCTAGTAGCATGTGGTCTTGGTTCACAGCCAGAACACCTATGTGTTAGGGTGGTGGACATAATTATAAAGTAACACAGAGTGGAGAGCCTAACTTTAGATACCTATGTACAAAAATGTTGGCCTCAGTGTATGATGCAGCAAGAGACAGAAAAGATGAAACCAGGCAGAGTCAGAACAGCTCTGCCTTCTTCAAGGAAGTATTTAAACACAAATTTTAAGGTTAAACAAGGGCCTAAGCACTTTCCTGAGCAGGGCTGTCTAACTGTAGTGCAGAGTCACTCGTCACCTTCTGGTTACTCTTGTGTGCTCTGTGAAACCTAACTTCCTTCAGAGTGTCAGCCGCAGGTGACCCTTCTTGAAGGCCTATTGGTAAAACAATCTACTGATCATGTGTCAATCTGATCCTCAAAGCCTCCTCACCTGCCATATTCAAACGGATTCTCCCTAGTACCCTGCAAGGCACTGGCCAGACCCACGGCTCCTTCCCTCTCAAATGGCAGCTTCACAGCACCACCCACTTCACTGGTTCCAAATGGCAACACATGACTTCTCTTCTATGAGAATACTGGACACAGAGCTTCACTTGGTTTGATTATGGAGGTAGTGGGTGCCATGCAAGCTCCTCCCCAAGACTATCCCCTCCCTGCACAGGTCTGGCGATGGTGAGGCAGCCATCTGTCCTGCATGGGGAGAGTAAAATACCCTCGGAAGAGGTGATGCCTTCAGGGTAGTTAGAAAACAATTGCCACTCCACTACTGCACTCATGGGGCCCAGTGCCGCCACCCTTAATTCCAGTGAGCAGAAAAGCATTCTGCAGGCAGTTTCAATGAGTTTTTGGGGACTACCTGAGGAGCAAAGGAAGTGTTCAATATGACGAAAGGTGGCAGAGCCAGGCCCCATATAATTATACCTACTGTACAGCAGTCATTTAGGATAAAAGAAGGAGAATAATTTTAATAAACCTGCCATATCTCCTCCTGCAAACCAAAATGTTTCGGCTTCACCTTACCATTTATCTAGCCATGGGAGCCCATTCTCCTGTGACAAGCTTCTGTTCAATTGAAACTATCTCCTCATTAACTCAACTCTCCCATTTAAATCATTGGATGAAAAAAGTGAGAAAATGGTATTAGTTTTACCTGATTTTTATATTCATTTCCCAGGCAAGGTGTTATCATAAATGCAGTATTTTAATACTAATGAAGAGCTTCTACTGCAATGTATATTTATATCCAGAGCTGTCACCACATTTTTTAGGGACCCAGTGCAATTATTGTTTATACTCAGTCCTACAGGAGCCAAAGGTCCATTTGCACTGAAGAGACAAATGGCTGAGAGGTGGCCAAGGAAAATAAATACACACAGCTCACAGAGCTCTGCACTCACTCATCTTCAATATGGGAGGAGACCTGCATGCAAGCCTCTATCTTCAGCCTAATGGCCAGATGAAGCATTTGCAGGCCTAAGCCATCCCTCCTGTATTAAAGAAAAGGGCGGTTTCAATCTGTGATTCTAACTTGAGCCAAACTTGATGCCTCTGCTGTACACAAGGAAGAGAGACAGACAGAGAGTCCAAGGGAACTAGGACGGGGGTAGCTTAGAAAAAAACAGTCTCCAGCTTGAATCCTTCCACTGGTGCTGGATGTAATAGTCATGGAAATAGAAGAGCATCATGAGCAAAGGACCAAATTGATCTACATGAGGATGTTACCGAATTTGCCATCAAAAAAAGCCTTTTCATTAGACAAGCCAGTCTAATGAAAGGAAAAGCAAACAGCAGTCACTAACAATATTCTTCCCAGTAGTTCCTGCCATTTTCTAAATGGTGCAAGTGTCCTTAACTAGAGAACAGATTCAATAAGAATTTGCTTTATTTACGACAATAACAATGACTCATGTTATTTCTAACGCTTTCTACTGCCAAAGTGTTTTTGACCTGTGCACAGCATAATAAAACAATTAAAAAAATCATTAAAGCAACCACCTGCTTAAAGCTTAATAACTAAACATGCAAAAAGAGATGGAAAAGGTTGTATATAAAGAGCCAACAGGTGTCAAACAAAAAGTCACAGTTGGAACAGAAAGGCTTGCAGATGGCTTATAAAGATAGGGAGAGATTAATTAAGATTTCAGGGGGAATGAATTTTGTACCAGAGAAACCATCACAGAAAAAGATTGATTATTACACTGAGGAAATTAACCCTCAAACTTCAAATAGCTTTTAAAACCAGGTAGAGCTCAGCTATCATAGAGCAGGAAGATAGAGTGAGTTTCATTGACCTGGTTAAAAGCCCTGTTAAGATTTTTCTCATTTGTTTAAAAAGATATTATAAACTGTTCAAGGTTAAATTACTGCAGAATATGATGTTTCTTCTCAGATTGCCAGTGGCTCTAAACATTCTATCACTGATACTAAAGAACAAGGAAATATTTCTCTGTGAGGGGTTTATAAACAAAAATGGCTGATATTTCACATTTATTAACATAAAAATAAAACGAGGGTGCAGTTTTTTAGCACCTTTATTGCACGTCAGAAAGTGACAGTTTAAAAATATTTTGTAGTGTAGCTCCCTGGTGTTAAACTGATAGTACTGGCAGATGGTTGGTGAAAACAGCCTGCTCAATGCTCACCAGAAAGCCTTGGCTTGCCAAAGATTTTACTTATGATTTAAACTAGAAAGTGTCATGCCTTAATTATAAAGTTCATCTCTACAGAGCCACAACAGTACCAAGAGCATGGTAACCACACCCTGCTAGATTTACATCACTGGCATAGCTTCCCTTTTACCATACCTGCGCTGCCATAGCAAAAATCATCCAAAACTGGAACATCTTCAGTGGGATGGCAATCATATACTGAAAAAGACAAAAGAAGGGGTCTGAGGTGCATTGCCATGAGTGAGGGTATGTTATTCTTTAGTCTTTACATCAACAAGCAGTGAATATGTGAGTGTGAATGGCCTCATCCTCACATAATTTCACAGAACTTTTCCTGAGAAAGGGATGATGTTTAAAGATTCCCTTCACATTCAGAATGAAGAAGGGGAAAGTAAGCCTACTTACCCCATGATGATCTCTGACAGACACAAAACAGCTGTTTCAGGTATCGAGGGCAGCAGTAACTGCTCATGCAAACTGCATTGTGAGTTCTGCTGTTCTCAGAAGAGAAGATGTCACAGTGCGATGGTTCTGTTAGTTCCTTACTCCTTTCCTGGCCAGGCTCATATATGTTGCACCCTCAAAAATGAGGGTTAGGTAACAGATCATGTAGCCACCCACTGTATGTAGGAATTGGATTGTTTTACTGCCTCTCAAGGCTGCATGAGTCCCGAACAGCATATCCCTGTGCAGGTGCTTCAGATCTGGGCTCACTGTGACAGTGCAGAATGCAGAGTAACTCAGAATTTTTGTTATGAAATGTTAAAACAATGGAAATTCCCAGTCGCCTAGTGCTAGAGTTCAGCTCTGAAATGTGGGATAGCCCCAGTGGGCTGCTCCAGAACCTGGCAGGTGTTGGGAATGGGGCAAAGACCCTTCAGGAAAATTGCACTACCTCAGCACCATGTGGTTCAGTTACTGGGTGATGTGTTTTTCCTGGAGACAAAGTCCTATAATCAAGGAGCTAATTTTTCTGGAAAATTTACCAGGCTGGAAAGTTGGCATGTCTGTACCTGCTAACCTGTCTGAGTGGGACTTTCCTCTGGACATGCCCTATTTTCAACTGAGTACATCCCCTTTCAGGGCTACACCCCCACAAGGCCCTGGGATCGCTGGGTGTCTAAGTGAATAAGAGACCTTGTGCACAATTGATGGATTCCAGACTGGTGCTGTTTGACCTGCTTTGACACTGACACTCATATTCTGCCTAACGTGCACTGCTATTTACATCGCCAGCACATTTAACCCCATACACTGAACACGTCTCAGCTAGTGTACTCTGGACACACAGCACAGACTGGGATCTACAAAGGAGACAATTACTAAGGCAAGACCAACAGAATCTTCTTAGATTTCTCAGGGTAAGTGAGAAATCTGTTAAAAGTTAACAATGGTTGTTACGTCGTTTACTCTAAGCAGTCACAGTACAGTGCCCATGTGCCAATGCTTAGAACTGTTCAGATGAGTGATATTGTGACCTACCTCCTAGAAACATGCAGAGAGCAAGAACATCATCCGGGCCTGCCACTTGTCATAGCCATGATGGAGCCTGTATATGTGTCTATGTATGCAAGCCAAAAGAATATGAAAAAAATTACTTAAATTGTTTCCTGCTGCAGTCACTCATCAACCTCTATCAGTCCCACAGTGCTAGACATACAGCTCTTAGAGCAGAAATATGATTACATAATACGGCCATAGTTTTTAAAAAAGTTGACAGGTTCCAAAGGGGTAGCTGTGTTAGTCTAGTCCAGCAAAACGAGAAAAGAGTCTGGTGGCACTTAAAGGACTAACATTTATTTAACCCATCTTCAAGCATCTAATGAAGTGGCATTTTCCCCCATGAAAGTATAACCTGCTAGGGTGGGCTAAAAGCTCATGCAATAAATACATTTGTTTGTCTTTTAAGTGCCACCAGACTCCTTGTTTGTTTTAAAAAAAATAGGCTAGTCATGTTGCTTCCAAGCTCATTTGATTTCAAAAGTGTGGTGCACTCAATAGTTTCCAGTGCAATCAGATAAATCAAAACCAAGCCACTTATTTAGTTGCCTAAGTGACCTTAGAAGCCCAACGTCAGGTGGCTATTTTTTAAAATTCTGGCCATAGGTTTTCCCTAAAAGAATGGCGCTGCTTCTTGCACAAAACATTGGTGGTTTGTAGTGCTAAGGAGGTAAGAGTGTAGGGCAGCCTGACCTCTTCACTGTCAGGGCTAGAAAGAGCACACAGCACTTTGTACTGGTTACTCTGCTCCTGTGGCTTAGGCAGAACTGGAACATAATGACGAGAAACTCTGTCAGGTCGTGCCCAGGTAATATGTGCCTGGAGTAGCTCTGGTCTGGCTGGGAGCAGGAGTCACTTAAGCAACAGGCCCCAAATAGTTGAGGTTCCTATTGGAATAACAGGTAACTATTTATCCTTCCAAAGCTCCCGGGGCTTTTAGACTGGAGCATATACAGTAGTCGCTGTTTGAACATGTGCTAGAAGGCATTGTAAGAATTACCAGATTCAAAGGCACTGATGCATGGAGGTACTCTGACTATTTGTTTGGGATGCAGGAGCAGATAAGAGCCATTGTACAGCTGGGCTGCGTGTTGGGAATTCTCAGTGCTAACAAATCCTGTCTGCCCACACAGGTCAGAGTTACTCCACAGTTGCTTCTGCAGCTAGCATACTCCACCCGCATGGGGCAAAAGGGCTGGGGGACCCATTATATGGCATATTCACCATACTGCACCATCTCTGGCCCATCCCTGACCATCTGCACATTGGGGCGAGGGAAGCTCTGATGGAGCAGAGTCTGTGATAAAAGAATTCTGCATTCCCAAGTCATGAGGAGGTAGGTCCCAAGTTCTGCCTGCCTCAACGTTTTCTGAAGTGGAACTAAACTGATCGGAGGTCCCTGCACCTGCAGAGGGACAGAATTTGGTCTATGGGGCTGTAGTATTATTCCTGCAGGTTCCATTTTCCATAGTATGTACTAGATTCTTACAGTTATTCTGAAGCACTTAACTTAACAAAAACATTGGGATAGTGGTGGGACAGTCTGCATAACTGGAGCTCTGCCAGGAATGGGTATAAACTGTTCAGGAAAGACAGGCAGGGAAGAAGAGGGGGAGGAGTAGCACTACATGTAAAAGAGCTCTGTGACTGCTCAGAGCTCCATTATGGAAGTGGAAGCGTGCCAGTAGAAAGTCTGTGGGTTACACTGAGAGGGGAAAGCAACAACGGGGATGTTGTGGTGGGTGTCTGCTGTAGACCACCAGACCAGAAGCAGGAGGTAGGTGAGGTGTTCTATGAACAACTAGCGGACGCTTGTAGATCACAGGCCCTGGTACTCATGGGGGACTTCAATTACCCTGACATCTGCTGGGAGGCCAATACAGCAGTGCATGGGCAATCCAGGAAGTTTTTAGAGTGTGTTGGGGACAACTTTCTAGTACAAATGCTGGAGGAACCAACTAGGGGCCTTGCACCTTTTGACCTGCTGCTCACAAACAGGGAAGAATTGATCAGGGACGTAGAGGTAAATGGCAAGCTAGGCAGTAGTGACCATGACATGGTTGAG
>ML682072.1:1481907-1498339 GCA_007922195.1 Podocnemis expansa | reverse complement strand
CCTAGCATAGGTGTAGGTTCTTTTATCATTTTAATGTTTTCTCTGTAATACTTTAACCTTAAGAATAAATGTGCTTGCTTTGAAGGGACTGTGTGGTAACCTGAAACTGTGGGTGATATACTGGTCATAGCCCTCAAAGAGACAGCAAAGCACAGGTGCTTTTAGGTCATCTGTCTTTCTGGAGATATCACAGATTAAGTCAGGGAGCTGTGCTGCCTTAAAATCCCTAGTCAGAAGGGAGTGGGATGTGGCTCTCCATCCAAGAAAGGTGATGCCTGGGAGCTGGCAGCCTGAAGTGGGTGCCCTTGGTGGACCACAGAGTGGAAATACAGATGCACTAGCCTTGGACTGACAATGAGTTTAATAGTTTGGGCCTCTCATTGACAATGAAGCAGTTATCAGACTGAATGGCAGAAAGGAAAGGCTGAGGTGTTGGCATGGAAACATACAAGGAAGAGAGCCCTGAAAGCCAGTAGTTTCTTATTTCAGTGAAATTTAGTACCTAGAAGAGCTGTATAGATTTACATGTCTCCTCCAGATGTTTTGAACTAAAGACTGAGAATGCTAAACAAATTTTTAAAAATGAAAGAAAATGAACCCTTCTTCATGTAGATCTCACACCTTGTATCTTCTAGACCTGATGAGCATCAATCCTTTACACATTTTGTGAAGCTGCTGCAGAACATAATACTATTTCAAACTTTTCAGCATTATCTGATTTACAAGACAGCCATTTCTACTTTCCCTTTTACAACTTTAGCAACTTAATGTAGGTGTAATTGTCAGTCAACCAAAATGATGAAGAGGTATCTACCACCCACTGCATTTCCTGTCGCTCACGCACTCTGCTAGAGTGTAACATTATCATTTTCCTGACAATGCTTATACCAGCAACAGAAGATTATGCATAGAAACGGAAACTGTCCTGACTACACTCCCTTGATTATTATCTTGTGATTCTCTTGAATGATGTATCTATGGGGCTAACTTACATGTAATTTATACTGTAGTTACAAAGATTTTACACATGGAGCTTACAACAAGATGGCAGTGTCTGAGTCTCATGATATTTGATATGCGTCTTAAAGCTCCAGCTCCTGGACTCATGTGAATATGGAAGACTCTCAGCTTTTCTTAAAGTAAGTTTCTAGCCCTGATGTTAGGCATTTTTGTTCCCTAACAATGGTAGCTAACAGTTACATAACTCCACTTAGTCATGCTAGATCCTTGTACAGGTAGAAACTTTGCCAGTAAATCAGATTCCTATTTTTTAACACTAATTTTACAGTTCTCCTCTGACTTAAGTAAGTCACATAGCAGCGTGACTCGGCAATCTGTTCTGACAATAGGTAAAAGAAACCTTACCACCAGTCTAGATAGAATTGCTGATAGCCAAATCAGAGCAGTTCTGCAAGGCAGGAGTGAAAGTACCAATAAAAAAAGATCAGCCATATGAAATGATTTGGCATCTGCAGGGGAAACAGACAACAAAAACAATCTTTCCCTACCGTACATTGCCACTTCTCCAGCACAGCTTGAACATAACCAGATATAAACTGGCCCTTGCCAAAGCAACTGCTCTGCTCATGCAAAAAAATAAATTTGTGAATCTTTAAGTGCCACAGGACTCCTTGTTTGTTTCCTCTCATAGGGTATGGAGGGTAAGGAGGCTTATTTTGAAATAACTTGTTTCCTGTCCATGCATGCATTTTGTTATTTTGGATTAAGCATTTCTTTGTTTCGAAATAACAAAGTGCTATTTCAAAATAATAAAACCTGCTTCTATTTTGAAATAGCGCTTAAATCAAAATTATTATTTCAAAAGAAGCCATTCTAAGACACAGAATAGGCTTATTTCAAAATAATGGCCCAGTTCTTTTACCTGCCTTCTCCTATTGCAAATTAATGAGTCTAGTAAAGACTCTCAACTTTGAAATAATTCCTACCTTATTTCGAATTAGAAAGTCTTCCCTGGACTCCTAATTCAAAATAATAAAGTTGCAGTAGTGCTAATTCAAAATACTTGTTTCAAAATAACTACTTCAATTTTCATTCAGAGTAATTATTTCACATTAATTTTGTAAGTGTAGACATAGTGTAAGAGATTTACCTTCTCCCGGATGTAAAGTATCCAGTTACGAGCCATGCAATGGAGACAGACTTTTGAATACTATTTTAATTAAAAGAAAGAAACATGAGAATTATTCAAATATAAATACAGCTGAGCTCACAGATTAATGGAGAGGAGGGTTTCTATAGGAAATGGACAAGTTCCAAAGGGGTAGCCATGGTAGTCTAGTTGAGCAAAACAAAAAAGGAGTCTTGTGGTACATTTAAAGACTAACAAATGTATTTATTACACGGGCTTTCGTGGGAGAGATCCCACTTCATCAGACACTTTGAAAATGGAAAAAAGGTATAGGAAGGAGGAATAAAAAGTGAAGAAGGTGTAATCACAGGATCACGTCAGATTATTTCTTTTGTATTTTCTTCTGTTTGCTGTACAGTTTTGAACTTTCTTCTGTATATTTACTTCACTGCAGTATGTAAAAACCATGTATAAGCTCTAGCTGCCCACTTTCTCCCTAGCACAAGCTGCTGTGAGCACACCAAGCTAGTCTTCAAGCTCCTTCAATGGCTCCCAGTTTGCTTCTGCTGCCAATTTAAGGCCATGATCCTTCGTTTCAAAGCAATTAATGGCTCATGCCTTAGTCATATCAAACATGGAATTTCAATCTTTCATCTGTAACAGCAGCTGAGCTCCTCTGGAGCAGTGCAGGGCACAGAGCTCAGGATGAAGTTCATGAGAACTAGGGACAAAGCAATCCCAGCTGAGGAGATCTGCCTATGGAATACGCTGCTAAAGGAGATGGGCCAAATCCAGTCAGACAGTTTTCAAGAAATGCAACAAACCATTCCTCTTTGGAAAAATCATTCCACCGTGAGAATGACAACATTGGCACCTCTTTGTACTCAATAACCCTGAACACTGACACCTCTTCTATCCAATAATCCCTACCCAGACAGAACAATAAAAAGAAAACCCCATAACCCAAATAAAGTTTTGACCTTGAAAAATGAGACTTGCCAGAAATTCCAGGAAGTCCACTAGGGCATGTCCAGATGCACATTTTAAATCAAAATAATACTCATTGTTTTAATTTTAAAAAGTTTATGTCCAGATGATGTTTCCTTATTTTGCAGTAAGGAGCTCCCTTATTTTGAAATATGGAAAATCATTTCAATATAATAAAACCTGGCTTGATATTGAAATGAGGGTGAAACTGTGGTTTTGAAATAACCCCGTCTGGCTCTGTTTTATTGATATGACCCACATAGCAATATAACAATTGACTTTCCTCCCAGGGTGCATGGCACCCTGGAAGGAAGTCCCACCCCCCCAGTACCCTGGCCAGGGAGGGAGAGGAGGTGCAATGGGACAGCAGGTTGGGGAGCCAGCTCACACCCCTTGCCGGGCTTGCTGGCTCCCTGACCCACCACCTGGGCAGCAGCCAGCAAGCCCGGCAAGACAAGTGAGCCAGCTTCCCAACCCGCCGCCCCACCAGCTGTGGGGAAGTGTTGGGGGGGAGAGCCTGGCACCCCGGCTTCCCTGGCCCTGCTGCCCGGCAAGCAGTGGGGCATCTGGTGTGCCCCATGGTCCCTCCCCCGCTGCCCCACCAGCAGCAGGGGTGCAGGGCGCAGGGGTATCCCTGCCCTTGGGGCATTTTTCCCTTGCCTGGCTCTCCAGGTGAGAGCCAGGCAGGGGATTGGGTGGCAACATGGCCCTGGCCGGGGACCACGTTGCCATACCTCTCAGGGTGCCCCTCTCCCAACTCGAACTAGCATGTCCAGTATCAACTTGAATTGATTTAACAAGTGGAAAGGGACTAATTTAGTTTGAATTAAGCCTCCTTAATTCGACCTAAATGGCCAGTATAGACATAGCTTTAGGCATCAAGGGGGCTCCCCTATAAATTAATTTTTTTATAGCCAAATCCTTTTTCTCATTCAAATATTCTAAAGGCAGGGATGGGAATTAGAAATGGATTTGTGTAAAACTGACAGGTTTGCAAAACCGTCAATAGAAAAATCTGAAATTTGTGTTACTTTGAGGACAGTTCACAACCCAACTACAGCAAACTTTCTTCAGTGAAGCTCAAAGAGGCTGCAGGCAGCACTGCTGGTGGTTCCATTTTTAGGATGGATTTGCGATGACATTCCATCCCAGGAAGGATGTCCTAGCCCTCCAGGGACTGAGACACCTAAACAAATCTTTTTAACACAGCAGAAACAGCTTAGCTGTGTTTCTCAAATATCATGAGAAAAGTATGAAAGGTCCAGAACTGTCACTTTCAGCATTCAGTAAAACATGTACAATGTGAAACCTTAAGGTCTGATACATTCACTGTGACAGTGCATAGCAGGAGTAGAGAAGCGGATAGTTTTGAATGTAATGCCTTGTTCTTACCTTTTCAATGACCATCCTAATGATATAGCCTTGCCTGCAATGCTTCTGTCTGGAAATTCAGCTGGTAGCAAAGCGTGGGGGCTAGCAGGAAGTAATACAGAAATATAGGAAGAAGAAAAATACCAGGTTTTTTTAAAAAATCACTTTTCATGGCAAATCAACTTCAGCATTCAGAATAGCTACAGAATTTGGACCATATTTATTTTTATTGTGATTTCAACCACTTCAGGTTTTTTCAGAAGGTTTAATTTTGCTAGATGGAACCAGGAGAGAGAGCGAGGCTTTCCTACGCCTGGGGACGTGTAACCTGATGCTCCAATCACAGTCAGAACCATGGAGTATCTTTGATGGCATTTACCCCATGTTCTGAGCACTCAATAAACTGTATGTGTACACAAATGAACACATGTAATTCCACCAACAGATAATCTACTGCTAGATCCTGACATACACCACATGCATAACTCCGAATATAAATCAACTTCACTTAAGAAGAAGTGGGGTCTGACTTTGCTCACTTTGGGTGTAGCCATACCCAAGGCTGGCCCATGCTAGCTGACAGGGGCTTGTGGGGTTAGGCTAAGGCAGCGGTTGTCAAACTTTTTTCTTTGGGACCCAGCTCCGGGTCCCTCTGCCATGCGGCGACTCTCCATTGTGTGTGTGTGTGGGGGGGAAGTGCCGCCCTCTACCCCCCCACATCCCCTGTGGGATCAGCACTGAGTGGCAGGGGAGTGAAGTATATTCACCCTCCCTCCTGGAAGCAGCGTCAGACGGCAGGAGAGCAAGGGGCAGCCGCACCTCCCTGATCAGTGCCAGCTGGCAGGGCAGTGAGAGGCAGCCACCTCCCCCTGGCGAAGGAGCGCAGGCTGGCAGGGGAGTGAGAAGCAGCCACCTTCCTCCCAGGATCAGTGCTGGATGTCAGAGGAATGAGGGGCAACTGCTCCCCCCCCTGCAGAAGCAGCACCAGCCAGCAAAGGACTGAGGGGCAGCCACAAGTGCCACAACCCAGTACTGGGTTGCGACCTATACTTTGATGGACACTGGGCTAAGGGACTGTTTAACTGCAGGCTTGGGATAGAGCTCAGAGTCTAGGACTCTGCAAGGTGGAAGGCTCCCAGAGCTCAGGCTGCTGCCCCTCAGCCCAAAGTCTGCAAGGCTGAATCAGCTGGCATGGGTCAGCCACAAGCATCTAATTGCCACAGAGATATACCCACTGACAGCTCAACTGTGACATGAAGCAGAAGCCTGAGATGTGAGCAGTGCTGAATCCCTCCACCCTACCCCAGGAAGTGGTCACCAGATGATACAGTGCTTTCTGGAGTTCCCAGAGAGTAGAACAGCCCACCACTGTTAAAAAGAGTAATGACCAGGCCCTCTCCCCCACTCCTAGGGATAGTCTTGGCAGTCAGGAATAGCCAAACTAGAATTACTACTGTGGCTAGTCTCTGCACAAGGGCTAGGTAAAAGGAGAAGTTCCTTGCATTCCCTCCACCCTCACAAATGCACAGGCACAATACAGTCTTAAGAGGGACCAAAAGGTTCATTTTAAAATTCTCATTTGACGCTAAACAAGCAAGGAGTCCTGTAGCAGTTTTAAAGACTAACCAAAAAAAAGTTTTTAAAGTGCCACAAGATTCCTTGCTTTGCTGAACTTGACTAACCTGGCTACATCTTTGGATCTTGTCATTTGATGCTGTTTGCTTTTAGCATTTATGAATGTACTCATTTTGGGTGAAATCCTCTTGGAAATCAGTGGAAGCTTCCTACTGATGTCAGTGGGCTCAGGATTTTGTCTTTATCTCAACATCTTCTAAGTGACTATATCACACAGTGATAGTAGGGCTAAGCTGGAATTGTGAGATGCTGGCATAGTATGCTTCATATTAACTAAAGTTTGCTACATTGGTCATCCAAGTTCCATGGGGCAGCCGTTTTAGTCTAGTTCAGCAAAATGAGCAAGGAGACCTGTGGTACTTAAAGACTAACATTTATTCATCTCATGAGCTTTCGTTGGAGAAAATCCCACTTTGTCAGACACTTTAAACATGGGGCAATTTACAGAATGGGAGGAAAATAAACGCAGGGAAGTGTAAATCATGGGATCAAGTCATGCTGTAACAGCAAATCAAAGCAGCTGTTAAGATTCAAATACTGGGAAACACCACATAGAGGTAGGTGAAGTCAAATCACCTGCTGTAATGGGAAAAGAATCCGTAGTCACAGTTTAATCTTGCTTTCACACAACTGAATCTACATATCATTTCCACTTCTGTTGTTTCTCTTTGAAGTCTTGTCTTGCTGACTTGCTTGAGCACAGTTGTTTACAATCAATGAACAGAGTGTTAGGAAGCTTGAAGTGCTCAGCAACTGGTCTTTGAATATTGTGAATTCTGATGTCAGTTTTGTGCCCATTTATTCTTTTGTGAAGAAATTGTCCTGTTTGTCCAATGTATAAGATGTGGGGGCATTTCTGGCATAAATCACATGAGTAGGTGAATGAGCCCTCGATGGAGTAACTGGCTTGATTGGGTCCTATGATGATGTCTTTTGTGCAGCTATGTGGGCAAAGTTGGCAGTGGGGTTTGTTGCAGGGATATGTGCCCACAACCATTTCAGATTTGAGGATAATTTATACCTTCAAGTCGGCGGCACTGCTATGGGTACCTGCACGGCCCCCACAGTATGCCAACATTTTTATGGGCAACTTAGAACAACATTTCCTCAAGTCTCATCCCAAAGCACCGCTCTTCTACATATGCCATATTGATGACATCTTCATCATCTGGACCCATGATAGGGATGCTCTTGAAGATTTCCACAGAAATTTCAACAATTTCCACTCCCCAATCAAACTTAACCTGGAACACTCCAAACAGGAGATCCACTTTCTGGACAATACAGTACAAATTAGGGATGGACACAGAAGCACCACTCTATACCAAAAACCTACTGATCAGTAAAGTTACCCAGGGGCGTTGCTGGCACTGGGCACTCTGGGGCACATGCCCTGAACTCCAGCACCAGTGCCCCAGATCTCTGGCCCAATAGGGCTGGAGATCTAGAGCCCAGCCACCGGCAGCCGCAGTGGCCCCATCCCTCGCTGGAGATCTGCGGCCTGGTCACCGGTGGCTGCAGCAGCCCCGTCCCCCGCCGGGGATCCGGACCCGGCTGCCAGCAGCTGCGGTGGCCCTGTCCCCAGCCAGGGATGTGGGGCCTGGCCACCCACGGTAGCGTGGCGGTGCCTGGCCCTGTACCCAGCCAGGGGGTGGGGTCTGCAAGCTGGGGGTGGGGCCTGCGGGCCAGGGGTGGGGCCTGGGCCCATGCCCTGGGTCCCTCCCCCAGCCAGCGATGCCCCTGAAGTTACCCACATCCCTCAAGCTTTCATCCGAAACACCACACACATCCATTGTCTACAGCTAAGCCCTGAGATATAACCAAATTTGCTCTGATCCCTCAGATAGAGACAGACACCTTCAGGATCTCTATCAAGCATTCTTAAAACTACAGTACCCACCTGTCAAAGTGAACAAACAGATTGAGAGAGCCAAGCGGGTTCACCGAAGTCAATTACTACAGTAGCAGCCCAAAAAAAGAAAACAACAGGATGCTGCTAGTCATCCCTTCCAACCTCCAAGTCAGACTTCCACAACAGATCATTAAGGACCCACAGCCTGTTCTAAAAGATGATCCCTTACTCTCTCAAGCCTTGGGAGACAGACCTCTCCTCGCCTACAGACAGCCCCCTAACCTTAAACAGATACTCACCAGCAATTATAGACCTAACAACAGAAACATTAAAGCAGGCACATATCCGTGCAACAAACCACATTACCAACTTTGCACACATATCTGCACAAAAGACACCATCATAGGACCTACTCAAACCAGCTACTCCATCGAGGGCTCATTCACCTACTCATCCATTAATGTGATTTATGCCATCGTGTGCCAGAAATGCCCCCATACCTTACACATTGGACAAATAGGACAGTCTCTTTGCAAAAGAATAAATGGACACAGAACCGACATCAGAATTTACAACATTCAAAAACCAGTTGCTGAGCACTTCAATCTCCCTAATCACTCTATTGGTTGTTAACAACTGTGCTCAAACAAGTCAGTAAGACATGAAGACTTCAAAGAGAAACAACAGAAGTGGAAATGATATGTAGATTCGATTGTGTGAAAGCGGGATTAAACTGTGACTATGGCTTCTTTTCCCATTACAGCAGGTGATTTGACCTCACTTTCCTCTGTGTGGTGTTTCTCAGTGTTTGAATCTTAACAGCTGCTTTGATTTGCTGTTACAGTATGACTTACACTTCCCTGCATTTATTTTCCTCCCATTCCGTAGATTTCCCCATCTTTAAAGCATCTGACAAAGTGGGATTTTCTCCAGCGAAAGCTCATGAGATGAATACATGTGTTAGTCTTTAAGTGCCACAGGACTCCTTGCTTGTATTGGTAATTCACTTTGCTGTGTCCATTCAAGGGCTTTATTTTGAAACAACTCTGTTTGGACATGTTATTTCGAAATAACAGTAATTTTGAAATAACACTTTCGCCTTACTCCTTCCCAGGGTGCTTTCCTTTCTGTATATTTTGGGTGGGGGCCTGGCCCAGCGAGGAAGCCATGTTGCCACACCTCCCATGCTGCCCCTCTCCCGAAACAAAATAGCATGTCCACACACAGGGCATGCTATTTCACTTTGAGGATTTCCGTTATTTCGAATTAACATTTTCTTATTTCGATTAAAGTTATTTCAAAATAAGGATTTTATTTTGAAATAACTTATTTCAAAATAACTTATTTTGAAATAACAGTTTACGTGTGAACACGGCCTTTGACTATGGCTATGTCCACACATGCATCATTATTTCGAAATAAGTTATTTCGAAATGAGCTATTTCAAAATAAAGTCCTTATTTCGAAATAAGTTAATTCGAATTAAGAAAACGTTAATTCGAATTAAGGGAAAGCTTGCTTTCTACACGGTTGTTATTTCAAAATGGTTATTTCAAAATAAGGCCATTTGGACATGTTGTTTCAAAACAGTTGTTTCGAAACAATGGTGTTGTTTCGAAACAACATGTCCAAATGGTGTTATTTCAAAATAACCATTTTGAAAGAACAGCCATTTAGAAATGAATGGGGTTTAAGCTGTTTCAAAATGACAGTTCTTATTTCAAAATGACAGAGCCTGTCATTTCGAAAGAAGAAAATGTCGTGTGGACATTCAGTTTTTTTATTTTGAAACAACCAGTGTTGTTTCGAAATAAAAGACTCATGTGGACATACCCTATGACTGCACTAAGCATGCATGGAGCTCACTCAGAATTCAACAGCCATAAAACACAAATTTTGCAGAGACATGGCAGAACTGGGGACACACCAAAGAGAGCTGCTTGGACCAAATGTGCTCTCTTACAAAGGTCTGATATCTGGACCAACAGATAAAAGAGATTAATAGAATTATAGAAATTCAGTGCTAGAAGGGAGGTTCAGAGGTCATCATTTATTCCCTGTGCAGAATTAGGAGCAGTACACCCAAATCACCACAACAGGGGTTTGTTAATTTGTTCTTTAAGAATTCCGGTGGTAAGGATTCCACAATCTCTTCTGTACAATGTGCAGCTCCTTTGTTCATGGAACTGATGACTAGAATGGTAGCAAAACAGCAGGTCTGTGAGATGTGCTCCATACTTTCAAACTTAAGGTCATGGTTTTATAAAATGCATGCCTAATGCTAGGCTCCTAAGATTATGATACTGAGGTACCGAAATAAATGGTCTGATTTTCAGCAGTGCTGAAATGCAGGAACTCTGATTGATACAAGGAAGGGAGATCTTGCAAAGGCACCTGTGCTAATCAGGTGGCTAAGAACAAAACCACAGCAATGATTTAAAAAGGAGCTCCAGATAGTACACCTGTCCCTGAATGCAACTTGCAATTTTTGTGGCTTTACTTACACACCTTCCATTTAAAATATTCCCCATCTCACCCCCAACACCCTCACACCTCTGCACTGTGAAAAACTCACAGATTGTACAAAAAGAATGGTGAAATTGACTTTACCTAAAATGCTGCCAAACCTTCAAAGTAAACTAAAACTATCCAGTTCCAAAAGGGTGGCCATGTTAATCTAGTTCAGCAAAACAAACAAGGAGTCTGGTGGCCAGGGGCGTTGCTGGGGTGGGGAAAGACCCAGGGCACGGGCCCAGCCCCACCCCCGGAGGGCAGGCCCCACCCCCAGCCAAAAGGCCACACCCCCTGGCCTGGGATAGGGCCAGGGGGAGGTCGCGCCGCCGCCGCCAGCTAGCCTGCGCTGCGGTGCGGTGCAGCTCAGCCTAGCCTTGCCCTGCGTGGCTGGAAGCGGCTGCTGGAGGCCGGGCCCGCGGTCGCAGCCCTGGATCCCCTGCCAGGGACGGGGCTGCCGCAGCCGCAGCCAGGCCCCAGATCCACAGCGGAGGATGGGGCCGCTGCAGCCGCGGGCTGCTGGCCTGGTCCCGGATCCCCAACAGGGGACGGGGCCACTGCGGGCAGCCAGCTGGGCCCCGGATCCCCGGCCTGGCTGCCGGTGCCTGCGGCGACCCTGTCCCCGGCCGGGGATCCAGGACCCGGCTGGGAGCCCGCAGTTGCAGCGGCCCCATCCCCGGCCGGAGATCCAGGGCTGTGGCTGTGGGCCCGGCCTCCAGCAGCTGCTTCCAGCCACACCGGGCCAGGCTAGGCTGAGCCGCGCCGCACCGCAGTGTGGGCTAGCTGGCGGCGGCAGTGCGGCCTCCCCCTGGCCCTATCCCGGGCCAGGGGGCGGGGCCAGCCGGGCGGCCAGATAGGCCCCTGATCCCTGGCTGGAGACGCGGCCACCGTGGCCGCGGACCGCCAGGGATCGGGCCCCGGATCCCCGGCCCGATTGGGCCAGAGAACCGGGGCACCAGCGTTGGGAAGCGGGGCACACGTCCCGGGTGCCCAACGCTAGCGACACCACTGCTGGTGGCACTTAAAAGACAAACAAATTTATTTATCCCATGTGCGTTTGTGAGAGATGAAGTGGGATTTTTCTCCCACGCAAGCTCATGCAATAAATAAATCTGTTAGTCTTTTAAGTGCCATCAGACTCCTTGTCTGTTTTGCTAGAACTATCCAGGTACTGTCTTCTCTGTTCTCCTCTATTTACAGTAACCTTAGGTGGACTTGTAACAGTGGTTGGTACACTGTTTTCAGACAGAAGTGTGACTTAAAGGGACAATGTCCTTTTGATAAATGCTATTATAAATGCAGTTTTGGTTCATCTGGTTAGCAAGGTAAGCTGCTAGGTTTTGACCTGCTAAACTATTTCAGTTACTCCAAGTACAAAAGAAGATGTAGCATGTATTACACAAAAAAATCCCATTTTGTTCACAATGAAGAAGGAATGTTAGCTTTTACTTTCAGGTTCATTGGGTACATGATCTACTTTAACTGTCCTCTTTCATTACTTCTGGACTGATGGGTTGAAGAATCTGCTACTAACAAAAGGTTTAACACCTATCATATGGTTTCAAGTGAATCGAAGGTCATGAATGACTTTATATAACAAGTAGGGACTGATGCCAAAGAGCTCAAGTTTTACAAAGTTCAAGGCGGTGACACCAACACCAACTTTCTGGCCATCTTTGTCTTCATGCTAACCACTGAGCATAGTTTCCAACACTCTGAGTCCACGGTCAACTTTTCTCTCCCTCTTAGAGCACTTAGGTAGCCCTCATTACCATGATATCTGAGCACCTCACAACACCTTTATGAGGCAGGGGAGTGCTGTAATTCACATTGCATAAATGAGAAACTGAGGCACAGAGAGGCTTTTCCAAGAGTCACAAAGGAAGTCTATGGCAAAACAGAGAAATGGAACTGGGTGTCCCAAATTTCAGACTACCACCCTAAACTCTAGACCACTGTTCTTATTCTGAGTTTTTCTTGCCTTCCTCTGAAGCATGGGGCATGGCTTATCTGCTGGTGAATTCTCTGTATCTTAGAAGTCCTTAAATCATGATCTGAGGACTTAAATAACCCAGCCATTGGTTAAAGGTTTATTGCTAGAGTGCATGGGTAAGGTTTTGAGGTCTGCATTGTGTTGGAGGTCAGACTAGATCAGTTGTTCCCAACATCTTCTCTGCCATGGCACACTTTGCTACCTCTAATTAATTTGAGGCACACCACCATATAGTTGCCAAATGAACTCATGAATATTCATGAGCCAATTGGCCAATCCAGAGCTCTTTGAGTAGTTTTTCAAAAAAGTTTGTGACACACCTGCGCAGACCTGACAGCACACCTGTGTGCCATGGCACGCTGGTTGGGAAACACTGGACTAGATGATCATACTGGTTCCTTCTGACCTTAAAGTCTATGGCTGTGTCAATGCTTAGATTGTTAAACTGATTTAAATTAAATCAATCTATTTGAATCAAAATAAAAATCATTAAATCAATTTAACATGTCCCCACTGGAAACAAAATTGAACTAGCATGTGCATGGACAGGACTTGCTAGTTCGATTTAGAAGAGGAGCACCATGGAATGTTTGGCAAGATGGCCTCCAAGAAGGGCCATGCCCCCACCCAACATATAGAAAGAGGAAGGCGCCCTGCAAGGGAGAATTGCAAAAAGTGTTAAATTGAAATAGTGTGGCTACACTGCATTATCTTGAAATAATAATGTCAATTTAACTGTCATTTTTATATAAAGTGAGGTTTTATTATTTCGAAATGACTGTTCCTTATTTTGAAATGAGGGAGTTCCTCATTTCAAAATAAAGAAATCTAGTGTAGACATGCCATACTTTAACTTGAAATAATCATCATTATTTCAATTTACAGTGTAAGTATAGACATACCTTATGAGTCTATGAACGATATCATGAGGAAAAAGAAATCACTTGATGAAGATGTCAGCTGTGGCTCACCATCGTGTGAGCCATTTCCTCTTCTTTTTGTGGTTATGTGCATCACCAATTATTGGCCAAGGAAACCAGTAAGCAGAGTTTTGCTGCAGGGTGATAAAAGGAGGCTAACATATTACAAAAATAAGAGGCTAAAAAGGCAAGTCAGACGCAGGAGTAAAGAAGACTCCAAGCAGAAGCAGCTTATATTGGGCTTTTCAAATGGAGTTTGACATTGCCCTAACTCTGAGCCCACTGAAGTCAATGGTAGAGAGGTATTTAAATAATTTTAGTCAATCTATTCCCAGTTACAGCTATGTCTTCTCTGCCAAAAAGTGTGTTTACATTCAAGAAAATTAGCTCAACATAAAGACACTAATCCTGCTGGTGGACTCATGTGGCAGTCAATAAGGTTCCATGGGATGAAATTTCTGCTTTTTGTGTTAAGTTTTTTAAAACCTAGGAAATGACATTCAAAAACCAATGTTAAACGATCATTAAAGTCGCAAGACCAAGCACTCAAAAGCAAGGCCGTCCTTAGGGGTGGTGCGGGGTCTGGGGCCAATCAGTCTGTGGGAGAGCCCAGTGCCCCCCCACGCTGGGGGTGGGCAAGGCGGGCCAGCCCCAACGCTGAGCTCTGCACCCCCGCCCGTCCCCTGAGCCAGCCATTCTACCCCAGGGTCGGGGCATGGCGCCCTGGCCCAGGGACAGAGCGGGCCAGCCCAGGGGACAGGCTCTGCTCTCCTGCCCTGCATCTGTACCGCCCCCCCCCCCAGGACAGAACAGCCAATCCAGGGGTAGGGTGGGAGATCAGAGCCCAGCCTCTGGGCCAGCCCACCCTGCCCCTGGGCTGGCTGTTCCCCAGCCTGGGGTTGGGGAGGGCTAGCCCAGAGCAGAGGCCAAGTTCTGCACTCCTGCCTCTGCCTCTGCCCCTCTGTCTTCGGCTTCGTGCCAAAGGCAGCAGGGTGGAGGTGGGGACAGCACAGCAGTGGGGAGGGCTCCACGCTGCCTTGCTCATGGCAGGAAAGTGCAGGGCCCACAGAACTGTGGGGCCATAGTCATCACCCCTCTTGCCCCCTGTAGCAAGGAGCTGTGGCCACCTTCAGAGCCTGGGCCTGAGAAAGGTGCTGAATGCCCTCCCTGCTCAGACTGGGGAACTGCAAGACCCAGGCCCTGGAAGCAGAGGGGCAGGGCCCAGGCAGGAAGGGGAAGTAGAAAAGCCCAGGCTGGGAGCTCAGTTGGGGATGAGCTGCCAAAGGGGAAGGATGTGCCTGCCTAGAGAAAGCAAGCCAGAGGAGGCTATGTCCAGCCCCAACAGCTGACCCCAGCCTCGCCAGGCGGCCAGCTCTACCGACCACCCAGCCTCCCTGAGCATAGCAACTGGGACAGGAACCCCAAGGTTGCAGACTGGGGAGGGTGCTCCAAAGCCCACCGAACCCATGGGCAGCTACCCAGCACAGAGGCTGACCCAGAGCTGGGGGAAGCAGAGGATCCCATGACCTACAGCCCCTGCGACCAAGAGGAGTTTCCCTCAGCTGAGGAAGAGCTGTTGGTGGTGTATGGACCCCAGAACCTGGAGGAGTTGCCCCTTGCCAAGCTGGAGGAATACCCGGACCTACCGCCCATGGACATAGAGGGTTTCAGCAGAATCCCACAGGCTGTCTATCCACGGGATACCAAGACATGCTACCCCCTCTGGAACCAGGTACGCAAACCCCAGAGTGGGAGGAAGTAGCCCAGGGAGAGCAGATTGCTGTGCATCTGCCTGCACCAGCGTGTTGTGGCTGGAGCCCTGCTGGCCCAGTGACTTGACTTACAGTCACTGGTGGGGCCCTGGGCTTGGGTGCAGTGGAGCTGGTGGGATGAGTGGAATGGATCCAAATCCCCCTGGCCTGACAGCGATGGCAGAAAGCTCTCGCTGCTGCCAGCAGGCTGCGGGAATCCGGATCTGTTCATGTGGCTGGGGATTCGGTCCCGGAACAGATCAGGGACGAGGGGGGCAGCTGCATCTGGCACTGCTTGCTCCAGGCACAAAAACTACTTGTTATGGCTCTGGGGCCAGATCCTTAGCTGCTATGGGTCAACATAACTTCACTTAAACTGATGGGGTATAGCTAATTACATCTTTAAGCAAAGCAAACAAACAAGGAGTCCTGTAGCACTTAAAAACTAACAAATTTACCTTTTGCATGAGCCTTCATAGGAGAAAATCCCACCCTTTTGGATCTTTGAGCAATGCACTCCAGTCTTTTGGCGGCATCAGCAAGGTGTGACAGTATCTGGGTCTAGGGAACTGTTTATGGTTATCTTTCATATTAATATTTCATATTTGCAATAATCCATATGGGATATACCATGTTTGGTGTCAATAGAAAAGCTGTAATCTGCTAAGAATGATTATATGGTTTATATGTAGATATCATTCCTGTATTAGAAATTAGAAATCTGTTTCTGTATGTTCCAAATGATTTGATTTTAACGCATTCCTAGACTGGGTGTCTGCAAACACAATGTCCTCCTGATGGCCCATCAAGGGAACTCACAGTTGAAGTGGACCAAGGAGGAAACCTGTTTGGCCAGTCACCCAGGCTGACCATGTGACAACTTCATTTTGATTTGGCAAGGACCCTGGGAGCATGGGGAGGGCCGAAGTA
This sequence comes from Podocnemis expansa, assembly GCA_007922195.1. Lineage (NCBI taxonomy): Eukaryota > Metazoa > Chordata > Testudines > Podocnemididae > Podocnemis > Podocnemis expansa. The sequence continues at coordinate 1,482,300 of ML682072.1, read as the reverse complement.
TGATAAAAGGCTGGAGCCAAATCTCTATCTTGTCTTTTAGTCTTCAGTATGTGACCTGCAATCAACACTCTCCTCTGGAACTATTCTTCTGGGAATGAACAAAGGCCTGAGACCCACGCAGCTGCTGCTGCTGCTGAGAGCATACCAGAGGAGCAGGACTAAACTGCAAACTACAGGTTCTTCAAGGATTTGCTTTCTATGGACTCTAAATATTTGTATATATGTGATTCACTTTGACCTTTTTAACATTTCTCATATTTTGTTTCTTTTCATAAAACCTTGAGTTGTAGTTATTAAAGGATTGGCTGGCAGCATGGTCATTTGGGTAGATCAAAACCTATATTTTTTTTGGGTGATGTGGCTGGCCCTTTGGGGCCAGTAGAACCTATTTCT
>ML682072.1:1459263-1481507 GCA_007922195.1 Podocnemis expansa | reverse complement strand
GTGGGGGCCTGCAACAGGCCTTAAAAGCCACTGGCCTTAAAGCCTGCTCTTAGAAGTCTCCAAGGCCTCCAATTCTTGGCCTTGGAGTGGTATCGCTGCCACCACCCAAATGCAAAAAACCTCTTGAGACCCAGGGAGGCGCACTTGGGAACTCCTCCCTGTGAGGTACTTGCAATCCTCTTTATTCCTCCTTCAGGAAAGTGACTGGACCCCAGCTGCAATATGAGCTGGAACTGGAACAAGATTCCCTCTAGTAGCTGCCTGTGCAGTCCAAGGCACGTGCACACAAACCTCTTGCCCTACCAGGAACAGAACCAGAACTTACTTAAAAGGTAAACTCTTTAATCAAAAAGAACAGATAATAAACACAGAGAGTTGCTTCTCTGGGAACTAACTTGGGTAGTTACAGGGTAGTGGGAGGGGGTACATGTGCTAAGCACAGAGAAATCCAAAAACAAAGAAAATACCCTGACCGCGTCTAAACAAACATTCCCTGTTCTACTCACGCCTGGTCAGTACCAAACTTAACATATCTCTGGTAAGGATGTTGCCGGATTCTTCCTCTGGCCTCCTCCTGATCCTTCCAGGAGCTCTGCTGCATCCAAACAGGCCCAGGCCAAGTTGCTGTTACAATTCAAAAACCTGTGCTTTGTTCCTATTGGCTGTCCTGGGACTCACTGACCAGAGTGTTAACCCCTTCCTCCCCAAGCGTTACTACAGAATCAAGATGCCTTAATTCAAAATAACTTGTAACATTAGACATACCCACATGGAGTATTCTGTGTTCCATAGCGAGGCTCCTCCTTTTATCATTTCACTGGAGGAGTTGCTGTAAGTGAGATGACCCAGGTTGGGAGAGATTCACACTGAGTGATATATCAGGGGCAGAACCTCACTATTGGAATAGTGACAGTGCATAATGACTTGGAACCAGATTTTTCCCCCCCTCACTGCCCAAGAAAGGAGGAACAAAACATCCTACTGTGAAAATATGCTCAGCTTCCAGCATAGCTGCTCCATTGTGGTTGGCAGGACCATCGACTTCCTGAGGAAACCAGATCCACTAAGTCTGTTCGACAGGAGTTAGAGGCTGGAAGGAATGCTCTGTTAGGAATTTCTAGCATCACTGGTTTCCCAGGGCAGGCTATTGCAGGGACATGCTTCTGGCACAAATTACACACTGGAGGGAAGGAGACACCACTCACATACAGGCATAGGAAACAGTTTTTATACTTTATTTTCAGCCATGCATTGAGAAACTCTTTGACAGCCCTGCTTGTGTTGTGACTTGACCAGATTAGTCCAAGATTAGATGGGGTTCAGAGGAGGGTGAGTAAAATGATCAAGGGGCTGGAAAAACTTGCATATGAAGACCAGTTGAAAACACTGGGACTGATAACTTCAAAAGGAGATGATGAAAAACAAGCATGATAAAAGTGTGTTAAAAAATGAATGGCCTAGTGAAAGAAGACCAGGAACGTCTCTTTCCACTATCTCATTACACAAGGACAAGGTGATATTCAGTGAAATTAAAAAGGTGGGAAATCTAAAGCTAACAAAAGAAAACACATTTTGCTCACACACTGTGTAATTAGACTGCGGAACTCATTGTCATAGGAAGTCATTGAGGACAAGAACTTAACAGGATTTTTAAAAAAGGACTGGAGATTTATATGGATAACACTGGCTCTTCTTGTTATCTTAATAAGTATTCTGGAGTGGATAGCAAACATCACAATTCAGGGTTTAAAGCAGTTTCTAATTATTCCAGACAAAGCCAAGGCCTAACACAGGAAGGATCATTCCTTATCTACCTACTGTGGGAGGGTTACACCTTTCCTCAGAAATATCTGGTGCTGTGCACTGCCTGAGGCAAGCAATTGGATCATATCAAAGCCCATCTAATCTGACATTCCTATGTCACATGAGTTCCTACTGATTATTTATGTTTGTAAAACACTTTTCCCTTGTAAGCTCATGCGATAAATAAATTTGTTAGTTGTTAAGGGTATGTTTACACTATGGGCTTAAGTCAACTAAAAGCCCCTTAAGTCAATTTAAGCAAAGCCCAGCCTATATTTAGAAATTATTAAGTTGCCTTAGGCAATTGCTTAAGTTGACTTAACTCCTGCACTGTAAGTTGACTTAAGAATTTAAGTTAACTTTAAAGGGCAGGGCCCGCCCCCTTTGCTGCCCCAGATAAGGCTCCTAGCCTCTCTCTGTGGGCAGTGGGGGCTGGCAGCTGGCTCCTGTCACCTGCGGAGAGAGGCTGGGAGCCCAGTCTGGCTCCCAGTCCCTCTCCACAGGCAGCAGGGGCTGGCAGCTGATTCCTGCTTTGGCCACGTGTAAGCAGGCAGGGCAGGAGCCAATTCTGGGCACCCCTGGCTGCTTGCAAACAGCCAGGGCAGAAGTCAGCTGCCAGCCCCAATGGCCCATGGCTGGGAGCCCCACTGAGCTCCCAGTCTCTCTCTGCAAGTTGCAGGAACCGGCTGCCAGCCCCTGCCACCCACAGACAGGGGCTGGGAGCCCAATTTGGCCCCCAGCCTCTTACCACAGGCTGTGGGGGCCAGGAGCTGGCTGGGAGCCTGAGCTGAATTCCAGCTGCAAGCCTGTGAAATTGACCAGGCTCTGAGCTGCCTGTGCCACAGTGCAAGCAGCTTGGAGCCAGATCAAACGCAGAACCAGCTCCTAGCCCCTGCAGCCTGTGGCACAAGTCTTGGGGGCAGATTGGGCTCTCAGTCCCTCTCTGCAGGCTGCAGGACCTGGCAGCTGGTTCCCACAGCCTGCAGATTGGGGCTAGGAGCCTGACTGGGCTCCCAGCCCCTTCCTGCAGGTGGCAGAAGTCAGCTTCCAGCCCCTACTACCTGCTGCAAGGGGCTGGGAGCTGCACCCAACTCCCAGCCACTTGCCAGAGGCTGCTCCTCAGAGCTGGATCAGGGTCTGATTGTGACTGGGAACAGGGCGGCCCCAGATATGTCTGCACTGTGTCCAGTGCAGACATACCCTGCTGTTGACTTAACAAGTTAAGTTGACTTCCAAGGGCCCCCTCAGTGTAGAGATAGCCTAAAAGTGCCACAGGACTCCTTGTTTGTCAAGCAAACCTGTCACCCCAGTATGCGAAAATACATGACAAGAGAACTGTTCCCAAAGGAGCTTGGACAGTAAAGACCAAAGTACTATTGGTATGAACGTGGACTGTCCTGGGAGTAGAGTGCAAACCCCTGGCCTCTACATCCAGGAGATCGTAAAGCTGGGGGAAAGCACTGCCACTAAACCAGTTATGGGACACAAAATGTTGGCTAAACAAGCACTAGTGAATTAAATCAATCCCCAGGTGTACTGCAAACCCAGCTACTGACTGAATAAACAGGTAACAAAAATATTAAAAGGCTAGGGGTAGGGATGAGGAATTAAATGCACCACTGAGTTTCGTATAGACCATAAACTATGAAGGGCGAAGGAGGAATGTGAGCTATGAAGATGTGAAAGTGCCTTGTGGCGAAAGAAATAAGAGCTCAGTTCTGCTATGTTCCCACCCAATGTGCTGGACTCCCTTTGAATTTAAAATGGTGTAAATCTAAAGTAACTTCACTGCCTGCTCACTCTGGCTAGGTCCACACCTTGCTTTTAAACTGAAACATCTGTTGTTTCAAAATAAAAAAAGGTATGTCCATATGACATTCTGTTGTTTTGAAATGATGGAGCTCATCATTTCAAAACAAGGGAACTAAATGTGAAACAATAAAACTGTGAGAGTAATCAAACTAGCCCTTGAATCGAAAGGACTGTTTCGAAATAATGCTGTTCGGACACGTTATTTCAAAACAGACCTGTTTTGATTCAATGGTTTGACCTTCTTCCCGGGGTGCATGGCACCCTGGAAGGAAGCCACCACCCCCGCCCCATCAGCACCCTGGCCAGGGAGTGCTTCAGCACCGTGGCCAGGGAGAGAAGGGAGTGCAGGGAGGACTGCAGGGCTGCCAGGGGCAGAGCTCGCTGGGCACCCGGAAACCCCTGCCGCTGGCCCAGTGGCAAGGGCTGAGCTCTCCGGGTGCCCCGAAACTCCTGCCGCTGGTCAGGCTGCAGGAGCAGAGTGCTCCTGCTGCCTGGCCAGCAGCAGGAGTTTCGGGGTGTCCTGAGAGCTCTGCTCCTGCCACCCAGCCAGCGGCAGTAGTTTTGGGGCACCCCAAGAGCTCTGCTCCTGCCGTCGGGCCAGTGGCGGGAGTTTCAGGGCACCCCGAGAACTCTGCCCCCACTGCTTGGCCAGTGGCAGGGGTAGAGGGGCGCCCTGACTTCTGTGCCCTCCTCACTGCCAGCGAAGTGGCAGGAAGGAGGGGCCTCCCCCCCATCTCTGCCCCCTGGGGCTTTTTTCCTCTGTGAGGGGGCCATGTTGCCACACCTCCCATGGGCCCTCTCTCCTGAATTGAAATAGCAAGTACTGTGTGCGAACTTGCTATTTTGATTTGGTATTTTTGTTTAACTCGATTCAAGTTGAATCGATTTAATGTTTTTTATTTCGAATTAGCTTAAATCAATTCAACTTGAATCAATTTAAGCACCTAGGTGTGGACATAGCCTCTGATGTAATTCCATGACTTGAGTCTGGTCTCTTGAGTAGTTCCTCACTCTGGGCCTGATCCAAAGCCCATGAGTCTTTCCAGTTACTTCAGTAAATCCTAGATTAGGCCCCCCAGATTCCTGCAGACTACTTGCAGAGTAATTAACAGAAGTAAGGGTGACAGACCTGGGCCCTTTGGGAGGACAAGAGATGATAAATGCTCTGATCAGAACAGCAAATGATACAAATGAAGAATTAATGTAAAACAGAAATATCACAGTAATGAGCTACATCTTCAGCGGAACAACATGATTTGAAGGTAGGTGACATAATCCCTAAGGTAGCAGCATGCATTCCTCTGAAGTGTTTGTACCATGCCTGGCACATTGAGGATGTGTCCAGAAATAGTGTCAGCTATGCCCGTATACCCTTAGCATTCTGTGCCTTTCCAGAAGCACAAGCCACTGTAAACCTGGCTTAACCAGCCACTTGAGGGTTCTCCCAGTGTAGAGGAACACTTGGGTAGTGCAGATTGACCACAAAGTCTCTTAGTCCCATGCTCGGTGTATGGGAATAGGCTGCCTCACTAAGAACCCCCCTGTTGGATGAGGAGGGGAACATGCTGACCCTCCCACAGCTTGTTTGACAGACCCCTGGCCTTTCAGACCCATCTGTTCAGTTTCCTAATTGTAGAGTCATTTGCTGGAAGTGCTGGTGGTCAGAGGAAAGGATCTCCACTGTGGGTGTGGATATTATTGAGACCTTTACTGGGTAGTTAGATGAGTCCTTCAACTGACATTGAATCAACTAGTTCATTGCTCCTTTATCTCATTTGTTTCAATTTTGTATTCTCAGAGAGTATCAAGTGCATTTGATCCATCTATATAAGTAAATAAAAGGTCAGGATGTTCAGATGAATTCCTTGCAATTAAGGGAAAACTGGATATTATTAACATTGTTTCACTATGGGCCTAATGCTTTTTACAGGTGGAATGATGATTGCAAAGGCCAACCAAAGAAGCTTGCATCATAAGCAGTTCCCCGAAGACAAAATATCAGCCATCATCAAGAACCATGAGGGCAGGGACCTCCAGGATTATGGTAATCAGGCTGAGATACTTCAGAAAAAAAGAAAGAGTACATGGCAGGATGAACAATGAGAAGCAGGAACAAGACACTCAGATACCACAGTGAAGGGCAACAGAATAAAACCAATACTTAGAGAGATAAGACAGTAGTTAGAGAGATCAGTGTGAGTGAGGTTATCCAGTCAGACCACAAATAAGACCAAATTTCCACCAGCAATTTCCAGCTATGACAGCCTGCTCCCCAGATCCGGTCAGGTGTACCCCTGTGACCGTCCCCACAATTCCCACTCCTGAACCCCGATTAGCCCAGCTTTGCTAAGTGACCACTCACTCCAGCCTCTGGCATGCAATTGGTCCCAAGCAGTGGGTGTATGCCCTCTGGCTACTCAAGAGACGGTCCCCGAGTAAGCACCCCTGCAGCCCCAGTTACCACACCAGGATCCACCATATACAGAGATTGGGACCCTCTCCCAATCATCATACACTCAAGTCCATCCATTTAACAAAGAAACAGATTGTGCCCAGTCTTGTTCACTCACACCCTCTAAAGATCACACAGCTCTAGATAAAACAACTACTAGTTTATTTGTCAGATTATAATTCTAAACGAGAATATGGTCAATCATAGCAGAATTACAGTATAAATGAGACAGGAAATAAAAGGTAAAACACACAAACTAACCTAACATCTCTACTTAAATTGACCACATAGTCCAAGTTTATGCTCAAGGTGTTTGACTGCCAGATGTTTGTACAGCCAGTCTCTGCCTGAGGCCAGGCAGGGCCCAGATCTTGTTTGAAGTTGTTTCAAGACAGAAATTCATAGGGGAAAAGCCCCAAATCCCTCCACGTGTCGTTCTTTGTTCCAAAACTCCCCTGCGCCCCCTCCCTTTCTGGGCAAAGGGGATCTCTTTGTCTGGTCTGAGCTAGGGCACTCAATTAGCATTTCTTTGTTACCTCCTCCAGGTACTTGCTTGCTGCTGGGAGAGAACGCTTTGTCTGTCTTCCACCCCTCTGAGCCATGTTACGCATCTGTACACATGCATGAGGCTGCAGGAAACATATCAGCATGGTAATCATGGAGAATACGTTATGAGCATCCATAAAGAAACCTTACCTGGTGTAACTGGCAACAAAGCATACAATCAGTGTATAAGTGAATAGCAAAATCATGCAGATCATAACCCAGAGTGCACATATGTGCAAACAGTGATACCAGGGTATGCTGTAAAGAAAGTCAAACATCAAATTTAAAATCAACCTGCCTGAAGACCAGCTAGAATTTTCACTACTATGCTCCATCTTGACTTTCCCACCTAACCTGTGTTGCCATATGTCTCCACTAGTGTGAAGATCTATATTTTTAAGGAAAACCCAGCTACACAGAGAGGCTAGACGCTGAGAGTCTGTAAACGTATCAGTTACAGCAACGAGGAATACAGCTATTCATATTTATACACAGTACTCATGCACATAACATACATGCAGCATCAGTTATATAATAAATATTATATGAAGATATCATCTAGTAATGCAACAAATTGGTTGATGTCCTATCTTTTTGGCTTTGTCTTTGGTAACGATGACCTGTTTGCCTCTGTGTGAAGCCTGCTGTTAAGTATTAAAAATGACCAAACTATCGGATTATTTCTGAGAAGTACTGACTGAGTTACTCCTGGAGATATGTCCTCTCTTGCTCCTCATTCCAGAGGCAGGGAGTAAATAACACAAGTATATTCTTTGCCTTATTATGTACTTTTATAGCAACTTCTACCTGATGGGTTACAAGCAGCATGGAACAGAGCCTCATAAAACCCCACGTGACATAGCACACTATTATCCTGAATTCATAGACAGGGTAATTGGGCACAGAGTTGTTTTGTGACTTATCTAAGCCCTAGTCTATAGGTGGTGCTCTTCTTGGTGGCAGCCAACCTACTTTTACACAAGACACATAAAATGCCTTGCGTAAATGCAGGCGCCTTTCTAAGCTACCAGTACACATTCGGGAAAGCTAACCGCAAATCCCTTGTGGTCAGCTTTCACATATGTCCCCGGGCCCCCCAGGACTTCTGGGGACAACTTCTGGGAGCACAGCAGCAAGTTCAGACTTTCTGCTGAGCGATCCCAGAACGTTGGGCTCATGTCGGTGATTTTGCCACTGTTGACATACCCTAAGCTCTCCCAGCAAATCTGTAGTAGAATTAGGAATAAAATCTATATCTTCTAATTCCTGCACATCTTTTGCCATGAAAACAGCCCATCCCAGGGAGATGGAAACATTTGGGGTGATGGGTTAATGGCCTTTGGTCAAAAAGGGGGCTCAGCTCTTTGGCTACGGCAGAGAAAAACCAGCTGATCTAGACCATTGGCAGAAATGCTCTGTCACACCGCGCCTGTGCCTGATGACACCTTCCAGCCTGTACTGCCACCTAGAGGTAGCCTAGTGAGCTGAGCTTCTGAAAGACACAAGCTGATGCTTTTTTTCACTTTGTGTTTTCACTTCATTCATCCTTCTTGAGGAAGTTGCTTATTCAGGAGTCTTCCTAAGATGCGGTGGGACGAAGGGCTAAGTGACTTGGCAGGCCCACTCTCCTCCCACACCAGGGAGTGGGCAGGCCAACTCAGAGGTCAGCTCCAAACTTCCGCTTTGCCACCAGTGGGCTCCATGCTCCTGCTCGGCTCCCAGCTCCATGCTTCCACCCTGCCCCTTCCCATTGCCTTGCCACCAAAGACGGGGTGGGGGGCAGCATGGAAGTAGGGGGTCAGTACTGGGCGCACAAAACTGACTGGAACGGTCAACTTGCTCGCAACTGCCCCCACAAGACAGACCCAGGGTTATGCCCAGGAAAGCTCATCCATTAAATAAATTCTTCTTCGAGCGCTGCTTGGATGCATTCAGTAATAGGTGTCTCCATGCCAGAGCGCCGGATAGGTTGGAAAACTTTGTCCTAGCCTGTCAGGAGAGGGCAGGCGGCCACTGCCCCCCACGCCAACCAGTGGCTATATATATAGCCACCTCCTGACCCCTCCCCAGTTTCATTTTTTCCGCCTTGCACGTTGGATCTCGAACGTCTGCTCCTTGCGAACACAAGCAGCCTGTCCTCCTTCTATGAGCTTTTCGCCCAACTTGGAGCACCTTTCCATGGACATAGTTCCACCACAGGAGTCTTCCACCATCGGGCCAGAACACTGCAGGCCACCACCTAACATGCCAGGGTTCAAACCCTGCTCCGAGTGCAGCAAGGCCTTCCCTTGGGATGATCCCCCACGGGAAGTGCCTCAGGTGCCTAGGCAAAGACCACTTGGTCTCAGCCTGTTCCCTGTGTCGGTCCTTCAAACCTCGGACAATCAAGGAGAGGGAACAAAGACACCATGCCCTAGTCGCTGAACAGGCTTGGCACTCTCCACCCGAGGCTTCAGGTTCCCGCCGCGCATCGAGACTTAGCTCAGCACTGGAGCTGATATGACACCATGCCACCAGAGCCCATCACAGGACAACCTTGGTGCTGACCCCGGCACCCTGGTGCCAACCCAGTGCCCCAGCGCCTTGGCACTGCTTGAGGTCGCCCCCCCCAGCACCACAATCCTGGCACAGTCCAGTACTGCTGGTACAAGGCTCACCCCGGCGCCGATTGCTTTCACCTCTGGCACCACAGGCCCGCCATAGCCCTGTGCCATCAGTGCAGGGTTCACCCCGGCACCGGCCACAGTCACTTTCGGCACCGCAGGCTCAGTACTGCCTGGTACCGACGGGGCAAGAACTTTCTCAGCCAGGCAGCCCCCCTTCCCTGGGTAAAGACTTACCTCGGGCCCACTCAGAGTCGCTCCTGGTGCCGACAACTCCAGAGGTAGTGGAGACCACTCAGGCGCTCCTCCTGCTATTCACACCACCTTCCCCGCCCCCGGTTAGAAGCGGCAAGCCAGCCTTTATTTCCAAGGCCTGGGTCCATCATGGGCACCATCACTCCCCCTCACCACAAAGTTCCCCATCTTCCACTCCATTGGGCCCCGGTACTGTAGGGCCATCCCCCCAGCAACATATTATTTTGCTGTCGCTGGTATCGCCCTTGAAACAAAGTCCTTTTCCCGCCTCAAGCCTGGAGGAAGGCCCATCAAGGGGCTCCAAGCGACCTCGGCGCCACACCTCAGTGCCGTCGCCCTTCTGCTTTCGTCCCCAAGAATGGTCCCCCTGGGAAATCCCTTGCCCTCCGTGGTGAACGCCCAGTACCACCCTGTCCCCCGCACTGGGCTCCTATACTGGCAACCTGTTGGCGCACTTTGATTTGTTGCACCGTGCTACGGCCCATTTAGGGAGGGAGGTCCAGCTCTCCGGTTCCCCTCCAGACACCCTGTTTGGGCCTGCCTTTGCCTCAGCAGAGCCGCTGACAGTTCCGCTCCACCCAAGCATTTGGGACCTAACATCCTCCCAGTGGCAGAGTCCAAGCTCTACTGCCCCAGTCTCGGGCACAGCAAGCTTTAAGTATCGGGTTCCCAAGTCGGACTTCCCTTCTGTCGCCGATCACCCAGTCCCTTCTAGGGATGTGGTGCAAATGGTGCTAGGCCCAGGTGAGCCTTCTACTGACCCTCTCTCAGCTTCTAGGGAAGCCAGGGAACTGGACCTCTTGGGCTGTAAAGTCTACTCCTCCTCAGCCTTCCAACTTTGGGTGGCGAATACGCAGGCCCTAACCATCAGGTATTTGCTGGACATGTGGGAGTTGGTCGTAAAATTCTGACGCTTGCTCCCACCAGAGGCCAAAGAGGAGTACCACGCATTCCTAGAGGAGGGTAGAATAATCTCTCAGGACCTCCTCCTCTCAGCCTGAGACGTGGTGGATACAGCTGTCCGCACTATGACCTTGGCACTATGCGACTATCCACCAAATGGCCGGGCTTAGGGAAGCCAGGGTGCCCCCCACTGCACAGCAGGCGGTGCTTGACCTGCCTTTCAGGGGGGACATCTTGTTTCTTCCCGAGACCCTAACTGTGGTGGGCACCACGCAGGACCCTAGGGGAGAGGTCAAATACCTCAGCCTCCTCCCATCACGGCCTTTTTCCCCCTCATAAACTTTATGGGGCAACGAGCCGCCCTTCTTTTCCCCTACTTTCTTACATGACCCTGGGGAGCAGAAACTTAAATTCCCCTCTCCCCACCACCATCAGCCCATGTCTAGGGTGTTTCGGAGCCTCTTTCTCCCTTTCTCACCTGAAAGAAAGGTGCCTGCCTCAATTGGCTGCCACCCCCTTCCCATAACATCCGGGACACGACATGACTTCAGTGCACCATCAGAGTGGGCAGCTGATACCCCTTTCCCCCTTCCGTCAGGGGGGAACAAACTTATCGGGACCAGCCCTGTCTCAACTTTGCGAAGAGGGGCAAGCCAATCCTTGGCCCTGCCCTCCGGTCTCAGAGGAGACACAGGCCACGTAACACAAGTCCCTCTCAGCCATTGAGACATCCACCTGAGGCCCAACACCCAGACGTCGCAGCAGTTGCTACTTTCGGGCTCTTATTGGAGAAAGGAACAAAGCCCCCCCCCCACCAGGTACCCCTTGACCGGCGACTCCTGTGCTCGTATGTGGGAAGACAGGCCTTACCAAGGCCGAGAAGCGCATCTTATAGTAGCTCCAGCCACGACGGCAGATACTCCGGTACACACAGACACAGGTGCTCACCCAGACATGCGGAACCCTCCCCACCTACCCGACTGTCCTACATCAGGTAGGACTCATTCTCGTTCCTGGGATGGGGAGGGACACCTCCTCTTTCTAACATAACAGTCAGCACACTGGTTAGGTTAGCCCTGCTGGGTCCTCAGACACCTCTATGGTAGACGTGACCCTCCACCACCCAACTTGTCAGGTGGGAACGCAATTCGCTTTTTATCATAAGGGGTCCTACGCTCCAGGGAAGGCCAAGGCAGAGCTGTCCAACTCCTGCCCACCCTATCCCTTTCCCTAAACGAAAGAAAGCTTATGATACGTAACAGCCTCCTCTCCTTCTTCAGGCACTCTCGGTTATTATCAGGACATCCTGTTATGGGAGTCCCTATCTTAGGCCCACCCTACCAAGGAAGCGGTGGTGAAACCCCCCCTTCACCCCAGAAGCAACAATTTAAGTTCACCTGACCTGGAATCTACCAGATCAAGGAGCTCAGGGGAGAGGAGGCAATGTCTCTCCCCCAAAGCAGGCGAACAGCAGTGGGGAAGAACCCATTTTGGGCCTCCCACGCTAACGTCCAGCTACCGCAGCATCAGTCCGCTAAGAAGCCCTATGTGCAATACTGCGTTCCATGCATGGAGGCTCCCCTACCGCGGTGTTCATATGTCTCACCCTCGCTACCTCGCTTCATCGATAGTTCGTACCTTGGCCTGAGGCACTGCTCCCTGGGTGTCTAGCAATTCACTACACCTTGTTTGGGGACCTGAGGCCCAAAACTGCTGGGTTATCTCCATATGATACTTGATATGGCAATTACCAAGGCTGTTTTGCTTCCCTCACTCTCTTGAGGGACCAAAAAAAAGAGCGAGAGAGAGAGAAGGAAGAGATGTAAGGGAAAACCCATTTTCTGATGTGCTTGGACATTCAGAGGCCTGTATCCTCCATGTGAATGCCACCCGGAACATTTCCCAGGATGGAGGTAATCCACCTTGATTGGTTTCTCTAAAACCCAGAGTACTCCTGCAGTACCACGGCTGACACTCTGAGAGTAGCTTCATTTCCCAGGTGGTCGGGAGGAGACCGCTCCTCCTCCTGTAACCCATATCTTTCGAGGTAGTTCTGCCTTAACGTGTCCCTATCTCCAGTGCACATGTAGGTGCACCGAGTTAAGACAATATCATGTCTGGCGGTGCCCTAGGCATGTGAATCTTATTCCTGATATTCAAACTCCACAAGCCCTCCGGCCACCTCGACTAAGTGGCCAAGCAGTGGCATTGCATTTGTTTCCCGCCTTCCCTTCTCCCATCCTTCACACATCCCTTGTTCTCCGGGCAGTCTTTCAGGTTCTGGAAGCCTGAAGAGAATGTAAGGCCCAATAGGCCAGCTCTCCCCATAAGCCCTCACGCTTACTGAGGTACTTATAGGTACCAACCCAACAGCACCGCCTAAGGCCACCATGCTGCCTTATAAGTGTTAGTGATCCGACGTGCCCTTCCAGCGGTAATCCTCCAGGTTCTTACACTATACATGGCTGGACGTTTGCGCTTCATGGGCTTAACCTAAGGACCTTTGGCCCAGCATGTTAGGTGTTACTCATCACACCACCTTTGGCTTTCTGGCTTCATTGTACTAGCATGAAGTGTCTTCTTCTAGACCCTTCTTGATTGAACTTGGTAGTCCTTATTCCCTTGTGCTGGTATGTACTTTAATTCTTACGCCCTTCGGCCATGTACCTTAAGGTCCCGTCCGTGGACAGTTCAAGGGATAATGTTCATCCCTTCTATGGCTATCTGTGTAGGCTGCAGCCATCATGGCTAGGCCTGTAACCCCTTGGCTTCCGGCACTTCTCTTGTAAGTCCACACTGGAGGTCCCCTATGGCCAGTCTTTTACCTTCTGGCCTTCATACCTTATGCTATACCCCTAGGTACAGCAATTAATGCATTTCCTCCACGTTACTTGCATTGCGTTGATTCAACTTTCCTTTAAGGTGACGTTAGTCTGTTCAGCCCAAGCACACCTGCCTTGGCTGGATTGGACCTACCCCCTGCTTTGGGTTGGCCCCACAGTTGTTGGTTCTCCTTCACCAGGCCAAGAGCCTAGTTGGCCTCTTGGCTCCTGCTAGAACCTTGTTAGCTGGGCTTCTTCCTTTCTGGGGCGGTTTGCTGTGCTGTAGGTGGAAGACCCAATGCCACCCACTGTCCGTCAGCATGGCTAGTAGTCACCTATTACTGAATGCATCCAAGCAGCGCTCAAAGAAGAACGGTGGGTTACTCACCAGTAACCGTCCTTCTTTGAGATGGGCTGCTCGGATCCATTCAGATCCATCCACTCTGTCCCCGCATCTGGAGTTGGCGACTCCAAGGAACTGGGGAGGGGTCAGGAGGCGGCCATATATATAGCCACTGAGTGGCGTGGGGGGTGGTGGCCACCTGCCCTCTCCTGACAGGCTAGGACAAAGTTTTCCAACCAATCCGGTGCTCCAGCACGGAGGCACCTATTACTGAATGGATCTGAGCAGCCCATATCGAAGAAGGACGGTTACGGGTGAGTAACCCACCGCTGTTAGTCTTTAAAGGTGTCACGGAACTCCTTGTTTGTTTTGATGAAACAGACTAACAGGGCTATCCCTCTGGAAGCTGAAGCCTGATTCTGTGCATCTTTGCATCTGTTGGGGAATGTTGCCTTTAAGATGCTTTTGTATTTCATTTGATCCTGAGGGGCCACATGATGGCCACTGTTACCTGGCTGTACAGCAATGGCGACACCCAGAACCCCCAGGGAATGACCATTTCCACCAGATGGCAGGAAATGTGTTCGCCAGGGTGTGGGCCAGGGTGTCCAGGCCACTTTGTCCTGCTCCAAGGACAGCCATGGTGTTGGTAAGGAAGTTGGCCCCACAGCTTGTGGGTGAAGGAAGCTGAGGAGTGTTAGTATCATGGTAGTACTTGCTGGGATTTGATTCCTATCTGGCTGATGCTGTCCATATGGACAGAGTGTGTCTACGCTACAGTCAGACTTCTGGTGCTGATCTGGGCCAACTGCCCGAGGCCTGGGGTAGAGGACTCTTTAACTGAGGTGTAGCAATCAGAACCAAAGATAACCCCCATTGGTTAGCCACCTCCTCAGGGGGAAAAGCAGGAGTTTATGCCCCACTTTAGACAAAATTCTAATGGAGGAGTTGTGACCATACTGCTTTATGCCCCATATAAGGTTAACAAGCCTTGGTCATCCTTTGTTAGCTACCCATTTTCATGGCAACAGGAGACATCAGGTTGACATCACTATGCTGTGATTTGAACAATGGCCCGCAGGTTCAGTTGCCTTTGCTTCAACAGCAGGAGAGGTTGAGTATTGTTCTGGCTAAAGTCGATTTCAGATTGACAAACTCTTCTATTACTGATGAGAAAAGTAAGTGGACCTTCTTACTGAACCACTTTTAAACATGGCTGCCCTGGCTCTGATGAACAGACCCACTGTGCTGAAATTCTCTTTGCAAAGGATCACAGGATGATTTTTTTTTTCTCTCAGCTCAAAGGTATTTAGGCACATGACACTCACAGGAGCCTAAAATCCTTTGAGAATCTGCACCTTTGTTTTATTTTATGTCTCTCACTCTATAATGACAAGCTGCACCCAAAGGGAATTCAGGAGGCAATCCTGATATCTGATCAGGGGCTGTTTCTGCCCATTCTCTCTTTCAGCCTCAGTTCTTTAACTCTGTTGCAAAAACAGCTGCAGAAGGGGAATAACTCCATAGGCTTCATGGTAAGGTTACATTTTGTTTAACCCAACTGTGATCTCCAGAGATCTCTGATATACTCTCATGGGAGAAATCTTTCCATGTCCCTTCCACTAGTTCTTCTCTGGGACCCGGTTCTTGCATTTTCCTCGGTGTCCTTGTCCCTGAAGCAGCAAAAGGAAGTAGGTTCTGTTCCAGGCCTCAAGTCATCTGAGGATGCAGACAAGCTCCATACACACAGACCCTAGAATGCACAATAAGGGGAGTCTTCCACTGGTTTCAGAGGGTGTGTTCACACGTTAAATGTTATTATAAAATAAGTTATTTTGAAATGAGTTATTTCAAAATAAAATCCTTATTTTGAAATAACGTCAATCGAAATAAGAAAATGTTAATTCAAAATAAGGGAAGCCCTCAAAGCGAAATAGCATGCCCTGTGTGTGGACATGTTATTTCATTTCAGGAAAGGGGCAGCATGGGAGGTGTGGCAACATGGCCGCCTTGCTGGGCCATGTTGGTGGCCATGTTGCTAGCCAATCGCATAAAAGCAGGTGCTGATCTCCCCCCGTCCATTGTGACTCCCAAGAGCTTGCGAGAGTGATGGCTATGGATGCTCTGCAGCCCCCATACCATGCTCGAGTGCTTGGTAAACCCGCTGCTAGCCTGCAGGGTGCTGCCCTGCTGTGGAACACACTCTTCCCTCAGCCCGATGAGCCTGAAGCTGAGCCTCAGACCTTCGTCTCAGTGGCCCTCACAGCAGCAATAGCTCCCTGTCCCCCTTCTGTGCCATAGTACATCTGGGCCCCACCGTCCCAGGGCCATGCCCCCCTCAGGACCCATGCCTTGCATTCCTGGGCCTCCCTGCCTGGGGAGACACAGAAGGGACACAGAAGGGACAGGGTCTCCTCCTGGCTCCAGATGGGTGCCCGGCGTCGTCCCTGTGCCCCAGCACCTCAAGCCTCTGCCATCATGTGCACTGCGTGGAGGCATCACAAGGGACCAGGATGGCAGGGCACTTCCTGGCCCCTGAGCAACCTGGGAAGAAGAAGGTCTACTAGCACTGGAATCAAAATAGGTGTTGTTTTGAAACAACATGTCCGTAAATCCCAAGGAATAGGTAGAGGGGGAGAGAACAAATCAATGTTGTGTCTATGCTGTATAGCTAGAGCTGTGCACATCCATGGATATCTGCCTTATATTTGCGGATGTAATGCAGCTATCCACAGGCCATTTCTTGCAGATGCAGACCAGATGCAGATGCACAGGTTTGTATCCCCCACAGGGTTCAACATAATGAGTAGAGCTCTCCAAATGCGCGGATAGCCGTATTGTATCCACATCTGCGGAAGTGATGTGGATATCTGCAAACCATTTCTTGAGGATGCAAATTTAATGTAGAGCCACATATTTGTATGTGTTCAGGGTTCTAAGGGCATGCCTACGCTGGAGGCTTGAGTTGACTTAAGTAACTCCAGGGCTGGATTTAGAATTTATTAAGTTGATTTAAGCTTTTGTTTAACTTAACCCCTGCCTGAAAATTGACTTAAGTATTACATTACCTCTCAAGGGCAGGAAGGGTTGGGGACCAGGCCCAGGCCCTGCCCTGGGTCCTGATCCAGCTCAGGGACCCAATCTGGCCCCAGCCGCCACCAGCAACAGACTGGGAGCCAGCTCCTGCCACTTGTGGGAAGGGATGAGGTGCCAGATCTGGCCCAAGTCATTTGCCACAAGCGTCTCGGAGCCCTTTCTGGCACTGAGCTGCTTGCTGCTGCCAGTAGGTGGCTCAGCAGCCTGGTCAATTTCACAGGTGACTGCCAATCTCAGGAGTCACCTGTGAAATTAACTAGGCTGGGTCCTGGGTCTGCCTTCCCAGTCGCAGAGACACGGGGCCGGATCAGGGCCCTTGAGCTGGATCACACCCCATGGTGGTGCCCAGTCTCGGGGTATGTCTACTAGCTTAAACATACCCCTCAGTCGACTTCACAAGGTCGCCTTTAAGTTGACCTAAAGTCAACCTTGTGATGTCAACTTTAAATAGCGCCCCAGTGTAGACATGTCCTATGTATGGCTGCTGCATACTTGTTCTGGCTCAGCTTTGTGGTTGGGTGGATGGTGATCTTCCGTTGCTGAGGCTCAAGTGCAATCCCCTGTTCTGCACAGTGCAGAGATCTCTGCTGAGGCTTGGCAACAATGTTACCTCTAGTTTTTCATAAGCTGTGCGTGCAAAAAATTTCTTTGTGTATGCTAATATCAGCACTGTTGAATTTTCTTGGGCCCACTTTATTTTGTTGTGTGCATGGGGTTCACAACATGTGTGCACACGCACACATGCACAGCTTAGAGTGAACAGTGGGGCAAATGCAGAGCCAGCCCAAGGTTTTGTGGCACCCTAGGTGCCCTTGATTTTGGCACTGCTCCCACCTTGTTGTGGCCTGGGTCATACAGGCTGAGTGGTGGGCCCTCCTAATCCCCTCTGAACCTGCCCAAGCCATGCAGTGAGTGAAGCAGAGGGCTGGGCTGGCCCTGGCCAAGTGGCAGACCCAGCTGATGGCCTGGGATAGGCTGCGCTGGACCATGGACCAGCCAAGGGGCAGGGGCTGAGCGGCGGTCCACAGGCCACTCAGGTTGAACCACAGGCCAGCTCCAAGCTGGTGAGCTGTATGCTGGCCGAGGGGCACCTGCCCCTTTCCTTCCCCAAGGCTCTTCCTAGCCCCCCAGCCACCTAATCCTGTCCCTAGCCCCCCCTTTACCTTTTCTGGTGAGCAGAGCCAGCTGAAACAGCTTCCTGCTTTGCTCCACCCCGGGCTATGTGCCTGTGCAGAGCAGGGTGGGAAATTTGAAATAGACTTGCTGGCTCCAGCCTAGCAGCCCTTGGCACCCCATACTCTCTGGGACCCTGGGTGACCACCTAGGTCACCTCTGTGGAAGAGCCTGCCATGGGCAAATGTACCATAAGCCAGTAGTAATCAACATCAATACTAATGATCTCTGAATCTCCCTTGGATTTGAATGACAAGAGAACCGACTCCTGAATTTGGACCACTCTGACAAATTCTGGATCTCCATGAGGCCCATCCGACACTATTATGAACACACTTCTTACAAGCCACAGTACAGACACTAGAATCCAGGTATCTCCAAGGGGCTGCTTGTGCGACCCTTGTGTTTCTAAGGCTCTCTGGCGCTGGCTGAGATGACGACGCTGCCAGGGCCTGGGAAATCTCTTTTCTGGAAGACAAAGGGCAGATTCCATTTTTCTCCACCACAGTCTCCTCCCCTTTCTTTTCCTTGTCTTTGTAGAGAAGTCATGGCTTGGAACAGGCAGAACAATACAATACGATACCAGGGATGATTGACTAGCCCAGTGGTTTTTGAACTTAGGGCTGAGACCCAGTACTGTTTGCAGATCGTCAGGCACTGGGTCATGGCACCCCCTGCTGCCACTGCCAAAAGACTGGAATGCACTGCTCAAAGATGTCATTGTTGGGTCATGGGCATAAATGATTTTTTTCAACTAGGTCTCAAGAAAAATAGTTTGAAAACCACTGGACTACCCCACCCACTTCTCCAGGCCCACACATTTCCTGAGGCTCCAGCCTAAGGATGCTAAATGCCTCCACCAAGGCCTCTGCCTCCCTCCAGTCACTTCACCACTGTCCATGCTGACTCCCTGGGCCACTTTCCCCACAGCCCCCAGTCACATGCAGTCTCTCGCTCAACCGGAATCGAGCTGCCATCCATTCCCAGCTCCTTGCCTCCAGATCACTGCTCTGGCCACTTCTGCAAGAGCTCCAGCTCCTGGTCAGCTCTGTCCACTCAGAACTCTCCTTGGTGCTTGGTGCTGGCTGCTTGCTCCTGAAGGTGGGCAAGCAGAGGACCTTCTTCCTTCACTTTCCCAGGCAAGAGGGAGCAGCTAGTGCTGCTGCTCCCTTTTTATATTGGCAGCCTGGCCTTTGATTGATTGCCAGTTCCTGGCAGTACATTGGCTGCCCCACACAGGGTCTGTTAACCCTATAACTGCCAGTGCAGGGCAACCACCCCATCGCAAGGCATTAGAAAAGAGAAGCCAGTATGCTATGCAGCCAAAGATCATCTCTTGCTGATGAGGGGGCTGAAGTGCATGTCTCATGAGGAAAGGCTGAATGAACTGGGCTTGTTTAGTCTGCAGAAGAGTGAAGGGAGATTTGAGAGCAACCTTCAACTGCCTGAATGGGGGTTCCAGGGAGGATGGAGCTAGGCTGTTCTCAGTGGTGGCAGATGACATAACATGGAACAGTGGTCTCAAATTGCAGTGGGGGAGCTATCTGTTGGCTATTAAGAAAACTTTTCTCACTGCAGGTGGTGAAGCACTGGAATATGTTACACAGGGAGGTGGTGGAATCCCCATCCTCAGAAGTTTTTCAAGACCCAGCTTGGCAAAACCCTGGCCATGATGATCCAGGGGGTGTGGGTCCTGCTTTGAGTCGGGAGGCTGAACTAGATGACATCCTGAGGTCTCTTCCAACTCTAATCTTCTCTGTTTCTATATTTCTATTCCCAGTCAGATGGCCCAAGATATTTGTGGTGTAATAAATCAATAATCTGTTACCCAGGAAACAAAGGCAGGATTGGAGGTGATTGAATTTGGAGAACTATGTTCTATTCGCAGCTCTGCCAGTGACCTGCTGTTTGACTGCACCAGTCATTTCAACCCCCTGAGCTGTAGTTTTTCAGCCATAAATACAGCAGTCAGAATACTTGCTTACCTTTTAAAAATCATTTGGAAATCCTCAGCCAAAAAACTCCATGGAAGTGCAAAGGAGTCTCATTCGGCATCTCTCTTGCTTTCTTAAGGAATTTTCAATTTGATTCTGATTTTTATCACATCAAACTCCCTCCCTTTGAGAGCCAGTGGTTTATTTCACCTGCATCATAGTTTCCTCTCCCCTGGTCAGGCAGGATAAAGATTTTCAGCACTACTCAAAACAAAAAGTGGGCATCGAATTAATTAAGGCAACAATTAAAAGATAACCCTCCCCAGAGCAGGACTATTTTACCCTGGAAAGGGAGACGTGACAGTGACTCTGCTTTCCACTAGGAATTTTGCTATTGGTAATCAACTACATTGGGAAAGAATTCAGATATGACAGTGATGGGCAGCAATACACAACTATAAGATAGACTGACATAGATTCATAAATGTAAAGTCAGAAGAGATCAACAGGACCATCTAGTCTGACCTCCTTCACAATGGAGGCCATAGAAACTTGCCAAGCCATTCCTGCAGTAAATCTCTACCTTATGACTAAGTTATTAAAGTCTTCAAATCCTGATTTCTAGACTTGAAGGTACAGAGAAGCCACCAGCAATTGAGTCATGCCCCACTCTAAAAAGGAAGGCAAAAAACTCCCAGAAACTTTGTCAATCTGCCATGGGGAATATTTCCTCCCCAAGCCCAACATGTCCGTTCTTTGGTTTAAATGAATTGTCTTTTGGACACCAACCAGTCCACAAGTTGCAATTCAGGGCATATTTGTTCTCCTTTAATCAGTGATTTTCTTTCCTTTTTTCTTTCCTTCTTTCTTATTAGTCCCAGATATCTCACCCATGGAGACTATTTGGGAGACAAATGAAAGTAGACAAGAGCAACATGATTCTTCTGTGGAAGGAGCCATACTCTTGTTTGAATTGTGGAGAAACTCTATTGACTACTACAATAGTTACAAAGAGGTATAAACGTTGTCCATCACATCTGTAATCTAGTACCCCCTCACACACCGTCCATCCATCCCCCCCCAAGTCTAGCCTGGGATCTCACAGGAGGTTTATCACATAGCGCCTGACTTCTCTTCCAACTCTTTTCCTAACCAGCATTTATCCCTATAATCCAATCTTTGGATGCTCCTCCTATTATACATATTAAGTGTTTTTCTTGATGAATCCCACAAACACCATCTGCTGATCTTGTGCCCGTTTTCTTTGGGATCCTTGATTTGGAGGGATTTCCCACAGGTGATGTACTGAAACCACTGCTTTGTGCTCACATCAGTAGATTCCTGCCTGGCTACTCACCTGCCTTACACTAGCTGTTGGGTCTCAAGAACTAAACATTTCTACACTAGGTCTCCCCTGGTGACTATTCCTCTCTTAGCTCATCACTGATAAAAGAAATTGATCCAGCATTGTAGTTTATACGCATGGTCATGCCAAATCTGGCTACTTGCTCTACAGAAGACAGGCCCTGTGTGTGGAGTCCTCCACCTACCATCCCTTTGCTGTTCTGCTTGTTCTCCTTGAGCTAAACCTTCTCTAAAGAAGTAGCTCACCCAGTCAGGCCCCTGAGATGTTATTCCTACACAATTCATCATCCACCACAAGCCATCATAACACTTCCTAAAGATCAGCTGTTGGGAGTTGGGCCTGTATCTTCATTCATGTGCAGAGTAGATAGAGCCTGGCATATTGTGGTTTCTTCCAGAATTCATTATCATCTTCAACTCCCTCCGCTTTCTGATCCTGCCTATGCAAGAACTAGTGTGATTTTATGTGAAGAGACTATTAATAGCTCTAAGACATTACTAAGTCCTGGACAATACTCTAGCCAACAATGTTCTTCATCTAAATCCTCTCCGACCTGATACATTTCTCTCTTGTTTTGGTTTAGGATTTAATAATGAAAAACAGCTTCTTCAGACTCCTGTCTGTTCTCAGCAAGATCATCAATTGGCCTAACATGCCCAATTTCTTTCTTCAGACCTTCTCATCAGCAGAGGCGTCGCTGGCACTGGGCACTTGGGGCACATGCCCCGAATCCCAGCACTGGTGCCCTGGATCTCTGGCCCAATCGGGCCAGAGATGCAGGGCCCAGCTGCCAGTGGCTGTGGTGGCCCCGTCCCCAGCCAGGGATCCAGGGCCTGGCCGCCCGCAGCCGTGGCGGGGAGTCTGGGCCCAGCTGCTCACAGAAGCAGCGGCCCCATCCAATGTTCCCTCTAAGGGGAGAGGGCAGCTGAGCAACTCCGGTTGTTCGCTGTGCTCCCCCCCCCACCGCGGGGCCTGCTGCGCAGCCCCTCCCCCCGCTCCTGACAGCCCCCCGCTGCTCCCGCTCGGCCCCCCCTCCTGGCAGCCTGCCCGCTCCTGCTCGCCCCCCCCGCTGCTCCTGACAGCCCCCCCGCTCCCACTTGCCCCCCCCGCTGCTCCTGACAGCCCCCCTCCCATTC
>ML682072.1:1419329-1454263 GCA_007922195.1 Podocnemis expansa | reverse complement strand
AAAGAAACCCTGCTAAGGGCACAGGAAGTTGCCATTCCAATTAGGAGAAAGAACAAACATGTGAGGCAGCCAGAATGGGTTAGCAGAGAACTCTGCTCTGAGCTTAAACATAAAAAGGAAGCTTACAGGAAGTGGAAGCTTGGTCAGATGACCAAGGAGGCATATAAAGATATTGCTAGGGACTGCAGGGATAAAATCAGAAAGGCCAAAGGACAAATGGAGTTGCAGCTAGCGAGAGATGTAAAGGATAACAAGAAGGGGTTCTACAAGTATGTTAATAACAAGAAGAGGATCAGGGCTGGTGTAGGTCCCTTGCTGAATGGGGCAGGCATCCTCGTGACAGAGGATGAAGAAAAAGTTGAACTGCTCAATGCATTTTTTACTTTGGTTTTCACAGGCAGGGTCAGCTCCCAGCCCACTACCATGGGTATGGCAGATTGGAGAGAAGAAGAAAGGCCCTTAGTGACGGAAGGTCAGGTTAGGGACTGCTTAAAGAAGCTGGATGTGCACAAGTCCATGGGGCCAGACGAACTGCATCCAAGGGTGCTGAGGGAATTGGCTGATGAGATAGCAGCACCGCTGGCCGTTATCTTTCAAAACTCATGGAGAACGGGGGAGGTGCCAGAGGATTGGAAAAAAGCAAATGTGGTGCCTATTTTCAAGAAGGGGAAAAAGGAGGATCCGGGGAATTATAGACCAGTCAGCCTCACCTTAATCCCTGGAAAAATTATGGAGCAGATTCTTAAGGAATCCATCCTCAAACACCTAGAAGAAAATAAAGTGATCAGGAACAGTCAGCATGGATTTACCAAGGATAAATCATGCCTGACCAATCTCATCTCCTTCTATGATCAGATGACTGGTTTTCTGGATGCAGGAAGAACCGTTGATGTCATACACCTTGATTTTAGCAAGGCTTTTGATACAGTTTCCCACAGCATTCTCATTGGCAAATGAAGGAAGTATGGGTTGGATAGGTGGACTATAAGGTGGATAAAAAACTGGCTCGATCAATGGTTTCAGCGTGTAGGAATCAATGGTTCCATGTCTAGCTGGCAACCAGTCACGAGTGGTGTGCCCCAGGGGTCGGTCCTGGGGCCGGTTCTGTTCAACATTTTCATGAATGATCTGGATGATGGAATAGACTGCACTCTCAGTAAGTTCGCGGATGACACCAAGCTGGGGGGACCAGTAGACACGTTGGAGGGCAAGGACAGGATTCAGGGAGACCTAGATAAATTGGAACAGTGGGCCAATAAAAATCTTGTGAAGTTCAATAAGGACAAGTGTAAAATCCTGCATGTGGGACAGAAAAACCCCATGCACTGCTACAGGCTGGGAAACATTCAGTTAAGTAGCAGCAGTGTAGAAAAGGACCTGGGGGTCATGGTGGATGGGAAGCTAGATATGAGTCAGCAGTGTGTTCTTGTTGCCAAAAAGGCCAATGGCATATTGGGCTGCATCAAAAGAAGTATTACCAGCAGATCAAGGGATGTGATCATTCCCCTCTATTCTGCACTGGTGAGGCCACATCTAGAATACTGTGTTCAGTTTTGGGCTCCCCACTACAAAAAGGACAGGGACATGCTAGAGAGAGTTCAGAGGAGGGCAATGAAAATGATTAAAGGGCTGGAGCACAAGGCCTATGAGGAAAGACTGAAAGCATTAGGCTTATTTAGTCTGCAGAAGAGAAGATTGAGGGGGGATTTGATAGCAACCTTCAACTACTTGAAGGGATGCTCTAAGGAAGATGGAGCTCGACTGTTCTCGGTGGTAACAGAGGACAGAACAAGGAGCAATAGTCTCAAGTTGCAGTTAGGGAGGTCGAAGCTGGATATTAGAAAAAACTTTTTTACTAGGAGAGTGGTGAAGCCTTGGAATGAGCTGCCAAGGGAGGTGGTGGAATCTCCATCTTTGGAGGTGTTTAAGGCCCAGCTGGACAAAACCATGACTGGGATGGTTTAGTGGGAGTGGTCCTGCCTCTGGCAGGGGGTTGGACTAGATGATCTATGAGGTCCCTTCCAACCCTAGGATTCTATGATTTCTTCCGACACCCTGCTACTCCTCCAAGACCACCCTGAAATTTAAAGCTCACTTATTAATTACGCCTGAATGTTAAGGCCTAATTACAATGCCTCAGCACTGTATTTCAAGCCCAGCAGAACTTCTGGTGTGATACAGCCAGCAGCTAGCCCCATTCACAGTGATTTAATCCTTCACAAAGAAAACCCGTTATTAATTATTATTATTATTACTATTATTACTAATTCCTAACTGCACTATTTCATCTCCTAACCATAACTGAATCT
Organism: Podocnemis expansa; assembly: GCA_007922195.1. Classification (NCBI taxonomy): domain Eukaryota; kingdom Metazoa; phylum Chordata; order Testudines; family Podocnemididae; genus Podocnemis; species Podocnemis expansa. The sequence continues at coordinate 1,451,954 of ML682072.1, read as the reverse complement.
TCACTGAAAAACTGAGAACTCATTGTTGTACCCGTCTAGCCACTTGTAGGCTGGGATATTCCATCTGGAGCAGAACTGTAAGACTAAGTCTGCGTTCCTAAAGACAAGAACAAGGAGAACGGATGTCTTTGTATAGCAGAGAAGGAAAAACATATTTCCATTGTGCTAGACACCTGTTTGTCAGCATCAGTTTTGGTCCACTGAAAATCAAAGAGCTGCACATTCAATCTGTAGATTATAACTGCATTTTCACTGGTGCTACTGAAATAACCTTATGATAAGAGTTTTGGTATTCTCCATAATGCAACCCCTGGTGTCAGAAATAGACCCAGTGATTGCTATTTACAGCAGTGGTTCCCAACCAGTGTGCTGTGGCACATCGGTGTGCCGCGGCAACGCCCAAAATATTCCACGAGCATCCCTGAGATCTGCAGTTAAAGTTCCCACCCTGCTCAGTCTTGCCATGTGGGCTGTGCAGGGCTGCGAAAAAGCAGGGAATAAAGTGAGGGGGAAGACAGCAGAACACAGTTCCAGGGGCTGCCTTTTTTTTTAGGCAGGCAGGGTTCAGGGGCCCCTAAAAAAAAGGGGAAGGCACCCGAACATACAGTTCCAGCCCCCCCCCCCACTTACCTTGGAGCTGGACTGGAGCCAGAGGGCCCAGCCATAACTCCCGGGCCAGAGGAGCTCTACGGAGCATGCCCAGATTTTCTGGGCATGCTCCGTTGGAGCTTCTCTGGGCAGGAGTTTTCAAAACTCCCAACCCCAGAGGAGTTCTGTGGAGGCTGCCGGCAGTGCACTGCCGGCAGCTTTCACTGCGCTGGCGGCTGTGGCGGGCTGCACCACAGCGCGCCAGCGCAGCTTAGAGGGAACATTGGCCCCATCCCCAGCCGGGGATCTGGGGCCTGGCCACCCACAGCCGCGGCTGGGAGTCTGGGCCCGGCTGCCTGCGGCAGCAGCAGCCCCATCCCTGGCCGGGGATGCGGGACCCCATGGCCACTTCCATCCCCGTTCCCAGTGGGGAATGCAGGGCCTAGCTGCCCATGGCGGCGAAGCGGCTTCTGGCCCCGTTCCCAGCCAGGGGGCGGGGCCTGTGGTCAGGGGGCGGGGTGGGGGTGGGGCCTGGGCCCATGCCCCGGGGCCCTCCCCGGGCCAGTGATGCCCCTGCTCATCAGACAGTGCAGGAGTCATAGTGGTGAGTAAATAATATGCAAAAGATCTGTGTTGCTGGAAAGAAAAGATTGATGAACTATGGGGAAAACCTTGGCGCTGAACCTGCCATAGGGTCAGTGGAATGTGAAGAGTTGCAAAGAACTTTGTTGTATCCAAAAAACAATTGTTTCTCAGTGTAACACTGAGGTCAGCACTGATCGAGTGGACTTACCAGGGTGAATGGACAGAGAGGAGATGATGGTAGGTAGAAAGTAGGAGATGGTGGATAGAGCTGGATGAGGAAATGAATGAGTGGATTTGTAGGTTGGGGGAAATAGATGAGATCCTTTAGAAACTAACACTGGCTGAGCATATTAATGATCTGGGAACTCCTCAGAAAGGATTACCCTAGCTGCAGGGCAGTAACTACAGTGAGGAAAAGGGGCTTTGCCCCGGCCGCCAATTTAAAAGGGTGCCGCAGGGAAGCGATCATCCCTGCAGCCTCTGGCTGTGGCAGGGAAGCAATCCCCCCCTGCTGGCTCTGGCTGTGGCAGGGGGAAGTGATTGCCCCTGCAGCATCTGGCTGCTGCAGGGAAGCAATCCCCCTGCTGGCTCTGGCTGCGGTGGGGGGAAGCGATCACTTCTGCCAGCTCTGACCACAGCAGGGGGAAGCGATCCCCTGATGCGGCCAGAGCCAGCAGGGGCCATTGCTTTCCTCCGCTGTGGCCAGAGCCAGAAGGGGGATTCCTCCCCTGTCATGGCCAGAGGCTGCAGAGGCAATTGCTTCCCACTGTGGCCAGAGCTGGCGGGGGGGGGGGGGATTGCTTCCCTGCCGCAGCCAGAGACAGCAGCATGGGGTCCATTCTCTCTGTCATAGCGGGGAAGGGACCCCTGTTGCCAGCTCTTGCTGCAGAGTGGATGGAAGAACCCTCTCCTTCCCACTTCTGTATATATGTTGGGCCCTGGATCAGGGTGGAGGGGATGCCTTTGGGGCTGCTTACCCCAGGCACCAGAACCTCTAGTTATGGCCCTGCCCAGCTGGACTCCTTGTTACTTTTGGAATGTGACGTTCTTTCCGCTGGGGTTTTATCAGAGATTCAGGAAAAGCCTGGGGCTAATAACCCTTTCTTGAGGCCTCCAGAATCAGCTGTGATGCTGGGGCTCTGAATAACCTCCCCAGTGAATGTGATGTAAGGGAGTAAGCCTGACTCTGGGAGCCCTGGGGTCCCATTGACTATGTTTGCCCCCTTCGTGACTTACAGGAGATGATAAAGGAAGAACCCCTGGTGTCTCTCTCCAGCACCATATGTCTCCAGGCCATGGGTGCCATTACCAACATGAGGTAGGGCATTCTCATTTCTCTGCCCAGCCTTCAAGCTTAGCTTCTTACTCTATGGTCTGTCGGATCAGAGTCACCAACAGCAGTCCTTCAGAGAGTGTCTTCTCCTCTTCAGACACCAAGGACTCTTTGAGGAGGAACTGGGCGTGGGTCCATGAGGGATTGATGATTTTCTTCTCAGTAACATTATAATCCTCTTTACTTCTAATGTCTGTAAACACCAAGAGCCTCTATAGCCATTTGAAATGATTTTCCTTCTGGAGGTGCCACCTGAGTAATTTTCTTCCCTATTTTCTGTAGCATTCCGGAGTTGGCTTTAATATCCAGGTACTTTTCCTGCCCTCCCATGCTCTTCTTCTAGCCTGTTACTCTTTGCCAGTGTCTCCCACATTGCTACTGTTTGTGTGGTCTTGTTCTGGGTAGTCCTGATCTCTAGGAACATCACAGTCCTTCAGCATAATTCTCAGTTCATGTCCTCACCCTCTGATGTTCCCCTTACAGCCTCCCTTATCCTTCAGCACCTCAAAGTCCAACCCATGTTTCTTCTTTTTGCCAGCAAAAGGCATGTGGCAAAGGCCATGGATTCCCACAGGAGAAGAGTCCTGCTGAGATCATTCCTCAAGGTCATGTTTTCCCTGCTGATTCAAAACTCATGACAAGAGCAAGGAATAAGGAGCATCGCAAGTGCCCAGGACCCAAGGGTAACTCATTCTCCTGCCCTGGGAGAACGTTGTTGTGGTGTTTTGGACTAGCTAGGGCCATTTGGAATGGGCATCCACAGCAATTAAAAACATACATCCTTCAAATGGGCCAGCAAAATCAACACGGATACATTGCCATGGCCTTTCGGGCCAATCCCACAAGTGAAGAGGTGCCAACTGAGGTGCATTCCAGATGCTCTGGCATGAGGTACAAGCTCTAGCCGTTTCTTCGATGGCCCTGTCCAAACCCAGCCACCAGAAATAGCTCCATGCAATTTCTTTCATGAGCACTGTGCCACAGTGACTTGAACAGAGCTGTTCCAACAAATGTGGTCTTAAGGAAAGTGGGATAATGAGACCCATACCCCACAACAAACACCCAGACTGGGTTGATAACTCTGTCCACATAGACTTGTAGGGGCAGAGGTCAGAAGAGACCTGAAAGTCAGGTAAGAACATTCCATGCATCACGAAATCCATAACTTGTGAGAGTACTGGGTCAACCTGTGTCGCTTTCTTCACTCGAGCAGCCGTGACAGGTGTGTTTTCCACCTGTTCAAAGTAAAAGATTCCTTCCTGACCCTGATCTTGATGGTGTGCTGGTAAGGGTAGCCTTGAAATACCATCAGCCGAGGATTGCCTATACTTGATTTCATATGTGTATACAGAAAGTATCAGTGCCCATCATTGCGTCCGACTAGCAGCCAAAGTTGGGATGCCTGTATGTGGCCCCAAAATTGATGTCAGGGGTCGATGGTCAGTGACAAGTGTGAACTTCTTTCCCCACAGGTAGTGGTGAAATTTCCGAACACCAAAAACAATGCCCAGTGCTTTGCATTCAACTTGGGCATAATTAGTTTCTGTCTTGGTCAGGGAGAGTGAAGCAAAAGCGATAGGCCTCTCTTCATCAGAAGGTATAATATGTGACAATGCAGTCCCAACTCCATAAGGGGAGGCATCACAAGCCAACTGTAGTGGCAAAGATGGATCAAAATGTGTCAGAACCCTAGAGTTTACCAGTGAGCATTTAGGTTCGTTAAATGCACCATCACAGATTACAGTCCAGTTCCAGGCCTTTTTTGGCCCAAGAAGCTCATGTACAGGTTTCAGGAGTGTCACTAATTTTGGAATAAACTTGCCATAATAGTTCAATAACCCTAAAAAAGAGCAAAGTTGGATTACATTCTGAGGCAGTGGGGCATCCACGATAGCCTTAACCTTGGCCAGAGACTTATGGAGACCATCAGCATCAATTATATGTCCTAAATATTCAGCTGAAGGCTGGAAAAACTTACATTTGTCTCTGCAAACACGTAGACCATACTCTTCCAGTCTTTGTAGAGTAGCTTCCAAGTTCATAAGGTGTTCCTCCTCATTTTTGCCCGTGACCAGGATGTCATCCAGACAGCACTGTACTCCTGATAAACCACTCAAAATCTGATCCATTGCCCTTTGGAACAAAGCTGGGGCTGAAGTAATGCCGAAAGGTAAACAACAGTATATGTACAACCCCTTATGTGTTACGACTGTCAACAACTCTTGAGATTCTTCTTCAACATGCATCTGTAAGTACGCTTGACTCAAATCAATCTTGCTAAATTTTTGTCCTCCAGCCAAACCTGCAGAGATGTCCTCAATGCGGGGAAGAGGATATTGTTCTGCACATAACACTGCATTGACAGTGATCTTGAAATCTCCACAAATCCAAATGGAGTCATCCTTCTTCACTGTTGGGACAATGGGTGTTGCCCACTGGCTGTGAGTAACTGGCAGTAAGACTCCCTCCTTGACTAACCGCTCCAAGTTTTCTTCCACCTTGGGTCTAATGGCAAATGGCACCATCCTGGCCTTCAAACATTTTGGTTGGCAATCAGGCTTTATATTTAATTTCACAGGGATTCCCTTCATGCTGCCTAAGTCTTCACCGAAAACAGCAGCGTGTTTTGTCAGTACTGCTGCTAGATTCATTTCTTCTTTAGTCAATTGATGCACTTGTGACCAATCGAGTTGGATTTTCCTGATCCAAGATCTTCCCATTAGGGCTGGGTAATTCTCCTTCACCACAGTGGTAGCTTTGTGGTCTGTCCATTAAGTTCTACTTTCACATCAGTAGTACCCAACAGGGGAACAGTCTCCCCACTATATGTCTTCAAAACAACTACTGTTGGCTTAAGTGGCAGCTGTCTAAAGTTCTTCTCATACACATTGTTAGAAACTAATGAAACGGCTGCACCAGTGTCATGAGTACAGGTTTGCCTTCCAACACAGGTGTCACCCAGAATTTACGTGGGCCAGCTATTATAGACAAAACATGGAGAGAATCTTCATCTTCCAATTGGGTGTCACTATGATCACCTGTATTCTGCTCTACTGCATGCAGGATTTCCCTCTTAGTCTGCCGAACAAATCGCCTATTTTTCACAGGTCTGCCTCTTCTGTTTGGTTCATCCTTCCCCTGTTTGCAGGCATGCTCAGTGTGCCCTCTCTTACCACATTGTTGACACAGTAGTTCCTTACACCAGCACTCTGATGTGAGGTGACCCTGCTTCCCACACCGGTACCATTTCTGTCTCCCTGGTGCCCTGTGGGCAGGTTGTGGGGATACTTTATGCACACTGACCCTGATCTGTTGCATGTCTTGGGTAACACGTTCCATGGAGACTGCAATTTCCACAGCCTTCTGAAAGGTGAGTTTACCTTCAGTCAACAGGCGTTTCCATGTTGATTCACTGTGCAGGCCACACACCAGCCTGTCATGCAGCATTTCCTCTAACATATTCTTGATGTCACACTCTGCAGCCAGCTTCTGCAGAGCTGCTACAACTTGTGCAACTGATTCACCTTCACCTTGGTTCCTTTAGTAGAACCTATACCTCTCTGCAATTACTAGTGGCTTTGGGGAAAAATGTGCTCCCAGGACTTCCACTGGGTCCCCATAAGGTTTCTGCTCTGGCTTCTCTGGATAAAGCAAATCACATAGCAAATTATAAGTCTTAACTCCAATGACCGTTAGAAAAACTGGTACCTTTTTCTCATTAGTTATATCGTTTGCTATAGCAAAATTGGGCTGTATATGTCTGCCATGAATCTACCGAATGGTCAAATGATTCAAGGGTTGTAGTAAGTAAAGCCATGATGCCATCTTGTGGTTGTTTGTCTCTTCACTTGTACTTTTAGCAGGCAGAGCAGCTTTCAGAATAGCCAGCTAGCCCTTAGGCAAACAGATCAGCTTTCACAGTTACAACCCAACCCCCATGCAAGCAGTAAATAAAGTTTTGCTTCTTACATTGCATTCTGGTTTTCCACAGTTGCCAGGATTGTTAAGGATAGCCAACTCCATCACATATCCCATCCTCATTGCCAGTTGTAGAGTTTAGGGGAAATTATAGTCCAATAATGAGAGGCAGCATATTCAGAGCTGTGTAAGGAGTCTTTATTGAAAGAGAGCTGAGGGAGAGAAAGCCCAACAGACAGGTTTGCCTAACACCTAAATGACCCTCCCATTTATCACCATGAAAACCCCAATGGCCCTAGGTAGTCCGAAGCACCACAACTGCTACAGGGCCCCCTTACTGCTCGGGGCCCTAGGCAACCACCTGCTTTGCTTACCCCAAAAGCCACCTCTGTGCTGCTGCATGGCCTGACAGTCCACAGATGAACTGTGTGTGTGTCCTCCTCAGAAGGACGCCGGGGGGGGGGGAGGTGGCAGAGGATAGATAAGGGCTGACCTGGATTCCCTGGAACTGGCGGCCTGGGAGCAGGAAGGGGCTTCCCCTGAGGCTGAGGCTGAAAAGCTGGGGATGGCAAGGCTGGGGGCTGTGATCCACCCAGCATCCTAGAGCTGCACATAGGGGACTACACTGGCGCATGCAGCTGTATTAGTGGTTGACAGCTAACTCTGTAGCAGACAAGAAAGCATGCTCCAGCATTACAGTCTACAAAATAGATCCCTCCTAGATTTTAAAAGTAAAATAAGTGTAGATGTCAAAAGGCACATCTGTTTTGTGGTGTTTTTTCCTGAAAGCTACACGCATGTGAATAAGGAAGTGACTGTAGTTCAGCCACAGCCAAGGCTTCCACATTCCCTAACTTAGCTGGCTGGGATGGGGTGAGCACTGTACTGCAATGTGGTGAGGGTGGGAATCAGTGGGACTCCTGGGCTAACAGCTGGATGCAACCTGCTCAGGTGCATGTCCCTCCAAGTTTCGTGCTACAGAGGCTGAAACCAGGGAGCGAGGGCAGAGCTGGGGGCTCTGAGCACCCACCACTCCCATTCCTAGCTGCCCTGCTGCTCCTTGTGGCATGCAATGGGAATAGGCAGGGAAGAGAGATAACAGAAGTGCAGCTTCTGTTTCTCCAACCTCCTCCCACCCTTCCGGTCCTCTAGTACCTCCTCGAGCACCATCCCATTGCTCTCCACTGGCCCTGCAAAGCTCACCTGCCTGAGCATTGCAAACATCTCAGTTTGAGTGTGGGGCCAGCGTCCTCCAAACTCCTCCCACCCACCGAGCAGCCCATAGAACTGTCCCTGCCCCAAAACTAGAGATACATCAAGTGCCCCCTCTCAGGGACCAGTCTCCCATTTTGCAAGGCCAGTTTGATATTGATTCCAGATTGCAGCTAAGCTGGCACCACAACTGGGCTCTCACAGGAGAGAGGCCCCTGAAGAATACCGACCGCATGGTGGCCTAAGACAATGTTGGCGAAAAAGGCCTACTAAGGGTCACTGGGAGCTAGGATGTAAGGTAGGGGCCCCGTTGGTCTAAGCTTATGGGGTTTTGCCCCTCGAGGCTCTCACTAAGCCTGAGGGGAAGGAAAAAGGATGGCAGAGGACCTTACTTCTGTCTAGACAGCTCCTCAGAGACCAAGAAATTGAAGAAGGATTGAGAAGGACCATGGACTCAGTACCTAAGGTGCATTCCTGAGGAAGAACGCTACCACTTTGCCATGTCAGGGCTGCCTGGGTGGAAAAAGTCTTCAATACATAGATAGTGAAGAGCTCCGTTGCCAAGGGAGGGTCATTCTTGAGCTAGAGAATGGCCCATAACAAGGTGACAGCTGCCGCGTCTGGCGGCCACCTTGGGATCAGAAAACCCAATGAAGTTTTCTCCCTGGAGAGCCAAAGGGCGAATAAAGGGTTATAGCCCCAAACTGTTACATGTTGTACAGACTGGATTTTGTGTGTCATGCCATCATAATGGCAGTGGGAATAGGAAGGTCCTTAAGAAGGGAAAAAGGGGAACTGCAGAACTGCCAGGCGTCGCCAATGTGTATGGGGAAAAACACTGTAGCATTAAGGAGCTACATGTGGTGTAGTGGGCTAGTCCCGCAGGGGGCAGGGCGGAAAGGGGGAGGAACCTGTGCCAGGGAGTAAGACCCTAGGTCTCGGGATGATACAAGTGCCCTGGAAGCAGAGAACCTTCTGTCTCTCGTAGACAACTGTCCAGGGGGCAGTGTGTACCAAGGCGGGAGCCACCTGGGAGGGTACTCTAAGGGTACTCTAGACCTTACGTAGTTTCCCAACTTATGATACATGGCAAGGTATTTCCCCTTCAGACTTTAAAAAGGGTGACCCTGGCAGTACTTTGGGGAGGTCAGGGAAGTGTGGGCTACCTCGGGGGCAGTAGACCAAGAAGGAGGTTCCCAAGCTGAGCTCCTGGTTCCCCCTCGATGACCACAGGCAGAGACGAGGAACCATACAAGGGTGGGAAGTGGGAGGGTGGCCGCACCTGGGCCCATGCAGGGGTAAAACCCCCTGTAGATGTCCCTTTGCGATGAAGTAGCTATCCAGGTAGCCGAAAACTACACAGATGTGTCCCCTTAATGCGCAGAGGAAGGTCTTGATGAAAGGGGGGGGGGGGTTGAGTCACAGCGCAAAAGACGGTGGTGTGACCCAGGACATCCCCTCCCCTTCCCCGAACCCGGAGCGAGGGGGCCTACCTGGGACACGCATCATGGCCACAGGCACAGTCCTGTTGCGAGGAGGCTTCGCACATGTGCGTCTCGGAGCCCTGCCGTAGCTGAGCTACAACGAGATGCGTCTCCATCCCTCGATGAGGGGTTAGGGAGGGAGCGCGATGGGAAGGATTCAGGAAGGAGAGTTGTTAGGGTTAGGAGAGGGGCCGCTTTCATCCTCAGGACAGTTGCTGCTGAAGGGGGAGGGGGGTTGGTGGTGACTACGGTATTGGGATACCGGCACCATAGGTGGCCATCATACATTATCAGCCCCGGCATCCCGATCGAATCTTTGATCCCACAATTGAGGGAGGGAGAGAACGGAGAGGGATCAGGTGGTCCCCGCAGGCCTATCTTCCCTATGGGGAAAAAGGGTGACAATGATGCCGCGGGGGCACCTCGCACCCCCAGGGTAAAAAGGCTAATGGTCAGAAGGGCCCCTCCCTAGGGAGGGGTGACCGAAGGCCCTCCTTCCATCGAAAGTGAGGTGAAAGAGGAAAAAAGGGGAGGTTGTCCTGCCCAGGGAATTGGGAAGCTAAGTCGGGGGGGGGGGGTATGGGAGGGAGGAGGTCAAAGTACTTGGCTTCTCCCTGAGGGTCCTGGGCCATACCCACCATGGAGAGGGTTTCGGGGGAAACAGGACGTTCCTCTCTAAAGGCAGGTCAAGGATCGCCTGCTGAGCGTTAGGGGGCACTCTAGCCTCCCTGAGCCATGCTACCCTCCAGAGGGTAACCGCCAAGGCCATGGCACGGCCTGAGAGAAGGAGGTCTTGGGATATTATGTTGCCTTCCTCCAAGAAGGCATCATACTTATCCCTGGCCTCAGGCAGGAGAATATTCCTAAATTTCCCAAGGGATTCCCAGACATGCAGCAAGTACCTGCCAGTTATAGCCTGGTTGTTTGCCACCCGCAGTTGAAAAGTCGATGAGGAGTATACCTTGCAGCCTAAAAATTCAGTTCCCTGGTCTCCCTGGCACCAGGGAGGGGGTCCGTGGGGGTTCTCTGGCCCCCATTGCCATCTGGATCACATCCCTGGGGGGGACCGGGTGGCCAGCGAGCGAGGGGTAGTCCGATTCAGATACCCAATATTTTATGCTTGCCATATCCAAAACCGGGGGGGACAGAGCTTGGACTTTGCCACTGAGAGCGCGCAAGGTCCCACACACTCAGGTGGGGCAGGATTGCTAAAGGCACCATAGAGGTGAATGCCGGTCCAAACAAGGTATTGGGAGGGAGGTTCAGGGGTTCCACCTCCATACCGAAGTGGGCCATAGCCCGGCGCAGCAGATCAAAGTGCGCCGGAAGATTGCCCACTAAGGACTCCAGCACCAGGGACAGCGTGGCACCAGAGGTCCACCGCGGAGGGGAGGAAATGCCCTCAGGAGACCACTCTTGTGGTCAAAATCAGAAAGGTGACAGAACCGATGTGCAGTACCGGGGCTATTTGGAGCCCCTAGAAGGTCCCTCTTCCAGGCTGGAGGCAGGGGACTGGGATCGGGATGGCCCGGTGCCATCGGTGGAGTGGTGCCCACCCCCGCCGGGGTGGAAGGTGGGGGGCTGGACGGCAAAGGTGAGCATCCCATGTGAACCCAGGTCTTCGAAATGAAGGCCAGTTTGCCCCTTCTGGTTGGGAGTGGGGCAGGTGGGGTAGGAAGGAGCAGCAGGGCTCGTGCTGCTTCCACCGCTTCCGCAGTGGATGGGACAAGAAGCGACTCCGTGTGAGTCGTGGGCAAGTCCTTACTAGGGGAGAGAGGACTGCTTGGGTGTTCCCATTCACTCGGTACCAGGCTTCACGGTGCCGAGGGTGGGGTCAGCTGGTGCCAAGGTGATGTCGGCACCAGTGAGGCTGGGCTGTACTGTGCTGTCGGCACCGGAGATGATATCGCACGGTGCCAAGGCAAGCCCAGCACCGATGGTGCCTAGCTGGATGAGGGCGACCTCAATTGGTGCTGAGGCACCAGGTAGGCGCTGCAGTGCCGGAGTTGGCACCAAGGTGGTGCAGCGGCGGTGGCAGCAACCACCGGTGGCACGGTGCCACGTAGGCTCCGGCGCTGAGATGGGTCTCGGTGCCGGGCTCTCACTCAAAGCCATGGGTGAAGGGTGCCAAGCCTCCTCTGAGGCTAGGGCGCGGGGTCGCTGTTCCCTCTCCTTAATCATTCAAGGTTTAAAGGAGAGACAGATGGAACATGTCGAGACCATGTGGTCTTTGCCCAGGCACCTGAGGCACTTCCCATGGGGTTCATCTCGGGGGAACGCCTTGCCGCACTCGGCACAGGGTTTAAACCCCGGCATCGTCGATGTGATGTTCCGGTCCGGTGTTGGGCTCTTGTGGTGGAATTAAATCCACAAAAGAGATGTGCCCTGCCAGACACTGAATCCAACAAAGAGACAGGCTGCTTGCGATTAGCAAGGAGCGGACGTTCCAGATCTGACGTGCAAGGCAGAAGAAATGAAACTGAGGAGGGGGCAGGGAGGCAGCCGTATATATAGCTACGGGTGGCGTGAGGGGTGGTGGCCGCCTCCTCTCTTCTGACAGGCAAGGACAAATTTTTTCCGACCAATCTGGCGCTCTGGCATGGAGACACCTATTACTGAATGCATCCAAGCAGCGCTCGAAGAAGAGCCAACGTTACTCAGTCTTGTAACTTAGGCTATGCTCACGCACAAGTGCTTGTCTTGAAACAAGCTGTTTCGAAACAAGCCTGTTTCGAAATAAAGCCTTATTTTGAAACACCTTATTTTGAAACAACAAAAAAATGTTTTCGAAATAAGGGAAAAGGAGGGAATCGAAATAGCATGTCCAGTGTGACATGCTATTTCGAAATAGGAGAGGGGAAGGGGAAGGAGGCCCTGTGCTGGGCCAGGGAAGCCCCGCCCCTGGGATTCCCCTGCCCCCTGCGGCTCTGGCCTCGGGCAGGGGTCTTCCCCTATGCCCCCCCGTGTGGCCCCTGCCGGGTGTGGGGCTTTCTCCTCACATCACCTCAACACCAGCTGACCCCACCCTCAGCACCGCAAAGCCTGGTACCGAGTGAATGGGAACACCCAAGCAGTCCTCTCTCCCCTAGCGAGGACTTGCCCACGACTCACACGGAGTCGCTTCTTGTCCCATCCACTGCGGAAGCGGTGGAAGCAGCACGAGCCCTGCTGCTCCTTCCTACCCCACCTGCCCCACTCCCAACCAGAAGGGGCAAACTGGCCTTCATTTCGAAGACCTGGGTTCACACGGGATGCTCACCTTCGCTGTCCAGCCCCCCACCTTCCACCCCGGCGGGGGCGGGCACCACTCCACCGATGGCACCGGGCCATCCCGATCCCCGTCCCCTGCCTCCAGCCCGGAAGAGGGACCTTCTAGGGGCTCCAAATGGCTCCGGTACTGCACATCGGTTCTGTCACCTTTCTGATTTTGACCACAAGAATGGTCTCCTGAGGGCATTTCCCCCCTTCCATGGTGGACTTCTGGTGCCACGCTGTCCCTGGCATTGGAGCCCTTAGTGGGCAATCTTCCGGCGCACTTTGATCTGCTGTGGCCCCTGCCTGGCGTGAGGGGGCTTCCTCCGTACCCCCGCGGCTGCTGCTGGGCGTGTTGGGCTTCCCTGGCGCTATGCCGGGGAAGCCCCAGCCGCGCCAGGCAGCAGCCATGGGGGGGCTTCCTCCGCCCCCTTGTGCCGGACAGAGGACACAGGGGGGCAGAGGAAGCCCCCCCACGCCAGGTAGTTGCCGCGGGGGGGCAGAGGAAGCCCCCTCAAGCCGGGCAGGGGCCGTGGGGGGGGTGGAGGAAGCCCCCCTGCACTGGGCAGGGGCCACTAGGGGGGGGCGGGGGAAGTCCGGGGGCCAGGGTCCCCCGGGTTGGGGGGCACCCCCACACAGCCCCCCCCCCTCCTTGCTGGGGGTAGGGGGGCCAAAGGGGCTGAGGGTCCCCATCCCCCCCTGCTCCCAGCAAGGGGAAGTGGGGGGAAGCCGGCTGGGGCACCCTCCTGCACCCCACTCAGCACCCTGGCCAGGATGCTGATCCCTGGCCAGGGTGCTGAGGGGAAGTGGGACCTTCCCCCCAGGGTGCTATGCGCCCTGAGAGGAAGGTCCTTGTTATTTCGAAACACTCTTTGTTTTGAAATAACATGTCCAAATGGCTTATTTCAAAACCATTTCGAAATAACTCTCATTTTGAAAGCAAAGTGGGTTTAAGCTGTTTCGAAAGGAGGCTCTTATTTCGAAACGAGGAGCTCCCTCCTTTCGAAACAAGAAAACATCTTGGACATAGGGACTTTTATTTCAAAACAACCAGTGTTGTTTCAAAATAAAAGCCCTGTGTGAACACACCCTTTTAGTTTTTGAGTGTCAGTAACAGGGAATGAACCAAAGGCAACATGGTACCTCTGCCTGCTATGTGGCTGACACAGACAAGTCTAACCACGTGTTCTTAACTTCAAAGCTTTACTTTACTGGCATCCAGCAATTCCATCAAAATGGTTTTACCAGAAGCCTCCACTTATTAGCCTTAAGCTCACACATGTACAATCGGTTACTAGGGTACCCCACACTGATTGTGTCTCCACAAGTCTGAGGCAGTCTTTGACTAATTCAGTCACAGATTTCTGGATGGCTGATCCTTCTACCTGTGCCTGGAGATCTTTCTGACATATCTACAAAGTGATTCGCCTGATTCAGACTAGCTACCTCCCAGTTTCAGAGACACCAGTCAAAAGTAGCACCTAACTATTCAAATGGAAACAATTATCAAGCAACAGTAACTGTCAACATGGGATATGTGAAGGAGCATGAGTCAGCAGACTCCATTTTGGGTCCTGAGACACCATTTCAGGGACCCAGGGTAGTCACATCTCACCTGTCCTCACCATCTCCAGGTTAGTCACATGGGCCCAGAAGCATCAGATGAGGTGATACACCATATAAGGAAATAACCCTTCCTTGACCAGGTGAGGTGACCAGACATATAAGGTATACAGCCCCCGACCCTGAATTATGATTGGCTCTGTGCCTGCCTTACCCCTTTTCTGTAGACTGTACTATAAAACACACTGTATTGTACCCCTCTGGGAGCTAGCTCCACGAGATCTCTGTAAGGTAATAAAGCATATATGCATTTGTGACCTCCTCTGTCTTTGTGTGTCTTGGGACCACTTGGACCGACTCGGGGACTACCAGAGCTTTGTGCTTTAACATATGGTTCCATTGTTCTGAGTCATTAGTGTGGCAGGTGAGCTGACTGCCTGCTTTTCACATCCGTGCATGAAGGAAAGGGCACAGAGAGTCAGGCTCACTCCTCCTCATCCCTTCCCTCTTTGCCTTAGCTGAATTAGGTCACACAAAGGAACAGCTACTCAGTGATCGTGCCTAGAAATAAGCAAATAAATCATAAGCAAAAGAAGTTATGATTCATCTCGATAAATGGCAGTGGCTTAAACACTTAGCATATGTCTACATTGGAGCCTTAAGTTGACTTAACCATCCTAAATCAACCTAAGGAGCACTCTGGCCACATGTGACATTTATGAAGTCGACTTAAGGGAGGAGGAGGAGTGAATCTGACTCTCTGTTAAGGTTGACTTAATGGTTAAGTCAACCTTATTAAGTTGATTTAAGACTATGTGGACTCTTAAATCAACTTTATTAAACCACTGTGGAGCTTAAGTCAACTTAAGCTAGTATGTACCAGTGTGGACGTGGGCAGTTGGAACTCTGTAAGTTGACTTCATGGGCATGTGGATGCTCTAAGTTGACTTAACAAGGGTGACTTTAAGCAGACTTAAAGTCGACCTTGTTAAGTCGACTTAAGTGAGCCTCCAATGTAGACATATCTTTAGAGATTTGCTAAAATGCTCATTTGCACCACTGTGAGGTTTAATTCAAACTAATTTAGTCCCTGTCTGCATTAGGCTTACATTAGTTCAAATTAAGGAGTTCCTTAATTCAAACTAATGAAAGCTTAGTTTGAATTAGTAAGACTACTGGTTAGTTTGAACTAAGCCCTTACTCTGATCCTTAGTTCAAACTAAGGATGCTGTAGATTAGGATTAACCCTTAGTTCAAATTTAATAAATTCAAATTAAGGGCAGTTAGTTCGAATTAACAAAGTGTACTAATTAGACTTAATGTTAAGTCGAATTAGTCCACTTTGTTAATTCAAATTAAAAAGTTCAAGTATAGTTTGAACTAAACTTGAAATTATTAGTTAGAATTAACAAATTCAGACTAAGTTTTCCTAGTGTAGACATAGCCATAGTTTTAATCCCTCCCCGTGGGGTGGGGATGGCAATCTTTGAGAGTGGCCATCACACTTACTCTTGTTGAAGACACTACTAAATTGATATGTAACACAAAAAACTAGCCTGCTTGCTTGCATATATATGTATCTTATGAATGTAATTGCTTGTTTTATTATAACAGAATTATAGATTTGTATTAAAAATATTTTGGCTAAGGCAAGTTAGCATTCATATGTTCATGACCTTTAGCCTAGGCAAGTGAAAGATAAAATATATGTAGAGTTATGACCTTTGCCCTAGATAAATCAAGAGACACTAAGTTGGGGGGTTACCTCAGTTCATGCCCTCAGTAGACTGAACAGGTACATCACAAGAACATTGTTAGTTCAGAAATAATAGAGGTGAGAATGAGCACACTATCTAGAAAGGACATGGGTATTTCATTGACATGCATGAGATGCTGACTACAGAATTTGAGAACTCTGATTTTTTATGGTTGAGGAAGCCAAGTTTGGACAAGGAAGGTGGGCACACAGTGATTAAGCTCTATGGCTGTGTCCACAACAGGGTTTTATTCTGAAACAACAGCCGTTGTATCGAAATAAAGCTGGGCATGTCTGAATGACGTTTCATTGTTTTGAAATGACGGGACCCCGTTGTTTCGAAATAATGGCTGTCGTTTCAAAACAGTAAAACCTCACATGCAATTGAAATAGCCATTGTTTCGAAATGGTTGCTTCGAAACAATGCCATTCAGACATGTTATTTTGAAATAATGGTTATTTTGAAATTACACTTTTGCCCTTCTCCTTCCCAGGGTGCCTTCCTTTTTGTATATACTGGGTTAGGAGCACGGTCCAGCGAGAGGGCCATGTTGCCACACCTCCCATGCTGCTCCTCTCCTGAAGCGAAATAGCATGTCCACACACAGAGCATGCTATTTTGCTTTGAGGGTTTCCCTTATTTCTATTTAGCATTTTCTTATTTCAATTTAAGTTATTTTGAAATAAGGATTTTATTTCAAAATAGCTTATTTTGAAAAAACTTATTTCGAAATCACAGTGTATGTGTGAAAACAACCTGTAAGTGGAGATCCACTTTTAAGAGGGGCCACTCTGTTTTGTTTCATTCTGCTGCTACTTCTTAAGACTCATCTCTCATGTTTAGTATGATCTCTGTCCTAGTGACACAGTCTTTCGAGAGCTCTTAGCTCTTGAGCTGTTCCTAAACTCTCCGCCACCCACGTGAGAATTGAAGAACCTGGACGTCAGCATACAAGGCGAGGCTGGAGCTCTCTTACTGCACTGTCAAAGAAGGACCTGAGTTTATATTAATCCAAAGGCCTAGTAGTCTATCATATAACATGCATCTCTAGAATAATAGCATTGCCTTTGTTGTTTTGATTGACTATCATACATTCAATTATTTTCCAAATTATCTCAGTAATGTCTTTAAGGCTATATTTTGCTTCTCAGTGAGGGTCCTTGTAAAACTCTGTTTACCCTGATTCTGGGACAAGAGTCGTATTATCTGCTGATTAGATCCGTGGGCAACCCTATAACCCTAGTCTATAAATGTCATTGTTAAAATTAGCAAGTACCTGAACTCCTTGGGAACTCCTTCTCGGTGAAGAGTTGGAAGGCAATCTCCTCATTCTTGTTAGTTGTCCTGCACTCAAACAGGCAGCCAAAGAAGAGTGGTGGCCCCTGGCACACGGCCAGATCTGAGTAACCATTTGGCCCTTTGTACAGGACCCAAGGGCCTTCCCACTTGGCTTCCTCCAACAGATGGGCTTGTGCTTTGTGGTAGATGCCCAGGTTTATCCACTTATCTGTCAGGTGGGAGTAAACTAGGCTTGATGGGGCAACCTGGCTATTCCACATTGTTGACGTGAAGCTCACCACATTGCCCTGGCAGCCTTGAGGTGGTGACTCATAGAGATGGTTACATAGGGAGGGGCTTGTGAATTTCAGCCCCTGGTCTGTGCTGAACACCTCTGCCCGGCATTAGCTCTTGGTCTCAGTGCAGGCTTTGCAATATAGCACAGTGTCACCGTTCTGGCATGCCACCTCAGCGACCTGGCACCCTAACAGCTCCATCTTCTCCCCCCAACTCACCACAGGCTAATGTGTCTCCACATCCCAGATCAGCTTGCTTTTGTCCCAGTTCTTTCGCTTGTCATCACTATAGAACATGGAGGTGCAACCCTGGATCCCACGGCCGGCAGTGATGTAGTAGACGTAAGCTGGGATCAGCAGCCTCCCAGAGTTGAGCTGGACCCCATGCCCCAGCCCCACCACAAATGTGGCCCAGTTTGCCACATCTTTCCCAATCACCTGATCTGTTGAGTCCATCAACGAGCTCCAGGTCTGGCCAGTGTCTGTGCTGTGAACATAGCAGAGCCGGGCAGCATTCTTCCTCTTTTTGATCTGGTCTTGCTCTTTGACCATCTTCTCCACACAGATGAAGAGGAAGACTGTTTGGCTCTCCCACACATATACTGGGCAGGGGTTCATCGAGCGGTAGTCTGGTAATACTGCACTCATCAAGGATTCCATGGGCATCCACTGCAGCGGGGAAGGGATTGGGAGAAAACAGGGAGCTCTGAGAGTTAAGTGAGGGAGGCCCACTTCTCAGTGCATCACTGTCTTGTTCAGCTGCCTCCAGGACTATATTAGAGGTGGGGAAAGGCACTTCCTTCTCTGTGAAACATTGTCACCAAATGTCACTGCAACCTGGGTGGCTACCCTGCCTGCATCAGCCCTGGAGCTGGGCCAGCCTTCTTAAATCCCCCAGCCTGCCCTGCCCAGGCATGTGGCCCAGAGTGGGAACTGGGAGATTTAAAACATCATTGTGAGGCCCCAGGCCTAGCGAGGGTGGGGTTCCAGACTGGGAGGTGGGGGCTGGAGGACTGGAGTGGTGATGGCTTGGAAGCCATGGGGCTGGAAGTGACTGGGGGGCCATGGATTTGGAGCCATGGGGCTGGAAGCAGCTAGGGGGTGGGGCAGCTGACTCCAGGAGCTACAGAGTTAGCGCCGGTGGCAGATGGGGAGCTAGGAGTTCAGGGGTTGTGGGATCAGGAGCAGTGGGAAAGTGATGGGTTGGGGTGGGGATTTTGTGACCCAGGAGAACATCTGTGGGGCCAGTGGTGGCAGCTCAGGAGCCATGGAGCCAGCGGCAGCTTGGGGGACAAGGGGTTCAAAAGCTGTGGGACCAGCGGTGCCTTGGAAGCTGGGGGAGGGGTCAGTGGCTGGCATCCAGGGGCTGGGAGCTGGTGACTGGGGAGCCGAGGGGCTTGCAGTGAGTCGGAGGGAGACTGGAGGCTTGGAAGCTGTGGTGCCATGAATGGCTTAGGAGTGAGGGGGGCTGCAGGGCTGGTGGCAGCAGCTCAGAGGGGCTGGGGGCTCAGGCGCTCCAAGCGGCAGCAGCGGGGGGGGTTGGGATGCTGTGGGTCAGGGGCTGTAGGACAGGTGGCAGCTGGGATGCTCAGAAACCGGCGGCTGCCAGTAGCCTAGGCCACTGCTGGTGATTCAGGCATCTGTTGGGGAGCAGGTGGCAAAGCAGGGATCTAAAAGCTTCAGGTTAGGCTTCTGTTCTTGGCTTCCCCACAGAGAACCCAAGGTTGGCTGCAGCAGCTACTCCGACAGCTGCCCTGGCTTTTACTTTAGTCCTTTGGCTCTTTGCTTTTCCTCCCTACCTGCATGAAGCCAGACACAGCCTGGCTGCCATGAGAGACAAGCCATGTGCCAACCACACAGTTGGTCGCTCTGTGGGAAGGGGACAGCTGTAGCCACTGCCAGGTCTCCTGGCTGCCCCCCCCACAAATGCTCTCAGAGAAGATGCCTGCACCACAGTGTGGAGCAAGGCTCCTAGCCCAGCCTGACAGCCCTTTGAAGCTGTGGCTCAAGCACATATCAGAGTGAATAAGGAAGGCTCAGGCCCTGCCCTGGGACAAAACACTTCTCAGGGTTTGAGAGATCAGCTGGAAAGGCAACAACACCCACAGCTGAGCCCCTACACCTAGAATCCCCTGCCCCAGCCCAAGACATGGTGGGGTCCTTGCAGAGAGAAACCAGGACAATGTGTGGGAGGGTGGGGACAGTGATGCTGTCTGGGTCTGGGAGACTGTTTATGGTTATCTTTCATATTAATGTTTCATATTTGTAATAATCCATATGTGATATCCATGTTTGGTATCAATAGAAAGGTGGTAATCTGCTAAGAGTGATTATATGGTTTAATATGTAGGTATCATGCCTGTATAAGAAATTTAAAATCTATTTGTTTTTATGTGTGTTCCAAGTTGTTTGGTTCTGAGGCAATTCCAGGCCAGGTGTCTGCAAAACCTTGTCATTTTAATTGCCCCTTAAGAGCTCCCAGCTACGCTGGGCCTAGGAAGAAACCTGTTTGGCCAGTCACTCAGGCTGACCATGTGACTCAGCTCCATTTTGATTTGGCAAGGACCCTGAGAACATGGGGAGAGCCAAAGGTGATAAAAGGCAAGGGCCCAATCTCCATTTTGTCTTTAGTCTTCAGTCTGCAACCTGCAATCAACACCCGTCTCTGGAACTATTCTTCTGGGACTGAACGAAGGACTGAGACCCACTCAGATGCTAGGTGCATTATCAGAGGAATTGGACTAACCTACAAACTACAGATTCTTCAAGGATTGACTTTCTATAAACTCTAAATCATTTGCATGTATGTGATTCACTCTGACCCTTTAAAATCTCTCATATTTTGTTTGGTTTCCTTTTATATTAAACCTTTAGTTGTAGTTGCTAAAGGACTGGCTGGCAGCGTGGTAATATGGGTAAGATCTAAGCCTATATTGTTCTGGGTAATGTGGCTGGCCCTTTGGGTTCAGGAGAACCTTTTTCTTTAAGAGATCCAGTGGATAAGTGGGGACAAGAGGAGCTGATGTGCAATAAAAGGGGGCTGTTTCTGTTGTTATGCTTGGTGATGACCAGAGTGGGGAATCAGAAGCATGTTTTGTTACTGAGTGGGAGACTGTTTAAGTACCACCTGTTAGTGGTTTGGGGTTTGGCCCCTGGTTTTGCAGCTTGCCCTGATTTTGGCACATTCACAAGGCTAGCCCAGGAGGCCCAGGTCACAGAGACATGTGGCTGAAGTTTCACACACCATTCAGAATTATCTAGTCAAATGCAGAGATCTAAAAAATACTCTTCCAGCCCCTCCCCAGCATAATATGACCCAGAAGCCCCTCTGGTGCATTGCAAAGAGCAGACGAATGCTGGGCCCTGTACAAAATCTACCCCAAAACAAAAAGTACCTATCCCAGAGAGCTTGTAAACTGTACACAGAGGCAAAGAGGCCCCAGGAGATTCTGAGGAGGGAGGAAAGTGGATGGGGCCTAGGGTCTACATGGCTTGCTTACATACCCCTCCCTGAGCAAACTCCTTTGGGGTGCCATCCTGCAAGGTGCTGAGCAATCTCAACTTCCTCTGGACTTCAAAAGATAGATAAAGGCTCTTGCCACCTCATCACAGGGCTCCACCCCTCACAGGCCCTAACCCTGCACCCACAGCATCTCAAGAACAACACAAGCAACCCTCGGGGTGAACAGCAGGGAGCGCAGGTATTCAGTGAAAAAGAATCGTTAGAAGCACAAATGCTGAGACACTTTCGCTGAGAGTGGGCAGCAAATGACAGGGGTTTGCAAAACAATAGAGCTTCTGCCCAGCACCTCAGCTCACAAGGAATTACCTTGACAGAATCCTTTTCCTTTCGACCTTATCTCAGCACCAGCTGCTTAGCATGCTCATCCTTCAGAGAGGAGCACTCCTCTGCGAATGCCAGGAACGTGTCTGGGTGGATGAACAGCAGCACAGGGATCCGATAGCTGACCCCACTATCCTGGCTGAAGAGGGTCACCTTCTCTGATCTCAACAAAGCCTTGATCATGATGTCTGGATGTACTAGAAACCTCAGCTGGGAGAGAAAGGAGATCAGGAGGGTTAACGCAAAACTAGATACAGGGCTTCTCTCAGCCAAAGAGCTGCACTCACCTGCTCAGGCAGGAAACATGCAGAAACATGCTGGGATCCTCAGAGGGAACCAGCAACAAGCCTGAGCCATAAAACTAGAACAGCATTAAATTTTGCGTGCAGCAGAGTTAGCCACACATGAGGATAGCCCACCTGCCGCTACAGACATCCTTATATCATTTCTTTCTATGCTATCCCCAGCTCCCACAGTTTGCAGCACACTTGTTGATGATGTCAAAGGAAATGCAGATAGGACATTTTTAATTAAAGTGCCAATGAAACTCACTCTTTGAATACCACCAACAAATCACAAGCTCTCAGGGAGGCAGTGCAGAGCCAGACAGAGAAATGGACCGAAAGAGAAAGAGCAAGGAAGCACCTAGATAAGAAAAGGGATGTTTTATTTTTATTGTACCAAGACAGAAATTTCCAGAGGGGTAGCTGTGTTAGCCTGTGTACTGCAAAAGCAGTGAGAGTCCTGTGGCACCTTATAGACTAACATTTCTTTGAGCATAAGCTTTCATGGGCTTGAGCCACTTCTTTCTACAAAGTGCCATAGGACTCTCACTGCTTTCACTGTACAAAGAGTCACCCTCCTTTAGACAGGGCTGAGTGTGGAAGAAGGCAGGGCGGCCCAGTGGGGGAGCCACAGGTCAGGAGATCTGGCTTCTTTTTCCATCTGCAAGAGACTCATTTTGTGATCTCACATAACTAGCTAAAGGATCTATCCTGCAAAGTGCTCTGTGCACACTTAGCTCCCCTTGATTGCAATGACAGCAGAATCCAATTCTGGTCCTGAACAGTGGGGAGGTGAAAGGGGAGCAAAACTGATTTAGGGCCAAATCCTGCTCAAGTATGCCAGAGTATTTTCTAGTTCTGGGTTTACACCAGCATCACAGAGATGAGAATGTGGCCCCCAGGATCTCCAAATGATGAACAGGCACCTTCCTCCAAGCCCTCCACAGCTTACTGCACTGAGTCCCCTCTGCCCTTTCACATCTGTGTGCACAACTCCCCTCTTCCCCCTCACAACTGAGTGCCCATTGAAGTGAATCCTCTTCACCCCCTCAGACCTGCCCCCAATGCCACCACAGTCTCCTCCCTCCCCTCACACCTGCCCACCAATGCACCCAGTCCTCTCCCCCCCCACCCGTTGCCCAGCCCCTACTGCCCCTTCATCAGCTCACAACTGCCCCCTAAGCTCCACCATACCAAGTCCCCTCCTCCTCCTCACACATTTCCTTTCCCGCAACGAGTCCCCTCTCCCCCATCACACTTGCTCCCTGCTATATTGAGGCCCCTCTACCGCTTTAGACCTTCTCCCCACCTCTACCGCACATAGTCCTCTGCACACCCATCAAAACTGTCCTCTACCACACCAAGTATACTCTACCTCCTGTGACATTTCCCTAGTGCAATCTGGACTGAATGACACAACAGAATGACACCAGACACAACTAATCCCAGCGACAACACTAGGAGCTTTCATTTGACAATGCTAACTGTTGCCCACTGCACTCTGCAAGCTTGTATGAGTTATTTTAGCAAAGCAATTGAAACACACCAGCTTTGTTACTCCTGTTGGGATCTCCAGACACTTCAGATTAAATGCACTGTTTCAGACAGACCAAACAGAAGGGTTTGAAGTGATTATAAGACAAAAGAGAGCAAGTCAGAATTGGTCAAGCTGAAACAAAAGCAAAACACAATCTAAACAGAGCTTTACACTTCCATCAACCTTACAAATGTAGGGTTTCTCACCACAAGCTTGCTGGTATCCCTTCAACCAGGTTCTCTCCTTTGGTCAGCACCTCACTTGGTCGGTGTTGTTTGTGGATGGAGGTGGAAGAGAGAGAAAGAGCCTGGCAAATGTGTCCCCTTTCTAAATGTTCCGCTTGCCCCCCCCCCACCCCCAGGGTCAGGTGACAACTGATGTCCTTGTATGGTTTCATCCTTATGGTGTCATCTGACCTTTATGTCATCACACTTCCTTTTCAGATGCCTGGGCCAGTTCTTTGTTTCTGAAAAGCAAAGCTTGGTTTCTCCTATACAAAACTTTGATGAAGTGTGAACTGGCCCTCTACTCCTGGGGAGTTTTGGCTGAACACCTTTTAAGTCATGAGGATTGAGGACACATCTTTGAGAACATTTCACAGTGACGCCTCATAGCCACACACGTGATGTTAGAACAGACACATTACTACAACAGTAATGTTCACTGCATCAAGAACACTCCAAAAACACCTTACAGGATGTAGCTGGCACAAAACACTACACAATTATACTACAGATGTGAACATGATGGCAGGAACATCGCTGGCCCTGGAAAAGACCCAGGGCACAGGCACAGGCCACACCCCCTGGGGCCAGGCCACGTCCCCTTCGCCTACTTCACTGAGTCCCTTCCACACCATCTCACCTGCCTTGCACACTCCAGTGACTCAAGTCCCCTCCATATTCCTCAGAACTGCCCCTCACTGCACCATGTCACCTCCACCCTCCCAGATCTGCCTCCCAACCCTACAGCACTGAGTCCTCCTCCACCTCTGCAGAACTACTCACCCCACAAGCATGGTTAGATTAATACCCCTGTGGGCCCAGGGCTACATTTTTTGAGGCCCCTGGCTAGCCACTAGCCAACCTGGTGGCAGGACAGTGGGTTCCTGGCACCTGAGAGGGACATGCTTACATTGACACTTCCCAGTGATGGCAGCACACTGGAGGGGAGGTCTGCAGGCCCATGTCCCACTCTTCCCCACTCCCCCCATCACCAGCACCAATAGCACTGCATAGGGTTGGAGACAATCTGTGGGCCCACGCCCCACGCCCCACTCTCCCCCTGCTGTGGGGACAGCAAAGTGGGCATGTCAGCCTGTCCGTGTCTCCCTCCCTGTGCCCAGGGCATGGGTGGAAGGAAATGGAGATTGGTCTAGCTCCCAGTGAGCTGTGACAGCCTGAGCAGAAGGACTTCTGCTCTCACATTCTCCCTCCAGCCTCCCATCCCCACATCCCCCTTCCCATGCAGTGTCCCCCAGTAACATCTACTCCAGTCTCCCTCCCCCAGGCATGTAACCCTCTTACACCCTGACTCCCCCATATCACCTCATCACCCTTCCTCCCTCCCATCTTTCTGCCTCTTATTACCCATCACCTCCACTGGCCCCTCACATCCCTGTTCCCCCCTCAATAGTAAATAGGTAGATAGCATTCATTGTCCTTCCTTTTTAACAGCTTCCAGCACCCTTTGCATGCTATGTCCTACCCTGCAGCTTCCAGTTTGGGTGCCATCAGCCATTTTGAAAAATTGTGAACCTCAGCATTGAGTGGAGCTGTGTTTGTACATTTTTGGCCAGGTGTGCATTGCTGTGTGTGGTGATTGTGCTTGTACCCAGGGCCATCCCTAGGGGGCTGCGGGGCCCCAGGCAAATCACTTTCTGCAGCCCCGCTCCCAGCACTGGGGGGTGGGGCTGGCTGGTCCAGGGGAGTGTCTGACAAGGTACATCATTCCCTAACCCCTCCAGGTTCCTGTTGCTGAATATCAGGAGCTAAGAAGCTCTGCAAATAGGATTAGGAGGGAAGGTGATAGATCATACTGTCCCTGGAACTTCCAGCCAACTTGCATAGAATTCCCATGCACTGGGGAAGTTGATGGGATCTGGGTGCATAACTGGCACATACTTCCATGCCCAGCTGCAATGTTCCCTCTAAGCTGTGTGGCCGCGCAGCCCGCCACAGCTCCCCCGTGCAGGGCAGGCTGCCGGCCACGCATGGCCAGCAGCCAGAGTCCCTGCATAGAGCTCCTCTGCGGCTGGGAGTTTTGAAAACTCCCACCCAGAGAAGCTCTAACGGAGCATGCCCAGAATATCTGAGCATGCTCCGTTAGTGCTTCTCTGGCCCAGGAGCTGTGGCAGGGCCATGCAGGGTAAGCAGGGGAGTGGGAGGGGCCGCCATGATCGGGCCCACGGGGGGGGGGGGCGGGGCGCCAGGATTGGGCCCGCACGGGGAGGGGGGTGAGCGCACAGCAAGCAACAGGAGTTGCTCAGCTGCCGGTGGCTGTTAGAGGGAACATTGCCCAGCTGTGAGATTCCACCCTGACGACCCACAACAGACATGTCTACTGCTGTGGTTCTCAAGATTTTTAAATAGACCCCACCCTTCCCATGAACTTTGCTCTGATGCTTACCTTCCCCACAACCTTCTGAGTGGCAGCATGAGAATGGGGAGCAGGGTAGGATGGAGCAGGTTGTCAGGAAAATAAGAGGAGAGCTGCAGGTGGGTGGCAGGGACCAGAGAAGGCAGCACAGCATCTGCAATTTCCCATGCTGTTCCTGCCCTAGGCCAAATGCCTGGGCATGCTGCAGGGCAGGAAATTTAAAAAGGCTTTGGCCTGGTCTCAGCTTACAGATGCATGCAAACCAGGTGGGGGATGTTAAAGAACCCCTAAGGGAAAAAAGTCCATTTCACTCAGGACAGGAAAAGCAAGAAGGATCCACCTAAGAAAAAAGTAAAGAAAAAAAATACAAGATGAAAGCCATGTCTGATCACCAGACATTTACAATGATCACACAGGAGCTCTGAGGAATCAAAACACAGGAAGTTCCATAGATTTATTTCATGGAATCATAAAATCATAGGGTTGGAAGGGACCCCATGAGGTCATCTAGTCCAACCCCCTGCCAAAAAAGCAGGACCACTCCCACTAGATTATCCCAGCCAGGGTTTTGTCCAGCTGGGCCTTGAACACCTCCAAAGATGGAGATTCCACCACCTCCCTAGGTAGCTTATTCCAATGCTTCACCACTCGCTTAGTAAGAAAGTTTTTCCTAATATCCAGTCTGGGCCTCCTCAGCTGTAACTTGAAACCATTGCTCTTCATTCTGTCCTCTGTTACTACTGAGAACAGTCGAGCTCCATCCTCCTTGGAGCATCCCTTCAGGTAGCTGAAGGTTGCTATCAAATCCCCCCTCAGTCTTCTCTTCTGCAGGCTAAATAAACCTAGTTCCTTCAGTCTTTCTTCATAGGGCTTGTGCTCCAGTCCTTTGATTATTTTTGTTGCCCTCCACTGGACTCTAATTTGTCCCTGTCCTTTTTGTAGTGGGGAGCCCAAAACTGGACACAGTATTCCAGATGTGGCCTCACCAGTGCCTAATACAGGGGAATGATCACATTCCTCGATCTGCTGGCAACACTTCTTCTGATGCAGCCCAGTATGCCATTGGCCTTTTTGGCAGCAAGAGCACACTGCTGACTCATATCCAGCTTCCCATCCACCATGACTCCCAGGTCCTTTTCTCCAGTGCTGCTATTTAGCTGATCACTCCCCAGCCTGTAGCAGTACATGGGGTTTTTTCACCCCAAGTGCAGGATTTTGCACTTATCCTTGTTGAACCTCATGAGATTTCTATTGGCCCACTGCTCCAACTTGTCTAGGTCTCCCTGAATCCTGTCCTTGCCCTCCAACGTGTCTACCGTTTCCCCCCAGTTTGGTATCATCTGCAAACTTACTAAGTGTGAATCTATCCCATCATTCAGATCATTAATGAAGATGTTGAACAGAACTGGCCCCAGGACCGACCCCTGGGGCACACCACTTGTTACTGCTTGCCAACTTGACATGGAGCCATTGATTCCTACACGCCGAAACTGTTGATCTAGCCAGTTTTCTATCCACCTTACAGTCCATGCATCCAACCCATACTTCCGTAATTTGCCAATGAGAATGCTGTGGGAAACTGTATCAAAAGCCGTGCTAAAGTCGAGGTATATCACATCAACAGCTCTTCCCACATCCACAAATCCAGTCATCTCATCATAGTAGGTGATGAGGTTGGTCAGGCATAGTGTTTCAGGATGGATTCTTTGAAAAGCTGCTCCATGATTTTTCCAGGGATTGAGGTGAGGCTGACAGGTCTGTAATTCCCTGGATCCTCCTTTTTCCCTTTCTTGAAGATTGGCACTATATTTGCTTTTTTCCAATCCTCTGGCACCTCCCCCGTTCACCATGAGTTTTCAAAGATAATGGCCAATGGTACTGCTATCTCATCAGCCAGCTCCCTCAGCACCCTTGGATGGAGTTCATCCAGCCCCATGGACTTGTGCCCATCTAGCTTCTTTAAGTAGTTCCTAACCTAACCTTTCGTCACCAAGGGCCTCTCTTCTTCTCTCCAATCTACTGTACCTAGTGTAGTGGGCTGGGAGCTGACCCTGCCTGTGAAAACTGAAGTAAAAAAAGCATTGAGCACTTTGGCTTTTTCCTCCTTTATCCTCTGTAACAAGGACACCTGCCCCATTCAGTAAGGGACCTACACCATCCCCGATCCTCTTCTTGTTATTGATATACTTGTAGAACCCCTTCCTGTTATCCTTCATATCCCTTGCTAGCCGCAACTCCATTTGTCCTTTGGCCTTTCTGATTTTATCCCTGCAATCCCGAGCAATGTCTTTATATGCCTCCTTAGTCATCTGTCCTAGTTTCCACTTCCTGTAAGCTTCCTTTTTATGCTTCAGCTCAGTGCAGAGCTCTCTGTTAAGCCACTCCGGGTGCCTTCCACATTTGCTGTACTTTCTCTTTATCGGAATGGTATCTTCCTTTACCCTTAGTAGGGTTTCTTTAAAATGCAGCCAACTCTCTTGGACACATTTCCCCTTCAGATCAGCCTCCCAAGGGATTCTGCCCATCAGTTCCCTGAGGGAGCAAAATCTGCTTTTCTGAAGTCCAGGGTCTGCGTTTTGCTTCTTTCTGTCTTTTCTTTAATCAGCATCTTGAACTCAAATCATTTCATGGTCACTGCTACCCAGGTTGCCATTCACTTCTACTTCCCTGATCAATTCTTCTCTATTTGTGAGCAGCAGGTTGAGAGGTGCAAGGCCCCTAGTTGGTTCCTCCAGCATTTGTACCAGGAAGTTGTCCTCAACCCTCTCCAAAAACTCCCTGGATTGCCTGTGCACTGCTGTATTAGCCTCCCAGCAAATGTCAGGGTAATTGAAGTCCCCCATGAGAACCAGGGCCTGTGATCTGGAAACTTCTGCCAGTTGTCCATAGAATGCCTCATCCACCTCCTCCTTCTGATCTGGTGGTCTATAGCAGACAGCCACCACAACATCCCCCTTGTTGCTCTCCCCTCTAAACTTAACCCACAAACTTTCAACAGGCTTGTTTCCACTTTCATAATGAAGCTCTGAGCAGTCATAGAGCTCTTTTACATATAGTGCTACTCCTCCCCCTCTCCTTCCCTGCCTGTCCTTCCTGAACAGTTTATACTCATCCATTGCAGAGCTCCAGTCATGGAAACTATCCTACCATGTCTCTGTTATCCCAATTATATCATAGTTCTTTGTCTGCGCCAGTACTACCAATTCTTCCTGCTTGTTTCCCAGGCTCCTCGCATTCATGTATAGGCACCTAAGATACCAGGCCCATTGCCCTACTTTCCCATTTTGATTTTCAATTCTATTGTATCTACCCCCTGCATTTTCTCTTGGTGTTGACCTCCTCCACCTGCCTCAGGTATTAGGGCTTCATTAGAGCACCTAAGATGATCTGATTCCCCCTGCATGTTCCAACTACCCTCTCTTGTATCCCTGGAGTTACTGCCCCAGCACCCCCCAAGTTCCATCCCTTCCCCCTGGTCTCCCACATTGTCACTTACCTGTGGGCTTTGGTCTCCTTCCCACGTCAGACCTAGTTTAAAGCCCTCCTCACTAGGTCAGCCAGTCTTTGTCCAAATATGCTCTTCCCCTTCCTCGAAAAATGGAGTCCATCTCTGCCTAGCAGTCCTTCTTCCTGAAACAGCAACCCACGGTCAAGGAAGCCAAAGCCCTCCCGACACCACCATCTTCCCAGCCAGGCGTTCATCTCCATGATGCATCTATCTCAGCTCAGGCCTCTACCCTTGACCGGAAGAATCGAGGAGAACACCACCTGTGCTCCAAACTCCTTCACCCTCACTCCCAGTGCCCTGAAGTCACCTTTGATCTGCTGAGGATCACCTCTCGCAGTATCATTGGTTCCCACATGGATGAGAAGTATGGGGTAGTAGTCAGAGGGGTGGATGATTCTCGACAGTCCCTCCGTAACATCTCGGATGCAGGCACCTGGCAGGCAGCATACCTCCCGAGAGACCTTGTCAGGGTGACAGATAGGTGCCTCCGTCCCCCTCAGAAGTGAGTCCCCAACCACCACAACTCTACGTTTCCTCCTAGCTGTGGTGGCTGTGATCCTCCCAGCCTCCGGGGTGCATGGCCTCTCCTCTTCCACCTCCTTCAACGTCTCTAGCACTGCATAACAATTCTTCGCTACAACGGAGGTTGGGTTTTGAGCAGGGGTGGAGCACTGTCTGCTGCCAGAGGTAACCAGCTGCCAGTGTCCTCCCCCTGCCACAGGCTCCCCATCCATTTCCAGTATTGTGGCAGTAGTCTCTGGCAGCTGGATAGTGCCCTCCGTCTTGCACGTCTCCTCATGGATGCTGTTGAGGAACTTCTCCAGGGTGTGGATACTCCGGAGCCGAGACACCTCCTCCTGTAACTCTCCCACCTGCCTCCTGAGAGATTCCACCAGCAGGCACCTGCCACATCGATTCATCTCCCCAGCCTGATCCTCAGTGACAGGGAAATGTAGGCCGCAGTCCCTGCAAGTCCACACCAGGATCAGGGTAGAGACATCTATGGTCAGGATGTCTGTCTGGCTACAGGCACAGGTAGTGGAGACAGAAGGGGCGCTAGCAGCAGTGCAGCTCCTCTTCACCATCGTGGCCTCACAAACTCCACCCCAAACTCCCTCTCAAACTTCCCTGTTTGCTGTCCCCTGTTCGCAAGCTCCCTCTGGTCGCTCAGCCACTGGCTTTTAAAGCCTTCTCTGCCTAGGTCAGCCCTTGCCCCTCGTTAAATACACAGGGGAAGGGTGATCACAAGGCTGATTGAGAGTCAGCAAATATAAAAGATGGCTAAAAAGATGACAACTTACCCAGTATCTGTGAGAGAATGGGCAGGGAACACTAACTGTCACCTACTCACCCTGGGATGGGCTAGGGGAATTCAAACATCTCAAGATTAGTTTAAAAACACAGTATAATCTTTAGCCCAAAAAAACAAAACAACAAAAACAAAACAAAACAAAACAAAAACCATTTGTGTCATTCTTGTGATTTTCAGTCTTTTTAAACAGGCAATACTGTATAAGTTAATGCCATATACTTCCCTCAAGAAATTCCTTTCCCTAACTGTATTCTTCCTGCTAGTGTAGGGCCAGGCTTCTGTAGCCACAATGTAGGGACACAGATAGATAAAATGAATTGAATGTACCTTTAAAGCATCTGTTAGGTAACACACTATCTGTTCATTAATATCCTAATTGAAATAACTAACTCAATTTAATAGACATTATAACCGATGTCCAACAAAGTTTGATGTTTGAATTTAGAACTTCATTTTGTATTCTTGATAAAACTTGTTGTAGGTGTATATTCTGGAATTTTATTTAAATGTGTGAACAAGATGTGTGAATAAAGGGTGTGCGTGATGGAATCAGTCAACACCAGCCTGTCCTGATGAAAGGCAAGTACTACCCTAATGGCTACGCTATTGCAAAGAACTCCCACAAAAGCAAGGGTCCACCCAGAAAGAAAAGAACAAAACACAAGGCAGAAGTCATGTCTGTAAATGGCTGGTGATCAATGAAAAAAACAAGGAGTCGTGTGGCACTTAAAGACTAACAGATTTATTTTTTGCATGAGCTTTCGTGGGAGAAAATCCCACTTCGTCAGATGCTTTGAAGATAGGTGATCTTACAGAATGTAATGATCACACAGGATTCTTGGTGAGGCCTGCCTGCTGGCCACCCAGTCTTGCCATCTGGGCTAGTGAGAGGAGGGGTGACCCCTGGCCAGGGGCGTCGTTGATGCCAGGCACACTGGGCACATGCCCCAAATCCCGGCACCAGTGCCCTCGGTCTGGCAGGGCCTGCCTCTCCCAGTCTCTGGCCCGATCCGGCTGGAGATGCGGGGCCCAGCTGCCCACGACCGTGGCAGCCCCATAAGCCGCTCCTGGCCCCGTCCCCAGCCATGGATCCAGGGCCCGGCCACCCACAGCTGTGGCAGCCCCGTCCCTGGCTGGGGATCCAGGGCTCAGCTGTCCACAGCCACTGAGGGTGCTCCTGGCCCTGTCCCCAGCCAGGGATCCAGGGCCCAGCCACCTGCGGCCACCGCAGCCCCGTCCCTGGCCAGAGATATTGGGGCTGAGCTGCCTGCAGGCGTGGAGGCCGCTCCCGGCCCCACCCTGGCCAGGGCATGTCCTCCTGGCAGGGGGCGTGGCCTGGGCCAGTGGTCCGGGTGCTTCCCTGGGGCAGTGATACCCCTGCCCCTGGCCAAGACTGCCTGCTGCCCCTGAGCCTTGCCTCTGGGCTAGGGGGATGGGACCCCAGCCAGATCTGCCCTCTGGCCTGGGGGGCAGGAGTTTGACAAGGGGCCAGACCTGCCCACCAGCCCGGGGTTTGACCCTTGGCCAGACCTTCCTGCTGCCTGGACTTGGGGGAGGTGACTCCTGGCCTCACTGCCTGGGCTTGATGGGGGGGGCACAAACGCTGGCCCAGCCTGCCCCCTGAGCTTGGGGAGGGATGAGGGTTGACCCCTGACCAGGCCTGTGACCCTGGCCTTGCCACCTGGGCTGGTGGTGGGGGTAAACAACCCTTTTTCTAGCCTGCCCATTGGCCTGCTGGCATCACCATCTGTGTGTGTGTGTGTGTGTGTGTGTGTGTGTGTGTGTGTGTGTGTGTGAGAGTGTGAGTGTGAGTGTGAGTGTGATGCTTGGCTCAGCCTGACCCCTAGCCTCACTGCCTGGGCTTGTGGTAGACTACCCCAGGCAAATGTCTCCTCCAGACATGCCACCTTGGCTTTGGAGAGGAACGACTGCTGCCTGGGTCTGCCCCCTGGGGCTCATCACCTGAGCATTGGGGACAGGGCCACCCCTAGGTGGGTGCAGGGCCCTTGGCAAATCACTCTCTGCAGGCCCCCCCACCCCAGGGGAGGGGCAGGCCCTTGCACTGGCTGTCCTATGCCAGGGACCAGGCAAGCCGGCCAAAAGCAGCAGGAATGCAGGGTCTGGTTTCTCAGCGGCCCTTAAGCCAGTGGTTGTCAAACTTTTTTCCTCAGGACCTAGCTCCGGACTCCTCTGCCATGCGGCGACCCTCCCCTGAAAAAAGTGGCTGCCGCCAGAAAATTGAAGTGACCAAGTCTACGGCGGGGGGGGGGGGGGGG
>ML682072.1:1361361-1419229 GCA_007922195.1 Podocnemis expansa | reverse complement strand
GGCTTTCATCCTTTCTCTTGAGGCTTCTACTGCAGCTCTAAAATCTACACATTAATTTGAGATCACCTACATGGAACATGCAGAGAGTGATCCCACATTCTATATGCCTGTCTCAAATCAGAATGTATGTCAATCTCTAAAATTGCATGTAGTAGCCTAGAGTGTGTGTATGGGAGCTCCTTGCAAATGGTGAGGTGTGGCGGGGCTGGGTGGAGAAATTGAGATAGTACTGAAACAGAGGAAAGAGTTTAGAGCCAATGCCAGGCTGGAAAGAAAGGTCCTGGAAGATCCTGTCTCCTGCTGAGCCTGTCCAAGTCCCTCCAGGTCATGCTGCCTTCTCCATTGCCAAATCCCAGGAACTAAGTCAGCCCCTCTGGGTTAGGGTTATATTTCACTCCTGTTACCCCTGCAGAGCAGGAATCTCTCATCTTATGCATCACCCACTGGGTTTTTTAGCAAATTGCAGCCTGCTTATGGAAGGCAGTGGATTTCCATGAATGTAAGAAAGGGCAGGCTTTAGCCAGTAAGAATCTTTATCACCAGTGACGATGCGCAAGAAGAACCCACCTTAACTCTCCCATGCCAGGCTCAGTGGGCAGGGTTGACAAGCTTGTTTTTAAACTCAGCCTGTTTATTACAGAAACCATGAAGTGAGCCCTGTGGTGCTATTTCTAGAATCCCTTCTCTGAGTAGGACCATGCAGGGACGGATTCTTCTGGGGGATCTGCCCATCAGCTCTTCTAGAGGGGAAGTGCTTACTAAATTGTTACGATTCATGGAACATCTATAGCAATGGACTCAGGATCTACCATCTCTCTCTAAATCCTTCTGAGAGGCTCACAAGACCCAGAAGATGCCTCTTTTAAATTTTTGTTGCTGGGTCTATGAAGGTTCAACTGGACCATTCAGTTGATGAGCATTGCTAGCTGCTTGGGCTCTGGTGGGCCTGCCTCAAAGTGGAGGGAGAGGATATTGTACCATCTGGAGCAGCAATGGAGACTGCAGACCACCATGTTGAACACAGCCATTTTAGGCCTATGGCTGAGATTTGAGAGAGACAACTTCAAACTCAGGCAAGACTTGCATGTTCACATAAATGGCTGCATGAACACTTGGCAAGGGAAAGAGCATTGCTGCACCAGGTGGTTGTACCAGCCCCAATCATCCTCACAGCACCATTTATTAGACTGAAGCTTAAGCAAAATACCAAAATAGAGCAGATCCTCTGCCCCATGTAGGCTCCAAGGCCCAGAAACTTTCTTCTCACTTCTCTCTGCTCTGCCAGTCTTTGCACTGATCCCAGGACACTTGCAGGCCCCCTGTTACTTCTAAAGTTAACATTCACAAGGCCATCTGCCCATAGGTCACTTGCTAACTAGAATTTTTCCTTTGCACCAACAACCTGAACCACAATGGTTCTCTGGTTCAACTCAGCACCCACTGGCCTATAAGGCCCAGATGTTCTTCAGGTTATCACTTGATCTCTAGCCCCACGTATTCATCTAGTAGATGGCTGATCAGTCACAGGTGGGCTATGTTCATCTTACCTTCAAGGAGCCAGACACACTGTGATAGGCTGTTAAAATGCCCCCCCCCCCCAAAAGAGTGGACTCAATTCTGTGGTCATTCATACTGGTGTAAATCTGGCACTGCTCCTTTGAAAACACTGGCATTATCCCAGTTTTCCAACTATGTAACTGAGAATTAACTGAGCTGAATTTGGCTCAAGGTCTATGCCCTTGTCTACACACAATTCTTTTCAGTTTAACGTAAATTGTTTTATTAAACCAGAGCAAAACTCTCTATTGTTGCTCCTAGTTTGGTCTGGGGCAGTCTTAGAGATTCTGGGGCCTGTGGCAAAAGTCAAGGATGGGGTACCTCATGCCACATGTGGGGGGGCATCCCTCACTTTTA
Source organism: Podocnemis expansa (assembly GCA_007922195.1). Lineage (NCBI taxonomy): Eukaryota > Metazoa > Chordata > Testudines > Podocnemididae > Podocnemis > Podocnemis expansa. Next base: position 1,417,315 of record ML682072.1, on the reverse strand, counting down.
TCTCTCCAGCCTTGCCAGAGCCCCTGCCAACCCCCAGCCTTCCCACCAGGGCTCCTGCAGTCACCCAGCTGCCCCCCCCCATCTCCAATGTGGGCCCCCCAGTGGCTGCAGCACAGGGCTCTTCCCCCCTCCCCTGTGAGGCCCTCAGCAAATGCCTACAACTCCCCCACCAAGACCACTTGTAAGTTTGGTTTAAGTGTGGCTTATTGCAGTTTAACTTAATTTTATTCTTTTTTAATGGCTCAAGCTAAATTGAAATAAACTACCCATATTCCAGAATCAGTGTTCATTGTCAACACATTAACTGACTCTGATTTAAGTCTACCTATTAACAAACAAAAAAAAAAATTAGTGAAACCAGTGCAAGTCTGGGCTTATGCAGGCAATTACATCAGTTCAGGGGTGATTTTAAACTGATGGAATTAAGCTGACACTAAAAGTTTTGTGGACATTTCAGACACTATGACCATCTGAACAACTTTCCAAGAGGTATAGTGAATTCTCTATTTGCTGGGATCTTAAATCAAGACTAGACATCTCTTTTCAAAAGATCTTTTGTTAATGTAGCTAACTGAGGTTGATGCTATCTCTCCCTCCCACCTAGCTACATCAGGATACAAACTTCTTCTGCCTTGTCTCCACTAAGATTTTGCAGGGTGATGGCTAACTTGGTAAGCTATCTTTTGGTAGAAACACACCTTGTTGGTACTGAAGCCATAGCCCATGAAGTAATCATTTAAAAAGCCCTGCCTTAGTTAAATCAGCATAACTCCTGTGTGTAGAAAGGCCTGTGGTCTTGTTTCCACCTTTGTCGTGTTGAAGTTGGAATTGAATAGGCTGCAGTTAAGAAAGCCAACCAACACATGGCACTAAGTCCTCTCTTTTCAGACATAGAGGAGTAAGAGTAGTCATCTGAACAAGTAATCTATTTGGCTGAATGTCCCCTAAAACTTTAGCACTTTTATTATGCTTCAGACTCAATGGGTGTGTCTACACTTTGGGCTTAAGTTGACTTAAGCAAAGCCCTGGCCACAGTTGGAGTTCATTAAGTTGACTTAAGGACTTCCTTAAGTAGCCTTAGTAACTCTCACTCTTTAAGTTGACTCAGGCATTAAGTGACTTTATTAAGTCGACAATGCAATGTGGCCATCTAAGTCAACTTAAGAAGCCCTATGTAATAACATGTGCCTGCTTAAGTTGACTTAGCAAAGATGACTGAAGCAAACACATTTTTCTTAGGACACTTTCTTAAGTCCACTTAACCAACTTTGTTAAGTCGACTTAAGAGAAGGGTGGACTCACTAAGTTGACTTAATAAAGTTGACTTTAAGTAGCTTTTATTAAGTCAACTTAACAAAGTTGACTTAGCTTCTGTAGCATACACATAGCCAAGGTGAGTGCCATTAAAGATTTAACAGTTAAGTAGGAACCACCCAGTAAAAATCTATTGATCATGGAGAAACACAAACATCAAAAATTGCACATGTACAAACATCTCAAATTGGCTTCTAAAATGTGTTCATTTGGTTTTCTACCTAGCAAAACACTAGGTGGAAAAAAATGTTATATAGCAATTATACAGATGTTAAAAAAATTTAAAAACTATTAAAAGAAACACTCAGGGTCAGATACGTGGTCCAGTTTGGGTATATATTGTTGATCCAGCACTTTGTTGACAGAAATGCTGGGCAAAAGAAAAAAAGCCTTCTTTTTGACAGAACAAAGACCTTGATTAAATAAACAGAAAAACAGACATTTGAGAACTGATTTCTACTTCCAAATTGGTAGCCATGTTTGTTTTGCTGAACTAGACTAACAAGGAGCCCTTGTTAGACTAACTGATTTATTTATCTCATGAGCTTTCATGGGAGAAAATCCTGCTTTGTCAGACACTTGAAGATGGTCCATCTTCAAGTGTCCGACAAAGGGGGATTTTCTCCCACAAAAGGTCATGTAATAAATAAATTTGTTAAGTCTTCAAAAGTGCTCCAGGACTCCTTGTTTAATTTCTACTTGTTTTCCAGAACTCAGTCCCCCTTTTGTGTAGAGTGATACATCTCTGCTCTGCCTCTTAAATTATTTGCTCTGTGATGCTCCTTCAAGTCTCCTTTTTAAAATCAGATCCCTCATACTGCTAGTCTTATCATGAAAACATTCTTTCCTGGTGATGTTTTAAGGGCAGATCTCAGATACAGCCCCTTTTGACACAGCCCTGAGGCCTCAGCTGGGTGTCCTGCACAAATGCACATTGTCTCCACAAACACTGGTGGAAATGTGTGAGGTTCTCATGCTGCTCAATGGCCTTCACCAAGATTTACAGATGGAAGCACTCAGCCTGTGTGCAAGCCAGGAACTGGCAACTTCCTAGCTTAAAAAAATGAACTTACTTAAGACGCAAACAACCAAAGACTTTCATGTAGCTAAAGGTAGCAGGAGCTCTGCACTAAAGTATTTCCTCCTGACTTTGGTTCAGGAAAAGCTTTTGAGTGGGGTTTTTCTGAATCCAGTCAGTGCATATGACTGCAAGAGATGAACTGAGTTTTTATACAATTATTTGGGTTCTTTACTCAAAGGTGACAGGTGTTTTGTTTTTTAAGCATTCATGAAATTTTCCAAACTGAGGGACTTGGAGTCTTATCTATGCCTTCTCTTCACAGACCAAGTCCAAGACAGGGAGTGCCAATGGAGATTCCAGCAGAGTACCCCTGCCTGACCCATAAGCCCTCGTCTAGGGATGAGAAAGGAACTGCTTCTCTCCCAACCAGTCCTTAGTCTTTCTGCTGACTGTGGTGATGGTACTGAGATGTGGACAAGTTTCCACCAGGAAACAGACTGAGACCCAGTTGTATTCTGCACACACTACTGATACTGGTGACACCACTCACTAGAAGATACCAGTTTTCAGTTACTACTGACATGGGTTGTGTCTTAGACATGAAAGGCTGTCTCTCACCACCAGTCTGCTGAAGCATCCAGTCCATGATGGACTGGTTTATTTTTGCTCTGAAGACATTAACTGTACAATGAGAGAAATGGCAGATACAGAAGTTTCATGGAGAATGCATGTTATCTCATGGATAACTGGAGTTAAAGACAAGAAGGCTGCAATAAATCCCAGCATGCTGCCGTTATGCTGAAAACAGCATCAGTGGAAATATGGAAACAGTGGAAGAGCAGCTGGGATCCCTACTTCCCCTTAACCAATCTCCTTGGCCTTTAATGGTGTTTAACCATCCGCTGGCCAGAAGCGCTCTTCTAGGTCTCATTTGCTGAGTTGCAGAAGTCCATGTGAGCAGCTAGGGTTTAGCCCCTCTGAAGGCCATGTATAGTGTCACAGCCCCATTTAAGTGCCTCAAATGTGTGACTAGCTCTGTTTATGCATCTAGATTCCCTATGAAAATCGCTGTAAAAAGAGCACTCAGACTGCAGAGTGACATACAGGAGATGGCAAAGTTCACAGCCTTAGCAGTGTGCTTGCACAGCAAGATAAGTTTTTCTTAAACACGTGTATTATCATTCCTGCAGACTTCCAGCCCCATCCAGGGCATCGCCAGGATGTGACATGGGAGTAAGCAAGCCACAAGACATTTCTGTGTAAACAAATCATTCAGAAACGGAAGCGAAGAGGAAGGCTGCAAGCAGCACACCACCTCCATCACTGGCCTCCATCCACAGCTCAATGATGGTTCCAGGGGAAGTGGGTTACCATACATAATGTTACACACTGATTGGAAACAAAGTTACAGCTTGCAATCATTGCTTTCTGAGAAATTCTTTTCACCCTCATTATTCACCGAATGCCTTGTTCTCTGCACATCATCCATCCTGCACACACTGCTATGACTGTCCTCTTCTGGCTCTGTGTATTTAGAGTAACTCTAGTATTATTTATATTCCAGTAGCATGTAGGAACAGCAGGTATGGAGCAGGACTCCACTGTGCTAGGTGCTGTACAACATTCAAAAAGCAACCCAGGCGCCAAAGCATGTACAATCTAAGCAAATCTAAGTCTTTTTACTGTTTTCAGTGGGGACTCAAGTCCCTCTCAAAATCAGGCTGCTTATTTAGGTGTCTAAATAGTCAGCTTTAGCCAGCAGCTGTGCTGAAACCCTGCCCCATCAGGGCCAATCATGTCTTCTTATATCCTTGTGCTTCTCTGTATGTACCCATCTATTCTCATCTTAGACTGTATTCTCCTTAGGGCTGGGACTGTCTTATCACGCTGCATGCACAGTGCCTAGTAGCATATGGTCTTGGTTCACAACCAGAACACCTATGTGTTAGGGTGGTGGACATAATTATAAAGTAACACAGAGTGGAGTGCCTAACTTTAGATACCTATGTACAAAAATGTTGGCCTCAGTATATGGTGCAGCAAGAGACACAGAAGATGAAACCAGGCAGAGAGTCAGAATAGCTCTGCCTTCTTCAAGGAAGTATTTAAACACAAATTTTAAGGTTAAACAAGGGCCTAAGCACTTTCCTGAGCAGGGCTGTCTAACTGTAGTGCAGAGTCACTCGTCACCTTCTGGTTACTCTTGTGTGCTCTGTGAAACCTAACTTCCTTCAGAGTGTCAGCTGCAGGTGACCCTTCTTGAACGCCTATTGGTAAAACAATCTACTGATCATGTGTGAATCTGATCCTCAAAGCCTCCTCACCTGCCATATTCAAACGGATTCTCCCTAGTACCCTGCAAGGCACTAGCCAGACCCACGGCTCCTTCCCTCTCAAATGGCAGCTTCACAGCACCACCCACTTCACTGGTTCCAAATGGCAACACATGACTTCTCTTCTATGAGAATACTGGACACAGAGCTTCACTTGGTTTGATTATGGAGGTAGTGGGTGCCATGCAAGTTCCTCCCCAAGACTATCCCCTTCCCTGCACAGGTCTGGAGATGAGAAGGCAGCCATCTGTCCTGCATGGGGAGAGTGAAACACTCTCAGAAGAGGTGATGCCTTCAGGGTAGTTAGAAAACAATTGCCACTCCACTACTGCACTCATGGGGCCCAGTGCCGCCACCCTTAATTCCAGTGAGCAGAAAAGTATTCTGCAGGCAGTTTCAATGAGTTTTTGGGGACTACCTGAGGAGCAAAGGAAGCGTTCAGTATGACAAAAGGTGGCAGAGCTAGGCCCCATATAATTATACCTATTCTACAGCAGTCATTTAGGATGAAAGAAGGAGAATAATTTTAATAAATCTGCCATATCTCCTGCTGCAAACCAAAATGTCTCGGCTTCACCTTACCATTTATCTAGCCATGGGAGCCCATTCTCCTGTGACAAGCTTCTGTTCAATTGAAACTATCTCCTCATTAACTCAACTCTCCCATTTAAATCACTGGATGAAAAAAGTGAGAAAATGGTATTAGTTTTACCTGATTTTTACATTCATTTCCCAGGCAAGGTGTTATCATAAATGCAGTATTTTAATACAAATGAAGAGCTTCTACTGCAATGTATATTTATATCCAGAGCTGTCACCACATTTTTTAGGGACGCAGTGCAGGTATTGTTTATACTCAGTCCTACAGGAGCCAAAGGTCCATTTGCACTGAAGAGACAAATGGCTGAGAGGTGGCCAAGGAAAATAAATACATGTGGCTCACAGAGCTCTGCACTCACTCATCTTCAATATGGGAGGAGACCTGCATGCAAATCTCTGTCTTCAGCCTAATGGCCAGATGAAGCATTGCAGGCCTAAGCCATCCCTCCTGTATTAAAGAAAAGGGCGGTTTCAATCTGTGATTCTAACTTGAGCCAAACTTGATGCCTCTGCTGTACACAAGGAAGAGAGACAGACAGAGAGCCCGAGGGAAGTAGGACTGGTGTGGATTAGGGAAAAAAAAAACAGTCTCCAGCTTGAATCCTTCCGATGGTGCTGGATGCAATAGTCATGAAAATACAAGAGGATCATGAGTGGAGGACTAGGCACCAAACTGATCCATATGAAGATGTTACTGAAATTACCACCAAAAAGCCTTTTCATTAGACAAGCCAGTGGGACCTGAAAGGAAATGCAGATACCAGTCACTAGCAATATTCTTCCCAGTAGTTCCTGCCATTTTCTAAATGGTGCAAATGTCCTTAACTAGAGAACAGATTCAATAAGAATTTGCTTTATTTACCACAATAACAATGACTCATGTTATTTCTAACTCTTTCTTTTGCCAAAGTGATTTTGGTCTGTGCACAGCATAATAAAACAATTTTTAAAAAATCATTAAAGGGACCACCCGCTTAAAGCTTAACAACTAAACATGCAAAAAGAGATGGAAAAGGTTGTATATAAAGAGCCAACAGGTGTCAAACAAAGAGTCACAGTTGGAACAGAAAGGCTTGAAGATGGCTTATAAAGATAGGGAGAGATTAATTAAGAAGATTTCAGGAGGGAATGAATGTCGTACCAGAGAAACCTTCACAGAAAAAGACTGATTATTACACTGAGGAAATTAACCCTCAAACTTCAAATAGCTTTTAAAACCAAGTGGAGCTCAGCTATCACAGAGCAGAAAGACAGGGTGAGCTTCACTGAACTGGTTACAAGCCCTATTAAGGTTTTTCTTATTTGTTTAAAAAGACATTATAAACTGTTCAAGGTTAAATTACTGCAGAATATGATGTTTCTTCTCAGACTGCCAGTGACTTTAAACATTCTATCACTGATACTAAAGAATAAGGAAATATTTCTCTGTGAGGGGTTTATAAACAAAAATGGCTGATATTTCACATTTATTAGCATAAAAATAAAACTGGGGTATAGTTTTTTAGCACCTTTATTGCATGTCAGAAAGTGACAGTTTAAAAATATTTTGTAGTGTAGCTCCCTGGTGCAAAACTGACAATACTGGCAGAAGGCTGGTGAAAACAGCCAGTTCAATGCTCACCAGAAAGCCTTGGCTTGCCAAAGATTTTACTTGTGCTTTAAACTAAAAAGTTTCATGCCTTAACTATAAATCTCATCTCTACAGAGCCACAACAGCACCAAGGGGATGGTGACCACTCCCTGTTAGATTTACATCACTGGCATACCTTCCCTTTTACCATACCTGCACTGCCATAGCAAAAATCATCCAAAACCAGAACATCTTCAGTGGGATGGCAATCATACACTGAAAAAGACAAAAGCAGGGGTCTGAGGTACTTTGCCAGGAATGAGTGTGTTACTTTTTATTGTCTACTTCGACAAGCAATGAATATGTAAGTGTGAAGGGCCTCATCCTCACATAATTTCACAGAACCTTTCCTGAGAAAAGGATGATGTTTAAAGATTCCCTTCACATTCAGAACGAAGAAAGGGAAAGCGAACCTTCTGAGATGCATAGCTCATAAAAAACTACCCACCAAATACACTGACCATAGGGACCAGCATCTATATGGTACAGGGTGGGGCCCGAGGCAGCCAGGAGTGCTGGCATCAGCCTGAGCTCATGTGCTCTGACAGCTAAATGCCAAGAGCAAAACATATACACAGGATATTCTCCTTGGCCCTCTGGCACTGTCCCTGCACAGAGCAGCAGTATGGCTTGCACATATGCCAGGTTATCAATGGCCAGGAGACTGTCCACCTTGCACCTATTTCCCCCATTGTGACGGGGCAGGCCCGCCCCGCACTCAAGCAGGCCTAGATGCCCGGGAGAGAAGGGTAGCCCCACCCCTCAGGCCCTGCTGGGCATGCTCAAACAGCTGCCCAGGTATAAAAGGCTGCAGTTCCCCTCAGTTAGAGGACGGCCAGCGGAGGGACCAGATGTACACTAGAGGCTCTCACCCAGACTCTGGTTCGGCTCCTACCTCAAAGGAGCAGACTCCTAGGACGCCAGAGACGCCGACCGCAGAAGGCGCTGCTGATCAGAGTGTCCCCAGCCGTGAGGATCCTGGGACCCAGGCCAAGCAAGTCGCCCAACCAAGTGGACATCAGGGGTCCGGGAGGGGAACGCCATTGCGACCTCAGGTAGGAAGTAGCCCAGGGCAGGGTAAAATGGGGTGAACCTTGGTATGGTCAGGGTCTCAGTCAGTGCGTTGCGGCTTGGATCCCCGCCGAGTGGGCCGAGACTCCCGTGTACCCCAGGGCCCTGGGCTGGGGTTCAGAGGAGTGGGAGGGCCTGAACCCCCCTACCTGGGCCTACGCCCTCCTAGGGCGCCCAGCCAAGGGCTTGGAACTCATTGACCCCGGCCAGTGGGCCGCACTACCCTGACATGAAGGGCTTGGAACTCATTGACCCCGGCCAGTGGGCTGCACTGCCCTGACGTGAAGGGTTCGGGACTTTAGACTCTGACAAGGGAGCCGGACCGCCCTATACCCAAGGGCCCTAATGAACGTTTCCTCTAACCATTAGGCTACTTTGCCTTGAGCCGAAAGGCTGGGATTGTGGCTCAAACCGGGAGAGCCCCCCGTGTTTGAGCTAGCGGGGTCACGTAGTCTGCGACACCCATGATGATGTCTGACAGACACAAAACGGGTGTTTCAAGTATCCAGGGCAGCAGTAACTGCTCATGCAAACTGCATTGTGACTTCTGCTGTCCTCAGAATAGAAGACGTCACAGCGTGATGGTTCTGTTAGCTCCTTGTTCCTTTTCTGGCCAGACTCATCTATGCTGCACCCTCAAAAATTAGGTTTAGGTAACAGGTCATGTAGCCACCCACTGTATGTAGGAATTGGATTGTTTTACTGCCTCTCAAGGCTGCATGAGTCCCGAAGAGCATATCCCTGTGCAGGTGCTTCAGATCTGGGCTCACTGTGACAGTGCAGAATGCAGAGTAACTCAGAATTTTTGTTATGAAATGTTAAAACAATGGAAATTCCCAGTGGCCTAGTGCTAGAGTTCAGCTCTGTAATGTGGGATAGCCCCAGTGGGCTGCTCCAGAACCTGGCAGGTGCTGGGAATGGGGCAAAGACCCTTCAGGAAAATTGCACTCCCACAGTACCATGTGGTTCAGTTACTGGGTGATGTGTTTTTCAACTGGAATCAGAGTCCTGTAATCAAGGAGCTAATCTTTCCAGCCTGGTAAATTTTCCAGAAAATTGGCATGTCTGTACCTGCTAACTTGTCTGAGTGGGACTTTCATCTGGACATGCCCTATTTTCAGCTGAGTACATCCCTACCATGGGGGGCCTTGGGGTTGCTAGGTATCTAAGTGGATAAGAGACCTTGTGCACAATTGATGGATTCCAGACTGGTGTGGTTTGACCTGCTTTTACATTGAAACACATGTTCTGCCTAACGTGCACTGCCATTTACATCACCAACACATTTATCCCCATACACTGAACATGTCTCAGCTAGTATATGCTGGACACACAGCACAGACCGGGATCTACAAAGGAGACAGTTACCAAAGCAAGACCAAGAGAACCTTTTTAGATTTCTCAGGGAAATGAGCAATCTGTTAAAAGGTAACGATGGTTGTTGCATTGTTTACTCTAAGCAGTGGCAGTACAGTGCCCATATGCCAATGCTCAGAACTGTTCAGACCAGTGCTGTTCTGATCTACCTCCTAGAAACATGCAGAGAGCAAGAACACTGTCATCCGGGCCTCCCACTTGTCATAGCCATGATGGAGCAGGGGCCTGTATACATGTCTATGTATGCAAGCCAAAAGAATATGAAAAAAATTACTTAAATTGTTTCCTGCTGCAGTCACCCATCAATCTCAGTATCAGTCCCACAGTGCTAGACATACAGCTCTTAGAGCAGAGCAACTCCACTGAAGTCTCAATTGAGAGATTTATCTCAGTGCAATTTGGCACACAGAACAGCTATTCTGACTTATAAAGGCACTATACATTAGTTTCTTGCCACTTAGTCTTATACAGTGAGGTAAGGTGGTAGGGAGAAGGATAACTGGTCTGAGCTGGTTGGAGGGTATGTGCTAGGATGGTTAAGTTGCAACCTCCATAGACTCTCCTGGGGTTTTGTGCGCATCCATGTGGACCTCAGTGGCTCCTCCATATCTTTCAGTGAAATGCAACAGAAATATGATTACATAATATGGTCATGGTTTTTAAAAAAGGTGACAGATTCCAAAGGGGTATCTGTTAGTCTAGTTCAGCAAAACAAGAAAAGAGTCTGGTGGCACTTAAAGGAATAACATTTATTTAAACTCATCTTCAAGCATCTGATGAAGTGGCATTCTCACCCACGAAAGCTCATGCAATAAATATATTTGTTTGTCTTTTAAGTGTCACCAGACTCCTTGTTTGTTTTTTAAAAAATAGGCTATTCACGTTGCTTCCAAGCTCATTTGATTTCAAAAGTGTGGTGCACTTAGTTTCCAGTAAAGTCAGCTGAATCAAAACCAGGCCAATTATTTAGTTACCTAAGTGACCTTAGAACCCCAATGTCAAGTGGCTGTTTTTGAAAATTCTGGCCATAGGTTTTCCCTAAAAGAATGGCGCTGCTTCTTGCACAAAACATTGGTGGTTTGTAGTGCTAAGGAGGTAAGAGTGTAGGGCAGCCTGACCTCTTCACTGTCAGGGCTAGAAAGAGCACACAGAACTTTGGACTAGTTACTCTGCTCCTGTGGCTTAGGCAGAACTGGAACATAATGATGAGAAACTCTGTCAGGTCATGCCCAGGTAATGTGCGACTGGAGTAGCACTGGTCTGGCTGGGAGCAGGGGTCACTTAAACAACAGGCCCCAAACAGTTGAGGTTTCCACTGGAATAACAGGTAACTATTTATCCTTCCAAAGCTCCTGGGGCTTTTAGACTGGAGCATATACAGTAATCGCTGTTTGAACATGTGCTAGAAGGCACTGTAAGAATTACCAGATTCAAAGGCACTGATGCATGGAGGTACTCTGACTATTTGTTCGGGATGCAGGAGCAGATTAGAGCCATTGTACAGCTGGGCTGTGTGTTGGGAATTCTCAGTGCTAACAAATCCTGGCTGCCCACACAGGTCAGAGTTACTCCACGGCTGCTTCTGCAGCCAACATACTGCACCCGCATAGGGGAAAATGGCTGGGGAAACCATAATAGGGTATATTCACCATACTGCACCTTCTCTGGCCCATCTCTGACCATCCACACATTGGGGCGAGGGAAGCTGTGATGGAGCAGAGTCTGTGATAAAAGAATTCTACATTCCCATGCTCTGCCTCCCCAACATTTTCTGAAGTGGAAATAAACTCATCAGAGCCCCGTGCACAGAATTTGGTCTACGGGGCTGTAGTATTATTCCTGAAGTTCCCATTTTCCATTGCATATACTAGACTCTTAGTTATTTTGAAGCAATTAACAAAAATACATTTCCTCCAACACTCTGCTACTCCTCCAAGACTACCACAAAATTTAAAGCTCACTCATTAATTATGCCTGAATGTCAAGGCCTAATTACAATGCTCTGAGAGAGCTGTATTTCAAGCCCAGCAGCACTTCTGGTGTGATAAAGCTAGGAACTAGCCCCATTCACAGTGATTTAATTCTTCACAAAGAAAACCCATTATTATTATTATTGATTCCCCGTTGCACTATTTCATCTCCTAACCATAACTGAATCTTCACAAAAAATGCAGAACTCATTGTTGTACCTGTCTAGCCACCTGTAGGCTGGGATATTCCATCTGGACCAGAACTGTAAGACTGAGTCTACATTCCTACAAGACAAGAACAAGCAGAAGGCATCTTTGTACAGCAGAGAAGGAAAAACATACTCCCGTTCTACCAGACAAACGTTTTTCAGCATCAATTTTGATTAACTGAAAATCAAAGAGCTGCTCAGTCAATCCATGGATTACAACTGCATTTTCACTGGTGCTACTGAAATAACCTTATGATAAGGGCTTTGGTATTCTCCATAATGCAATCCCTAGAGTCAGAAATAGACCCAGTGCTTGCTATTTATAGTAGGAGATTTTTTAAAAAATTCAGTGCTCCCTGGAGTACTGTGCCATGCAGGGACATCACTGGCGCCTGGCACACAGGGCCCATGCCCTGAATACCGGCACCAGTGCCCCGGGTCCTGGTGGGACCCCTGCCTCTCCTGGTCTCCAGCCAGGGCCATGGCCTGCAGTCAGAAGGCGGGGTCTAGGCCAGTGCCCCAGGTCCTTCCCCGGGGCAGTGATCCTCCTGGTGCCATTCATTCAATTTACCCACACATGTAACTACTCTGCAGTTGATTTGCATGCTGACATACCTCTAGTGCTAAACCCATCATTTTTCCCAGATCAGAACTTGGGAGCCAAATATCTCACACTTAAGGATGACACATCATGTATTCTGATAAATCATGAAACTGCTAAGTGTTGTGTGACACATACGGCAATTTCCAGCAATAGCATTGAAAGACCTTATTATATTAAATTTATGTGTTTTTGTGGGCTTGGATTGCATGTAACCTCTCTAGGGTCAGATGCGCCAGATGTGAGCCCTGGAAGTTCAAAGACTGCATTGGAAATGAACTAGATCAGTATGGACTTTTGGGACAATAATTGTGAAATGCATTTCCCAGTCAATCCCTAGAGAGAAGTTAATAGAAATTCCCTAGGGAGAAGTTAATAGAAATTCCGGTTATACAAACACCCAGTCTTTTGACACTGCATCCTGAGGACAGAGTCACTGCCTGCTCATCAACTGTTACAGAAGGCTGAGACCAGAAGCCTGAGCTGTACAAAGAAACTGCTGAACTGCCCATTGTCTGTTCTGGTTCTGGATCTAAGTCAGATTAACTTGTTTCCATTGAGAAAACCCAGCTGAGGGTTTGAAATACAAAAATTTACCAGACCCCTATGCTGAAGTTGAGGGTAACCTCTGGTAAGCCTCCTAGAATAGGTGCAGGTTCTTTTATTGTTTTAAATGTTTTCTCTGTAATACTCTAACCTTAAGAAGAAGAGGTTACTTACCTGTAACCCGTGTTCTTCGAGAGGTGTGCTCCTGGCCATTCCCCTGTAGGTGTCTGCATGCCCCGTGCACAGTGCGCCGGAACTTTTTTCCTTTAAAGTACCCGCAGGGCCGGCTGTAGCGCCCCCTGGAGTGGAGCCATAGCCACTCCCTACATAGCAACCAACCGGCCCTTCCCTCCTCAGTTCCTTCTTCCCCAATCCATCTGAGGGGAGGTGGGAGGGATTGGAATGGCCAGGAGCACACCTCTCGAAGAACACCGGTTACAGGTAAGTAACCTCTTCTTCGAGTGATGCTCCCATCCATTCCCCTGTAGGTGAGTACCTAGCCTTACCTTGGAGGGGGGAGACATTACAGGGATACCGATTGCAGCACCACCACATCCTGCCAAGCTTGTTGGGTGATGGCGTAGTGCTGCACGAAGGTATGTGGGGAGGACCACGTTGCCGCCTCACAGATATCTGCGATTGGGACTCCCGCTGAAATGCCGCCGATGCCGCCCTGGCCCCTTGTCGAGTGGGCGGTCACCCGCGGAAAGTACTTACCATCCAGCTTGTAACACTCCTTGATGCAAGCCACAATCCAAGAGGCAATCCTGTGCACGGATATGGGTTGGCCCCATACTCTGTTTGCGATTGCCACAAGAAGCTGGGGCGTTTTGCGAAAAGGTCGTGTCCTTTCAATATAAAAGGCCAATGCCCTGCGCACGTCCAAGGTGTGGAGACGCCTATCCTCCTCCGACGTGTGAGGTTTAGGATGAAAAACTGGTAAGTAAATGTCCTGGTTAACATGAAATTGCAACACGACCTTAAGCCTAAAGGCCAGGTGGGGGCGCAGCTGCACCCTGTCTTTGAAGAACAATTTATAAGGGGACTCTGCCGACAGAGCTCGCAGCTCCGACACCCTCCTGGCTGACGTGATCACCACCAGAAATGCTACCTTCCAAAAGAGGTAGAGTAGTGAGCATGTTGCCAACGGCTCGAATGGGGGCCTGGCAAGTCGGGAGAGGACTAAGTTCAAGTCCCATTGAGCCGCCAGTGGTTTCACTGACTGGTACAGTTTTGACAGCCCCTTCAGAAATCTCTTAACTATAGGGAGCGAGAACAGTGAGGTGTGCTTGGGGACCCGACAAAAGGCTGCAATTGCCGCCAAATGGACCTTGAGAGATGGCAACGACAGCCCATTAGATTTTAAGTGCCAGACGTAATCTAATATGTCTTGAATAGGAAGTGTGGCCAGATCTTTCCCTTTATCCATAGTCCACCGCACAAACCTGCGCCACTTGGCGGCATATGTGATCCTTGTGGAACGCTCCCTGCTCCCACGCAGGACCTCCCTCACCAGAGAAGAGCACAGCTGCTCACTGCCCGTCAACCACGAAGGAACCACCCATGGAGGTGCAATGCCTCCAGATTGGGGTGGAGTAATAGGCCGCTGTCCTGGGATAATAGGTCTGGTCTCCGAGGCAGTTGGACAGGATCGCACCGCGACAGCCTCAGGAGGGTTGAGAAACAGTATTGTCTTGGCCACGCTGGGGCTACCAGTATGACCTCTGCTTTCTCCTCCTTTATTTTCTGCAACACCCTGGGAACTAATGGCGTCAGTGGAAACGCATACAGCAGGCCATCCATCCAATGAATTTCGAAGGCATCTACCCTCGAACCCGGGCTGAGCCCCTTGAACGAACAAAACTCCTGGCACTTGGCATTGATCTGTGAGGCGAACAGGTCCAGACGGGGACAACCCCACCTCCAGAAGAGAGTGGAGAGACCACTCGTGAGACAAACTTCCTGCTGAGCTCATCCGCCAAGCAGTTCTGGAGGCCCGGTACGTATGAAGCTACTGGGCGTATCTCGTGGCGAATACAAAACTCCCACAGATTCATGGCTTCCTGAAAGAGTTGCCTTGAACGGGTGCCCCCTTGTTTGTTGATGTAAAACATCGCAGTGGTATTGTCTGTTTGTACGAACACCGTTCGACCGTGGAGGTGATCCCGAAATACCATGCATGCCAGGCGCACTGCGCTGAGCTCCTTGATGTTGATATGCAGGTGGGAGTCCCCGCCCTCCCACAGGCCCTTAGTTTTGAGACGGCCCAAATGCGCCCCCCAGCCTATGTCCAAGGCATCCGTCATTAGGTGAATCGATGGCTGGGCAAGTCGAAATTGAACCCCAGAGCAGAGATTGGACTTGCGACTCCACCACCGAAGGGACGCTAGCACCGACGCTGGCACTATGGCCATTGTGTCTAAACTGTCTCTTGCCGGGTGGAACACACTTGCCAACCACAACTGGAGCGGGCGCATCCGTAGGTGGGCATGGTTGACCACAAATGTGCATGCTGCCATAAGGCCCAGCAAGCGGAGGCACTCCCATGCAGAGGGTAGGGGAAACTTCACTAAGGAGTCCACTACCCACCTGATCACTTGGAAGCGGGAGACTGGGAGGCTCGCCCTTGAGGACACCGAGTCCAGGACCGCCCCAATAAACTCTATTCTTTGCGTGGGCAGTAACACCGACTTCTGCGTGTTCACCAAGAGGCCTAGTTGATTGAACAGGGATTGCATCATTGATAAATGGGACAGCACCTCTTGATATGATCGACCCACGACCAGCCAATCGTCGAGGTACGGAAAGAGGGTAACCCCTTTTCTTCTGAGGAAAGCCACTACTACCTCCAGGCACTTCGTGAACACCCACAACGCCACTGAAAGACCGAATGGAAGCACGGTGAACTGTAGATGCTTCTGGCCCACCATGAAGCGCAAGAACTTCCTGTGTCTGGTGGATTGCAATGTGGAAGTACGTGTCTTGTAAGTCGAGGGCAGCTTACCAATTGCTCGGATGCAAAGAGGGAACAATGGAGGAGAGGGATACCACGTGAAACTGAATTTTCCGAAGAAAGTGGTTGAGGTGCCTCAAATCTAGAATCGGTCGCAGACCCCCTTTTGGCTTCGGGATAAGGAAATAATGGGAGCAAAACCCTTTGCCCCTTCGGCTCGGAGGGACCTCTTCCACAGCCCCTTTGTGGAGCAGGGTCTGAATTTCCTCTAACAGTAGCTGCTTGTGCGTGGGGCCCCACAGGAAGGGTTGTAATGCCGGGGGGGGCCGAAGGGGGTAACAAAGAAAATTGGAGGGAATAGCCCTCCTGAATTGTCCTGAGTACCCAACGGTCCGACATAACGTTGAGCCACTCTGGTAAGTAATGGGAAAGTCTGTTGGCAAACAAAGGAGTCTCTGGATCTTCAGGGGTTGGTACGTCATCCTCGGGCTGACCCTCAAAGGTTCTTTTTCTGGCCCACCGGCTGTTGCGAACCCCCTTGGCCACTAGGCTGGCGACCAGTGGACCTGTGGCCCCCTCTACCCCTCCACCTATCGTCGTCCTGGCGGCAGTGATATGGCCATGAGGGAGGTGGCAGCTTAAAGGGCTTTCTCTGACTTGCTGGTGTATGGAGCCCCAGCGACTTAATCAAGGCCCTAGAGTCCTTCAGGGTCTGTAGGCAGGAGTCTGTTTGTTGGGAGAACAGTTCAGGTCCTTTGAATGGAAGGTCCTGAATAGTGGCCTGTACCTCCTGAGGAAGTCGCGATGCTTGCAACCATGAGCTTCTCCACATCGTAATCCCCGAAGCCATGGAGCGGGCTGCCGCATCAGCTGCATCCAAGGCCAACTGCAATAATGCCTTGGAAACCACTTTTCCCTCTTTAATCAAGGAGGACAAGGCAGCTCTAGAGTCCTGTTCCAGCGAGTCCGAGAACTTCTCTAGGGTTGACCAAGCATTAAACATATATCTGCTGAGGATAGCCTGCTGGTTAGCTACCCTCAACTGCAGCCCCCCCCCATTGAATAGACCTTGCGCCCAAACAAGTCCAGTTTCTTTGCCTCCTTGGACTTGGGCGTCGAGCCCGGTTGACCCTGTCTTTCCCGCTCATTCACTGCAGCCATCACCAACGAGCCTGGGGTAGGGTGGGAATAAAAATGTTCGTACCCCTTGGAGGGGACAAAGTACTTTCTCTCCACCCACTTGGCTATAGGAGGAATTGAGGCACGCATATGCCACAATGTCCTTGTGGTGGTTTGCACCGTCTTAATAAAAGGCAGGGCGATGCAGCTTGGGCCCTCTGGCAGGAGGATGTCCACCATGGGATCCACGTCTTCCACAATCTCCTCTGCCTGTATGTTTAAGCCTTTGGCTACACGGCGGAGTTCCTGATGGGCTTTCGCATCGCCCAGAATGGACAAGGGCTTGGTCCCTGCTACCGCCTCGTCCAGAGGGGATGAAGATGACTCCTCGAGCTCCAGACCACCAGATTGAGCTCCGGACTGTGTGCTGTGTCCCTGCTAGCCAGGCTGGCTTGGTCGTGGTCGCCCCTTACGGACTCTACGTCCGATGCCTCACCGGTACCGGGCAGAGAACTCACTGTAACAGACAGGGGTGGTCTGACATCCGACCCTGACGCAGGGGCCCCAGGACCATAGCCTTGACCCTGTTGGAAAGCCCATGGTGTCCAGAAGGGCCACTGTACACCAGGTTGCCAACCCAACCATTGGGGTGGAACGGAGGTGCCACAGGAACCAGCTGGGAGGATTGAATAGTGGCACCCTTGCGCAAACCCTGTGGTCTGGACTCTTCCACAGAGCTTGTTGAAGGGCTACTCCGCGGAGACCAAGGCGGTGCTGAGGACGATGGTACCAGGGAATGGTGCCGACTTTCGTCGTGGCGATCTCGGTGCTGATAAGATGGCGAGGTACCCTGCCGAGACAGCACTGGGGAGCGGTACCAAGGGGCTCCAGCTGCTGCCACCACAGCCAGTGGTACTGGCGAACGGTGCCGCAGTGGAAGAGCTGGTGCCGAGCCCAAGTCCCAGCCCGCGGCACGGAGGGGGATTGGCTTCCTTTGCGACGGTACCGATCTCGGTGCGGTGGGGTTCAGTACCAGGGTCTTAGAGGCCGACTGCCTAGACAGCTCCTGCGCTACTACAAAGGCCTCTGGCGTAGACGGCAGCACTATGTCCTCCTCCAAAACATCCCTAGTGGGTGAGGAGATCAAAGCCGGGCTGCTCTGTCTCTCCCTTTGATCCTGCACTGAGGGGGAGGATTGGGAGTGGGTCAAGCCAACGCGGCTCTGACCAGCATCTTTCTGGTGTGCCGTATCACGAAGTGGAGAGCGCCCCGTCTGTCTTCTTTTTCTTCGCTGGCACCGGAGACAGCGAGCGGCGCCATGATTCCCAGTGCAGCTTAGAATGGCTGGGCTTCGGTGCCGACGACACAGGAGCACTTCGCACCGACAGTGCCATGCTTGGCCCCGAATCGCCGGGGGCGGGGCACAGCGCTTCCTCCATCATGTGGAGCTTAAGTCTCTGGACTCTGTCTTTCTGAGTTCGTGGCTTGAACCCCCGACAAATCTTGCACCTCCCTGCAAGATGCGCTTTCCCAAGGCACAGTAAACAGCTGCTGTGCGGGTTGTCCACAGGCATGGGCTTCTTACATTGCCCACTCGTCTTGAAGCCCGGCATAGCCCGACCCCGAGCCTGGGGCAGGCGCCAGCTATCTCTAACAAATAACTATAAACTACACTAACAACAGGTACTCCTAAGCAACGAATTGCCATGGAAGACACTGCATACGCAGTAGATGTTCCAGCGACCGACAGGGCGGTAAGAAGGAACTGAGGAGGGAAGGGCCAGTTGGTTGCTATATAGGGAGTGGCTATGGCGCCACTCCAGGGGGTGCTACAGCCAGCCCTATGGGTACTCTAAAGGAAAAAGGGTTCTGGCATGCCATGCACGGGGTGTGCAGACACCTACAGGGGAATGGACAGGAGCATCACTCAAAGAAGAATAAATGTGCTTACTTTGAAGGAACTGTGTGGTAACCTGAAACTGTGGGTGATGTACTGGTCATAGCCCTCAAAGAGACAGCAAAGCACAGGTGCTTTTAGGTCATCTGTCTTTCTGGAGATATCACAGATTAAGTCAGGGAGCTGTGCTGCCGTAAAATCCCTAGTCAGAAGGGAGTGGGATGTGGCTCTCCATCCAAGAAAGGTGATGCCTGGGAGCTGGCGGCCTGAAGTGGGTGCCCTTGGTGGACCACAGAGGGGAAATACAGGTGCACTAGTCTTGGACTGACAATGAGTTTAATAGTTTGGGCCTCTCATTAACAATGAAGAGTTATCAGACTGAATGGCAGAAAGGAAAGGCTGAGGTATTGGCATGGAAACATACAAGGAAGAGAGCCCTGAAAGCCAATAGTTTCTTATTTCAGTGAAATTTAGCATCTAGAAGAGCTGTATATTTACATGTCTCCTCCAGATATTTTAAACTAAAGACTGAGAATGCCAAATGAATTTTTTTAAAATAAAAGAAAATGAACCCTTCTTCATGTAGATCTCACACCTTGCATCTTCGAGACCTGATGAGCATCAAACCTTTACATATTTTGTGCAGATGCTGCAAAACATACTATTTCAAACTTTTCAGCATTATCTGATTTACAAGACAGCCATTTCTACTTTCCCTTTTACAACTTTAGCAACTTAATGTAGGTGGAGTTGTCAGTCGATCAAAATGATGAATTAGTATCTACTACCCACTGCATATCCTGTCTCTCATGCACTCTGCTAGAGTGTATTATCATTTTCCTGACAATGCTTATACCAGCAACAGAAGATTAAGCATAGAAACGGAAACTGCCCTGACTACACTCCCTTGATTATTATCTTGTGATTCTCTTGAATGATGTATCTATGGGGCTAACTTACATGCAATTTATACTGTTGTTATAAAGAATTTACACATGGAGCTTACAACAAGATGGCAGTGCCTGAGTCTCATGATATTTGATATGTGACTTAAAGCTCCAGCTCCTGGACTCATGTGAATATGGAAGACACTCAGCTTTTCTTCAAGTAAGTTTCTAGCCCTGATGTTAGGCATTTTTGTTCCCTAACAATGGTAGCTAACAGTTACATAACTCCACTTAGTCATGCTAGATCCTTGTACAGGTAGAAACTTTGCCAGTAAATCAGATTCCCATTTTTTTAACACTAATTTTACAGTTCCCCCCTGACAGTAAGGAAGTCACATAGCAGTGTGACTCTGCAGTCTGTTCTGACAATAGGTAAAAGAAACCTTACCACCAGTCTAGATAGAATTGTCAATCTCCAAATCAGAGCAGTTCTGCAAGGCAGTTGAGGCAGGAGTGAAAGTACCAATAAAAAAAGATCAGCCATATGAAATGATTTGGCATCTGCAGGGGAAACAGACAACAAAAACAATCTTTCCCTACCGTACATTGCCACTTCTCCAGCACAGCTTAAATATAACCAGATATAAACTGGCCCTTGCCAAAGCAACTGCTCTGCTCATGCAAAAAATAAATTTGTGAGTCTTTACGTGCCACAGGACTCCTTGTTCGTTTGCTCTCATAGGGTATGCCTACACTTAGAAGTTATTTCAAAATAAGGAGGCTTATTTTGAAATAACTTGTTTCCTGTCCATGCATGCATTTTGTTGTTTTGGATTAAGCATTTCTTTGTTTCGAAATAACAAAGTGCTATTTCAAAATAATAAAACTTGCTTTTATTTTGAAATAGCACTTAAATCAAAATTATTATTTCAAAAGAAGCCATTCTAAGACACAGAATAGGCTTATTTCAAAATAATGGCCCAGTTTTTTTGTCTGCCTTCCCCTATGGCAAATTAGAGAGTTTAGTGAAGACTCTCCACTTTGAAATAATTCCTACCTTATTTCGAATTAGAAAGTCTTCCCTGGACTCCTAATTCAAAATAATGAAGTTGAAGTAGTGCTAACCTGAAATACTTGTTTCAAAATAACTACTTCAATTTTAATTCAGAGTAATTATTTCACATTAATTTTGTAAGTGTAGACATAGTGTAAGAGATTTATCTTCTCCTGGATGTAAAGTATCTAGTTACAAGCCATGCAATGGAGACAGACTTTTGAATACTATTTTAATTAAAAGAAAGAAACATGAGAATTATTCAAATATAAATACAGCTGAGCTCACAGATTAATGCAGAAGAGGGTTTCTATAGAAAATAGACAAGTTCCAAAGGGGTAGCCATGGTAGTCTAGTTGAGCAAAACAAAAAAAGGAGTCTTGTGGTACATTTAAAGACTAACAAATGTATTTATTACGTGGGCTTTCGTGGGAGAGATCCCACTTCGTCAGACACTTTGAAAATGGAAAAAGGTATAGGAAGGAGGAATAAAAAGTGAAGAAGGTGTAATCACAGGATCACGTCAGATTAGTTCTTTTGTATTTTCTTCTGTTTGCTGTATAGTTTTGAATTTTCTTCTGTATATTTACATCACTGCAGAATGTGAAAACCATGTATAAGCTCTAGCTGCCCATCTTCTCCCTAGCACAAGCTGCTATGAACACACCAAGCTAGTCCACAAACTCCTCCAATGGCTCCCAGTTTGCTTCTGCTGCCAATTTAAGGCCAAGATCCTTAGTTTCAAAGCAATTAATGGCTCAAGCCCTAGTTCGATCAAAGATTGAATTTCAATCTTTCATCCATAAAAAAAGCTGCGCTCCTCTGGGGCAATGCAGGGCACAGAGCTCAGGATGAAGTGCATGAGAACTAGGGACAAAGCAATGGCAGATCTCCTCAACTGGGAATATGCTACTAAAGGAGATAGGCCAAATCTAGTCAGACAGTCTTCAAGAAATGCAACAAACCCCTCCTCTTTGGAAAAATCATTCCACCATGAGAATGACAACATTGGCACCTCTTTGTACCAAAGAGCCCTCAACACCGACACCTCTTCTATCCAATAATCCCTGCCCAGACAGAACAATAAAATGAAAACCCCATAACCCAAATAAAGTTTTGACCTTGAAAAATGAGACTTGCCAGAAATTCCAGGAAGTCTACGAGCGACTTCACTATTTCCACTGATTTTACATGGAAGGCATTCAAATGCTATGGTGATGGGCAGCATAAACCCTAAGAGAGGTAAAGAGCTAGAGAATAAGAAGGGAACATATCTAACATGCTTACTGGCCCCCTTGCATTCCCAAATCTCCTTTTTTCCCCCCTAGTCCAAAGAGAAATTTCTAACAGATCAGGTTAACTCGAGTGAGAAAGTATGCAGATTGACCTCACCGCTAGCTTTAAGATGTATTCGGTGAGCAGAGTGGACTCTATTTCCTGCGGATATAAACAAAATAGATAAATGTTATTTCTCACACTGGTATGAATGAGAAAGAATTTGGTTCAGGAAAATAATCAAGGTGTGATTTACTTCCATTTATGGGGTTCATTGATTTATGTATATTTGGTACAATCCTATGGAAGAAAAAAATAAACACTCAGAGTTGAGGATGTAAATGGTGTTTTCTGGAAGGCACTCTAATGTGACTCATTCTTTTATGTCTCTGTTATAATGAAAAAGCACAACTGCAGCCTGTGTTGAATACAAACCCTTCCTGAGGCTGTCCTGCCAACTGAATAGCTGGGAGGACATTGCGCCCTTTTAAACAGCTGCATCCCATCCTGCCAGATGGCTATTATCATTTTCATGGGCAGCACTTCCTTTTGGGTGTAAAGACCATGAAGTTCCACAATGCCTTCACCATCACTTTGGATATGGAGCTGATATCTGTATACCCTTGCATTAGTGTGTGCAGGTCTCACTGAAACTTAGGTGTACAAAGCATTTTTACTCTCTTGATATGAGCAAAAGATAAGCAATAAAAGTATGATAAGTATGCCAGCAGGCAAAAGAATCCTCAGCACTTGCTATCGTGGTACAAAAGGATGGCATCTTAGATCAGTGATTTTCAAACCATGGGTCAGGACCCAGTACTGGGTCATAAATCCTCAGGCAGCAGGTCATGGCACCCACTGCTGCTGCTGCCAAAAGATTGCAATGAATTGCTCAAAGATGTAATTGTTGGGTCATAAGCATAAATGATTTTTTTTTCAACTGGGTCCCAAGAAAAAAAGCTTGAAAACCACTGTCTTAGATTAACATGCAGTAATAAGATCCCTATGGGCATTAGTAAAGTTAGTGGTTTACAAGATATATGCACTTAAAATTATGCTTGATTACTAAAAAACAAAGAAAAAAAAAAGAAAGAAAAAAAATCCTCATTTAAGTGAATCTTCTACCTACACTGCACTCAGCTGCCACCACTACAGGCAAAAGAATTTTAGAGGAAAGCCTTCAAGGGAAATTACTGGACAATAAGACAGATGACAACTGCTGAGGACAGAGAGTAAATGGGATGAGCTGATGGAACAACATCTTATGGTAAGAACTGATAACAAATTTAGAGATATGCTAGTACATGGGGTCGATGTTTTTGCACTTCAGTTGAGGATTTAGCTTCCCCATTGAATCCTGACTGGTCTTCAGGAACTGGTGGAAATTCCTTTGCCATTTAATTTCAGCCTCAAAGTTTAGATCTTTGCTAAAAAATATTTCCCAGTTTGCTGAGAGGCCCAGCTGAAATGGGGAATAGCCTGAGAAAGCTGTGGTATAATTTAACAATTCTCTTGGTAACCAGGGATGCTGTGGGTACCTTCCCCATGCTCTCTCAGTCAGGAGCATCTGTGGATTTCCAGTGCTTAAACTGAGGCATGGATAGTTGGAGAGAAGCAAGACAGCAGATGGTGGGAACATACAACATAGTTACGAGGAGTGGAGAACACCCCCCATTTCCTTTGTCACTAGCTGACACCTCAGCATCTTTACTTTGTTATATTATATCTGCACTCTGGCTTTGTGGTAGGCTTGGTCTATAGTTAAAACTTATCCTGGGATTAGCTACATCTGACAGGTGTGAGGGCAAAACCCAAGTGGAGACACAGCTATGCCAAAAGCAGCTAACAGTGGTTGAAGACACGCTGTGCCTGCACTAGCAGACAAACTCCTTCAGTACACCACGTCCATGCTAGGGGGCTACGCTAGCTGTAGTGCAGACACAGCCTCTAAGCAGCTAAAGACAGAATTATAAACAATTTATCTATTTCCAAATTCCCTATGCAGTAAGGTAGAGGCAAGGGCTTATTTGACAGTATAGAAAATGAAGCGCATAAGGTCAGTCCTAAACAGCTTAAAATATTAAGTGGTAATATGGGGTTTTCAGAGGCCTCATTATCCATGGCAGCTGCATCCCTAGGATTTAACCTTAGACAAAAAGCATACCTGCTGTATTAGCCCCAAGATGAGATGAAAAAGAAAAATCTGCAAAGAAAATAAGAAAAGGTTTTGGAGCCTTAACTTCCTTTGGCTGAGTTTTACTATACTGCAGGGCACTACAGCAAAATCTCCAGTATATTTTCTATTTAAATACCATAGCCACCCCAGCACCTTTAAGTACAACTGACAGAAATATCTTGTGCTGCAGCTTTCTGGTAAAAATCTAGCGAATGACATGCTTCCCAGCATGTTATAAAATCTAGGATAAGATTTCAAACATCTACATGTTCAAAATACAAGGACTCTTCTCACCATCTGCAATTTTAGAGAGTCTGCAGTGCAATTTTAATCTTGGGTATTGGTCTGGTGGACAAGTGGCAAACTATTGACCTGCTATATTGAGGGTCCACATCTGGATTGAGGCTTTGCTCTCTGTGTTGGTTAGAGACAGGAAAGTTCCAGAGGCCTCACCTTAGTTTCAGTGACCCCACTGGCCAACACTCTACAAGCTGCAGAAAGAACCTCTAGCATAAGACTTGCTATGGCACAGGTCTCTTAGGCTATATCTACACTAGAAACAGTTAGGTTGAATTCCTTAATTCGAATTAATAAGTTTGACCTTATTTGAATTAATAAGTTTGACTTTATTTGAACTACGCTTGACCTTAAGTCAAATTAACAAAGAGAACTAAGTTGACATAAAGTTAAGTTGATTTAGTCCACTTCATTAATTTGACGTAACTAATTCAACCTTAATAAAGTTGAAGTAAAGGTTAATCCAGGTCTATACTGTCCTTAATTCATACTAAGGAGTCAAACTAAGGCTTAGTTCAAACTAACAGGTGGTTCTTATTAATTCAAATTAAGCTTTCATTAAGCCAAATTAAGGAACTTCTTAATTAGACTTAATGAAAGTTTAGCGTGAAAAGGGACTAATTTAGTTCAAATCAAGCCTCCTTAATTCGACCTAAATGGCCAGTACAGACATAGCTTTAGGCATCAAGAGGGCTCCCCTATAAAGTAATTTTTTCTAGTCTCAAACCCTTTTTCTCATTCAAATATTCTAAAGGCAGGGATGGGAATTAGAAATGGATTTGTGTAAAACTGACAGTTTTGCAAAACCTTCAATAGAAAAATCTGAAATTTGTGTTACTTTGAGGACAGTTCACAACCCAACTACAGCAAACTTTCTTCAGTGAAGCTCAAAGAGGCTGCAGGCAGCACTGCTGGTGGTTCCATTTTTAGGATGGATTTGCGATGACATTCTATCGCAGGTAGACCAAGAGCTGGCAGGATGTCCTAGCCCTCCAGGGACTGAGAAATCTAAACAAATCTTTTTAACACAGCAGAAACAGCTTAGCTGTGTTTCTCAAACATCATGAGAAAAGTATGTCAGGTCCAGAACTGTCACTTTCAGCATTCAGTAAAGCATGTGCAATGTGAAACCTTAAGGTCTGATACATTTACTCAGACAGTGCACAGCAGGAGAAGAGAAGCGGATAGTTTTGAATGCAATACCTTGCTCTTACCATTTCAATGACCCTCCTAATGATATAGCCTTGCCTGCAATGCTTCTGTCTTTGGAAATTCAGCTGGTAGCAAAGCGTGGGGATTCATAGACTATAAGGTCAGAAGGGACCAATAAGATCATCTAGTCTGACCTCCTGCACAGTGCAGGCCACAAAACCTCACCAACCCACTCCTACAATGAACCTCAAACCCATAACTGAGCTATTAAAGTCCTCAAATCATGATTTAAAGACTTTAATACAGAGAATCAACCAGCAAGTGAGCCATGCCCAATGCTACAGAGAAAGGCAAAAAAAACCCAGCGCCCAAGCCAATCTACCCTGGGGGAAAGTTCCTTCCCGACCCCAAACACAGAGATCAGTTAAACCCTGAGCATGAGGGCAAGTCCACAGCAGCCAGTCAAGAAGAACTCTGTAATAACTCAGAACCCACTCGATCAAATGTTCCTTCCCATGTCCCTATCATACCCATCACCAGTAGTAAAAGACAGACAATGGCCAAGCCACCTTGTCCATCATATCATTCCCTCCATAAACTTATCAAGCTGGTTTTGAAGGCACCTAAGGTTTTTGCCCCCACCACTTCCCTTGGTAGACTATTCCAGAACTTTACTCCTCTGATGGTTAGGAATCTGTGTCTAATTTGAAGCCTAAATTTTCCAAAGGACAGTTTGTATCCATTTGTTCTTGTGTCCACATTGGCACTGTATTCAAATAATTCCTCTCCCTCCTTTGTATTTAACCCTCTACTGTATTTATAAAGAGCAATCATATCTCCTCTCAGCCTTCTTTTGAGAAGACTAAACAAACCAAGCTCTTTAAGTCGTCTCTCATAGGGAAGATTTTCCATTCCATGAATCATCCTTGTAGCCCTTCTTTGCATCTGTTCCAGTTTGACTTCATCTTTCTTAAACATGGGTGACCAGAACTGTACACAATACTCCAAGTGAGGTCGCACCAGTGCCTTGTATAATGGTACTAACACCTCCCTATCTCTACCAGAAATACCCCTTCTGATGCATCCTAGGACCACATTAGCTTTTTTCACTGCCACATCACATTGGCTACTCATTGTCATTCTGTGATCAACCAGTACACCCAGGTCCTTCTCCTCCCCCATCACTTCCAGCTGATGCATTCCCAACTTATAAGAAAAATTCCTGTTATTTGTCCCTAAATGCATGACCTTGCACTTCCCATTGTTGAATTTCATCCTATTTCTAATGCTCCACTTTACAAGGTCATCCAAATCATTCTGTTTGCTATCCCGATCCTCCTCTGTATACCTCCCAGCTTGGTATCGTCTGCAAACTTAATTAGCACATTCCCACTTTTTGTGCCAAGGTCAGTAATGAAAAGGCTGAATAAGATGGGTCCCAGGACCGATTCTTGGGGAACTCCACTAGTAACCTCCTTCCAGCTAGACAGTTCACCTTTCACTATGACCCTCTGTAGTCTTCCCTGTAACCAGCTCTTTATCCACCTTTCTATTTTCATATCAATCCCCATCTTTCCCAGTTTAACTAATAAATCTCTGTGTGGAACTGTATTAAATGCCTTGCTGAAATCTAAGTAAATTAGGTCCACCGCATTCCCTTTATCCAAGAAATCTGTTATCTTCTCAAAAAAGGAGATCAGGTTGGTCAGGCATGACCTACCCTTTGTAAAGCCATGTTGTATTTTATCACAGTTACCATTTTCCTCAATATCCTTAAGTACTTTCTCCTTCAAAATTTTCTCCGAGACCTTGCATACTCCTGAGGTCAAACTAACAGGCCTGTAGTTACCTGCATCACTTTTACTCCCTTTCTTGAAAATAGGGACTACATTAGCAATTCTCCAGGCATAAGGTACAAACCCTGTGTTCACCGATACTTTAAAAATCCTTGCTAAAGGGCTGGAAATTTCATGTGAAAATTCCTTCAACATTCTCGGATGAAGATTATCTGGACCCCTGATTTAGTTCCATTAAGCAGCCAAAGCTTGGCTTCCACCTCAGATATGGTAATTTCCACTTCTACATCCTCATTCCCATTAGCTGCCCTACCTCTCTCCCCAATCTCACCATCATCCTCATTAAAGACAGAAGCAAAGTACTTATTTAGATATTCAGCCATGCCTAGATTATCCTTGACCTCTACCCCATCCTCAGTGTATAGTGGTCCAACCTCCTCCTTCTGTGTTTTCTTTCTATTTATATGGCTGAAAAACCTTTTACTATTGGTTTTGATTCCCTTTGCAAAGTCTAAATCTCCTTGGCTTTTGGCCTTCCTCACTTGATCACTACATGCTCTGACCTCTAAAAGGTAGTCCCCCTTTCCTATCCCTCCCAACTTCCACTCCTTGTAGGCCTTGTGTTTCCTCCTAATCACCTGTTTAAGATGTACATTCATCCCGCCTGGTTTAGAACCCATGCCTGAAAAATTTTTCCTCTTCTTTGGAATGCTGGCTTTAGATAGTTCCTGCAGCTTTGTCTTGAAGCAGTTCCAAGCATCCTCAATGTTCATAACCATGAATTCAGTGGTCCAGCCCACTTCCTTAGCTAAGTCCCTTAATTTTTTGAAGTTAGCCCTTTTGAAGTCAAAGACTCTGGTCACAGATTTATTTTTGTTTACCTTCCATTCAATTTAAATTGGATTAGCTCATGATCACTAGAACCTAGGTTTCCCTCTACAACTAATTCCTCTATGAGTCCTCACTACTGACTAATACCAAACCTAAGATTGTGTCTCCTCTCGTTGTTTTGGAGACCGCTTGATAGAGAAATTCATCTGCTATCACCTCCAAGAAAATCTGGGTCCTTTTACTGCTGCTAGCGCATATCCTCCAGTCTATATTGGGGAAGTAAAAATCTCCCATAATCACACAGTTCCCAGTAGTGTTTACTTCCTTAAAGGACTTAAAGAGTGCTCTATCCATGTCCAAATCAGATCCCGGCGGTCTGTAACACACCCTAAGCACTAATCCAGGAGAAACTCTAGTAGCTTTCTTCTCCAATGTGATTTTGAGCCAGATAGACTCTGTCCTGCTAATTCCATCACCCTGAATTTCTTTGCATTCTATTGCATCATTGATATACAATGCCACACCGCCACCTTTGCCATTACATCTGGCTTTCCTAAAGCGCACATAGTCTTCAATGCCCATACACCAGTCGCGACTACTATTCTACCACGTTTCTGTTAACCCTATAATAGCCGGTTTCAATTCCTCTACTAGTAGTTCCAGTTCCGCCATTTTATTACCTAGGCTTCTTGCATTGGTATATAAACATTTTAGCTTTTGCTGCTCAGCTTTGCTCATATTCTGTACCCGACATGGCTTTTTTATTTTTTTTTTTTACTACTGCTAAAATCACCCATCAGATCAGTATTTGTGCTTTCCTCCTTTCTAGCATCTATACTGCCTCCCACATCTTTGTCTTTTCTGAATTCAGTTTCCTGCCTCTCAACGCTAGTATCAGGTGTAGAGATTGTCTGAGCATCTCCTAACCATCTCCCCACACTCCTTAGTTTAAAGCTCTCTTAATCAGTTGAGCTAGCCTCTCTCCCAGAAGTCTGTTTCCCTCCCTACTCAGATGAAGTCCATCCCTAGCAAACAATCTTCTGTCCATGAACATTTCCCAGTGCCCATACATCCCAAAGCCCTCCTTGTAACACCACTGCCTGAGCCATCTGTTAACTGCCAGAATCTTCTCACACCTGTGTTGTCCTCCTCTAGGGACAGGCAGAATCCCACTAAAGATTACCTGAGCCTCCAGCTCCTTGAGAGTCCTCCCAGCCTGGCACAGTCTCCTTTGATATGTTCCAATGGGACTCTAGTTATATCATTCGTACCCAAATGAAGGACAATCAGAAGATTCTTTCTGCTCCCATGAGGATCCTCTTCAGCCTCAGATCCACATTGTGTATCTTAGCTCCAGGCAAGCAGCACATCCTCCTGTTCTCAGGGTCACTTCTAGTTATAGGCCTGTCTGCCCTCCTCAGCAGAGAATCCCCAATCGCATACACTTGCCTTTTCCTGGAAACAGTGTGCTTCTCCAGTCTATCGACAGTTCTATCTGTCCGGGTGTCATGATGTCAAAAGCTGCTGTTCGCAATCCTCTGCATCTGCTCCTGAATGCTCCTTGGGCTCTTATTTATCACCAGAGGCTCAACTCCCCTTTGAATGGGAGTAGCTGCTCTCCTCTTCTTCCTCACACTCCCACCTTCAGTGTTCACCAGCTGGACTCCTTCATTTGCTAATTCAGCAAACCTGTTACTGAGTTCTATTTCATCTTCACTAGCTGGTCTTTTTCTCTGCCACCTTCTCACAGTCACGTGTTTCCACTGCTCACTTTCCTCACCTAACAGACTCCCCTTGGAAGTGGTTGCTCCTGTTTCCATCTGCAGGTCTGAGGTTTTGTTTCCAGCCTCTTCAGTCCTCTGCTCCATCCACTGTTCAAACCCCCTTCTAAACTCTACCAACCATAGTTGCCACCTGTGCCACGGGATTCCTTGCTTGTACTGATAATTCACTTTGACTATGATTGCACTAAGCCTGCATGGAGCTCACTCAGAATTCAACAGCCATAAAACACAAATTATGCACAGACATGGCAAAACTGGGGACACACCAAAGAGAGCTCCTTGGACCAAATGTGCTCTCTTACAAGGGTCTGATATCTGGACCAACAGATAAAAGAGATTAATAGAATTATACAAATGCAGGGCTAGAAGGGAGATTCAGATGTCATAATCCATTCCCTGTGCAGAATCAGGAGCAAGCACACCCAAGTCACTCCAACAGGGGTTTGTTAATCTGTTCTTTAAGGCTTCTGGTGGTAAGAATTCCACAATCTCTTCTGGAAACCTGTTCCGGTTCTGACAGACCTGTACAATGTGCAGCTCCTTTGTTCATAGAAGCAATGACTAGAATGACAGCAAAACAGCAGGTCTGTGAGATGTGCTCCATACTTTCAAACTTAAGGTCATGGTTTTATAAAATGAATGCCTAATGCTAGGCTTCTAAGACTTTGATACTGAGGTACCAAAATAAATGGTCTGATTTTCAGCAGTGCCGAGATGCAGTAACTCTCACTGATACAAGGAAGGGAGATCTTGCAAAGGCGCCTGTGCTAATCAGGTGGCTAAGAACAAAACCACAGCAATGATTTAAAATGAAGCTTCAGGTAGTATACCTGCCCCTGAATGCAACTTGCAATTTTTGTGGCTTTACTTACACACCTTCCATTTAAAACATTCCCCACTCCACCCCCAACACCTGTGCACTCTACGCAGTGAAAAGCTCTCACTGTGTACAAAGAGAATGGTGAAATTGACTTTACCTAAAATGCTGCTAAACCTTCAAAGTAAACTAAAAATATCCAGTTCCAAAGGGGTGGCCATGTTAATCTAGTTCAGCAAAACAAACAAGGAGTCTGGTGGCACTTAAAAGACTAACAAATTTATTTATCCCATGTGCGTTTGTGAGAGATGAAGTGGGATTTTTCTCCCACGCAAGCTCATGCAATAAATAAATCTGTTAGTCTTTTAAGTGCCATCAGACTCCTTGTCTGTTTTGCTAGAACTATCCAGGTACTGTCTTCTCTGTTCTCCTCTATTTACAGTAACCTTAGGTGGACTTGTAACAGTGGTTGGTACACTGTTTTCAGACAGAAGTGTGACTTAAAGGGACAATGTCCTTTTGATAAATGCTATTATAAATGCAGTTTTGGTTCATCTGGTTAGCAAGGTAAGCTGCTAGGTTTTGACCTGCTAAACTATTTCAGTTACTCCAAGTACAAAAGAAGATGTAGCATGTATTACACAAAAAAATCCCATTTTGTTCACAATGAAGAAGGAATGTTAGCTTTTACTTTCAGGTTCATTGGGTACATGATCTACTTTGACTGTCCTCTTTCATTACTTCTGGACTGATGGGTTGAAGAATCTGCTACTAACAAAAGGTTTAACACCTATCATATGGTTTCAAGTGAATCGAAGGTCATGAATGACTTTATGGAACAAGTAGGGACTGATGCCAAAGAGCTCAAGTTTTACAAAGTTCAAGGCGGTGACACCAACACCAACTTTCTGGCCATCTTTGTCTTCATGCTAACCACTGCGCATAGTTTCCAACACTCTGAGTCCACGGTCAACTTTTCTCTCCCTCTTAGAGCACTTAGGTAGCCCTCATTACCATGATATCTGAGCACCTCACAACACCTTTATGAGGCGGGGGAGTGCTGTAATTCACATTGCATAAATGAGAAACTGAGGCACAGAGAGGCTTTTCCAAGAGTCACAAAGGAAGTCTATGGTGAAGCAGAGCAATGGAACTGGGTGTCCCAAGTTTCGGACTACCACCCTAACCAGCAGACCACTGTTCCTCTTCTTCTGGGTTTTTTTTGCCTTCCTCTGAAGCATGAGGCATGGCTCACATGCTGGTGAATTCTCTGTATCTTAGAAGGCCTTAAATCATGATCTGGGAACTTAATTAACTCAGTCATAGGTTAGAGGCTTATTGCTGGAGTAGGTGGGTAAGGTTTTGAGATCTGCATTGTGTTGGAAGTCAAACTAAATCAGTGGTTCCCAACATTTTCTCTGCCATGGCACACCTTGCTACCTTTAATTAATTTGAGGCACAACACCATATAGTTGCCAAATGATCTCATGAATATTCATGAGCCAATTAGCCAATCCAGAGCTCTTCGAGTAGTTTTTCAAAAAAGTTTGTGGCAAACCTCCTCAGACCTGATGGCACACCTGTGTGCTGTGGCACAATGGTTGGGAAACACTGGACTAGATGATCATACTGGTTCCTTCTGACCTTAGTGTCTATGGCTGTGTCTACACTTAGACTGTTAAATCAATCAATCAAATTGAATTAAAATGAAAATCATTACATCGACTTAACATGTCCCCACTAGAAACCAAATTGAACTAGCATGTGCATGGACAGGACTTGCTAGTTCGATTTAGAAGAGGGGCACCATGAGAGGTGTGGCAAGATGGCCTCCAAGAAGGGCCATGCCCCCACCCAACATATAGAAAGAGGAAGGCGCCCTGCAAGGGAGAATTGCAAAAAGTGTTAAATTGAAATAACAGTCAGATCGAAATAGTGTGGCTACACTGCATTATTTTGAAATAATAATGTCAATTTAACTGTCATTTTTATATAAAGTGAGGTTTTATTATTTTGAAATGACTTTTCCTTATTTTGAAATGAGGGAGTTCCTCATTTCAAAATAAAAAAATCTAGTGTAGACATGCCATACTTTAAATTGAAATAATCATCATTATTTCAATTTACAGTGTAAGTATAGACATACCTTATGAGTCTATGAACGACATCATGAGGAAAAAGAAATCACCTGATGAACACGTCACCTGTGGCTCACCATTGTGTGAGCCATCTCCTCTTCTTTTTGTGGTTATGTGCATCACCGACTATTGGCCAAGGAAACCAGTAAGCAGAGTTTCGCTGCAGGGTGATAAAAGAAGGCTAACATATTATAAAAATAAGAGGCTAAAAAGGCAAGTCAGACACAGGAGTAAGGAAGACTCCAAGCAGAAGCAGCTTACATTGGGCTTTTCAAATGGAGTTCGACGTTGCCCTAACTCTGAGCCCACTGAAGTCAATAGTAGAGAGGTATTTAAATGATTATAATCAATCTGTTCTCAGTTACAGCTATGTCTTCTCTGCCAAAAGGTGTGTATTTACACCAAGAAAATTAGGTCAACATAAAGTCCCTAATGGGTGGACTCATGTGGCAGTCAATAAGCTTCCATGGGATGAAATTTCTGCTTTTTGTGTTAAGTTTTTTAAAACCTAGGAAATGACATTCAAAAACCAATGTTAAACAATCATTAAAGTTGCAAGACCAAGCACTCAAAAGCAGGGCTGTCTCTAGGGGCAGTGCGGGGTCTGGGGGCCAATCAGTCTCTGGGAGGGGTGGCCCCATCCCCCCCCCCACACTGTGAGTGGGCAAGGTGGGCCCTGCGCCCCCTTCCTCTGGGCCAGCCCCTCAGCCCCCCAGGATGGAACAGCCAACCCAGCGGTAGGGTGAGAGATCGGAGCCCAGCCTCTGGACCAGCCCACCCTGCCCCTGTGCTGGCTGTTCCCCAGCCTGGGGGTGGGGAGGGCTGGTGCAGAGCAGAGGCCAAGTGCCACACTCCTGCCTTTGCCCCCATCCCCACCCCTCTGTCTTCAGCTTCATGCCGAAAGCAGCGGGGTGGGGTGGGGGCAGTGCAGCAGTGAAGAGGGCTCCATGCTGCCCTGCTCGTGGCAGCACAGTGCAGGGCCCACAGAACCATGGAACCAGAGGCATGGCTCTTTTTGCCCCCTGCAAGCATGGCCCCGCTCAAACGTTAGGAAATGTCAGAATTCTGGTTGCCTAAGCAACCTTAATTCAGCATCCTTGAGTGTATGCATTAATGTACAGTCTTTAGGGACACAATCATATTCTATCTTTTCCTCAGGATCCATGCCTCATTCAGAGCACAGGCCAGAGATGCAGTTATTATTGCTGGTTCACCAGACCAGGTGAATCCCATCTGTACCAAATCAAGAGCATCCAAATGGCCAGAATGCCTTCCTGAGACAGAGGAGAACTAGATGTAGGGATGCTTCAGGAATGGCAGGAACAAGCAAAAGTCAGAAGAAAGTGTAGGCTAAGGACTAACTAAGTATGGTGGTTACTTAAGTTAATAAAGGCAAACCACAGGGAGGGGGTAAATTTAGATATTAGCCTACTGTGTGCACACTCTTCTGAGAGTAGGATGAGACTCTGCCTGTTCATAAACACTAAAACCCTGTCTTGCTCCCACTGAATTCAGTGGGGCCAGATCTAGCTTTCACAGACCACTTTGCATCTTATATCAAACATCAATTAATGAATCCTTACAATCAGCATGTGAGGTAAGAATGAAAGCACATTTGCAAATGCTAGACAAAGATTCTCCATCACTAGATGGGGAAGCTGAGACAAAGAGACTGACACACTCAAAGGCATCTAGTGAACCCATGTGAGAACTGGGACTGGAACCCAGGCCTGTGGTGTTCCTGTGCTCAGTCTGCTGAGTCACCCATAAATAGCACACACTTTTCAGGCAATGCTCCCTTTAAGCTGTGCGGGCGCGCGGCCATGCAGCCCCCCACAGCCCCCCACGCAGGGAAGGCTGCCGGCCGCACAGGGACAGGCAGCCAGAGTCTCAGCTCAGAGGTCCTCTGGAGCTGGGAGTTATTAAAACTCCCGCCCAGAGAACCGCTAACGGAGCATGCCCAGAATGTCTGAGCATGCTCTGTTAGTGCTTCTCTGGCCCCGGGAGGTGTGGCTGGGCCATGCCGCTCCAGAGGCAGGGTAGGCTTGTGGGGAGGGGTTGGGCAGGCTGGAGGGTTACCAGGGGAGCAGGCCTGTGGGGAGGGGGCGTGGCAGGATCGGGCCCGCGGGGGTGGGGGGGGAGCCACACAGTGAGCAACATGAGTTGCTCAGCTGCCTGAGGCTCTTAGAGGGAACATTGTTTTCAGGGTCTACTGATAGCAGCAGGATGGTTCAGAATTTGCTGACCTTGTATTCTGGAAGTTCCTCTGACTGGTCTTATGTTTCCCTCCCTATCCCAGCGATTCACCTGATAGTAGGAGACCAGTTTCAGGGCAATGATTGTACACACAAACGTGGTCAAAAACACTCCAGCAAAGAAACAAGTGAGAAAATAAACTGGACCTGGACCTACCACAAGAGATTATCTTTTCTTCCCCAACACACAAGCTTAGGACAATTCTGTCTTTGCTAATTAGATAAAGGGTATCAATCTATCTTTGCAGCTTGCCTAATGCATCCAGAAAACAGATTTGCAAACTAGTTCTTTCTCACTACAATGAGGTGCCCAGTGATATTTGACTGCTCACGTGTCCTTTAAATCTACATATATCTTGGGACCAGCTTCCTGCAGGCACAGACTTTGGCAGAGGGACCCTGGCAGGACAGATTCTGCCCAGAGGGGTTGGGTCACCACAGAGTTCACAAGAGCCAATGCAGCTTCAAAAGTGGGCAGGCCTTGGCCAGGAAGAGGGCATGGCAAGTCAGCCAAAAGATGTACTAGCTCAGTACTTAAGGCTCTGCTAGAGAAGCTCCAACAGACTCCTGGAGACTAAAACTGTGGGATGACAGTTGTGAAAACACAGCCAGCTGTTCCCCACTTTGAATCCTCTTTACAGGAAACGAGGCCTTACTCCTACAGAGGAGCATAATGTGAAACTCACTGTCTCAACAGGGTGAATTAATACTTAAACCAGTCAAAGCTGTGAATCAGGAAGTTGGTAATAGAAGTGAACACTGAAAAGAAAGTATCTGTCAGCATATTACCATGCAGTGATACCAGAGATACCATAGCCTCTCTCTCCAAATTCAGCATATAAAATAACTGTGGTACTGGTTTTCTTTCTAATGGCAAACAACATTAAGTATTTCAAATCATAAAGCACGGCAGAGAAAGCCTCTTTAAATATGATATAATATGGTTTCCTTCTCCCTAGCAATGTACCTATACGATACACATCAGTTATATCAGATGACGGTGTTCACATTGTTCATCTGCATGCTGCAAACCCTGAGTGATGATGCAAATGAAAGAAGTACCATTCTGACAGAGTGTCTATTTATTGTCACTTATTATTTCACTGACTGAATTAACAGTTACCCACTTCACACATTTACCTTCAAAAAAATGAATATGCACTTTTTTTGTTTGTACATTACTAAACAGAGTATGCAAGACAAGAAAGTGCCATTGCACACTCACAATGTTGAGTTGTTTGCATTTGGAAAGGAAGACAATTGTCTGAATCTGTGCAAGTTATTTCATAAAGTTGATGGATTTCCACTTCAAACAGCTGTATTCAGTGCCTCGCATGTGCCAAGTTCCAAAGTGGTGGCCATGTTTGTCTACTTCGCAAAACAAGCAAGGAGTAGGTGGCACTTCAAGACTAAAAAATTTATTTATCACAAGCTTTCAAAGCATCTGACAAAGTGGGATTTTCTCCCATGAAAGCTCACACGATAAATAAATTTTGTTAGCCTTTAAGTGCCACAGGACTCCTTGCTTGTTTTGCTGAAGTAGACTAACACGGCTACAGAACCGTAATGCCCTGTTTCAGCGCCTGGGGTGTGTTCCGATCGGAACTCACCCCTTGCAATTAGCGGCATTTGGGGCCGGTGCCACGAAACATGCCTTTTAATAGAACGGCTCTATTGAGTTGCTTCGACATACCCCAGGCAAAGCCACATTCACCCCACTGTAGTTATGGCTCTGCACAGCTACCTCTTCACAACTTCACAATGATGTGGAGTTTCAGCAGATTTACTATTTGTTGCAGTAGATGGAGCTATTGCTATTAAAATACTACTACAAATGCCTAATGCATTCAAAGACATATGGTTATTGGCTGAAAGAATTGCCAAGTACATCCAGGCAAATGATAAACAACGTAATAGATTAGCAAACTGGTTAACCACCGATATACATTCAGTGCCCAATTTTCAGAAGACTTTAGATTTGCTAGTGTGCACACAAGTACTATTTGTAAGTACCACATACTTGCACATGCAGACATGGATGACAGCACACTCATATGAGTAGCTGTGCATTTAATTGGTCATTTGAACATCAAATTAGGCTCACATTTTTGTATGTGTATACACAGACATCTGGGTCCCACTTAGGTCTTTATGTATTTCCCTCCTGCCTGTATATAAGCAGCCACCTTCCCCTAGATAATTAGCCATCTCTCCTTCAGACAGAACTTTAAATCGGAATTTGGGGTAGATGACCTAATAAACTATTGTACAAGCATCTATTTACAAGATGAAGCCATAGACCAGCCTAGATTTCTGTTGCAATCATAAATTTCAAGAGAAGAGAACTGGGACTCCTCTTGATATGCAAGCCCATCACCATTACCCTGATAAAATCTTCATCTATACGCAAAGAGGCCAGGGCACAGAACACTCGGAACAGCAGGACAGAATGTTTGAAGAATTATTTTCTGCATACCAAACAAGTCATGAGTACACATGTACATTACTAATAGAATTTTGTAATGTCCAAGTCAGAGTTTTAATGCCTGTTGTTCTGTGGAGCTGTTCAGAGACCACATGATACTGAATTACCAACACTGCACTATCTATAAACCTTTAAATACCTTGTCATTCTGAATTTTAAAAACAATATATTATGGCCAGAAACCCTGCTCTTCCTTTCCCACCCAAAGACAAACACATTTGTTCTGTGACAAACTGCATATTGTACTACAGTGCTGGTGATAAGCTGGTGTCATATCTCTAGCACAAAACAAGAGTCTCTCTCTTCAAAGCGTCTGACAAAGTGGGATATTCTCCCACGAAAGCTCATGCGATAAATAAATCTGTTAGTCTTTAAGTGCCACAAGACTTCTTGCTTTTCTTGCTTTACTGGACTAACACGGCTGCCCCTTTGGAACTCACCTGGAGTTATGGCTTGCATTCTATAAACCAACACAGCTGGGAATGTTACCAGTAAAAGCAAGTTAACTGACTGCAACATCAAACCAACGTTTTCAGAGCAATGAACTACAAAGGAAAACGTTACATCAGATCCAGTGATTCTTGGCCTTATCACTAATGTGCTCTCTAAATCAAGGTGATTTTGGTGAATTTACTGCTCATGAACAAGCTGGACAGAAAGGAAAACTAGACATATACCTCTACCAAAGGTCAACAGTCCTAACTTCTTACACACCCTTCTAGTTGTGCCAGCCATGTGGTAGTTTTCGGCTGATTAATGCTAGTGAGACTGAGGCCACATAACTCATTTTTCCGGTGACCAAATCTGAATTTGAATCTCGATCTCCAAAGTTGAAAAACCAGTGCATTTCGCTCACAAAGTTGAAAAACTGTGCTATTTCACTCCAATATTAATGTTCATTCCAATAAATAATGGCTTATGGGTTTTTCATTCCTCCTGGTTAAGCCATAACAAAAAATCTGATAAAAAGGAAGAGTTCCATCAGAAATATCACCCATTACAGAGAGCAAGCATTGGGCATAGCAAACAACCAGTTCACCTACCTTCCTTAAATATCTTTCTATAAAAACTGCAGGAAGAGCACACAAAACAGAGGCTGAAAGAAAGGGGAAAAAACCAAACATCAGGAAATATATCTGTAACAAGCATCTACTGTAAGCAAGTGTACAGATTATACTCAACTGGTGGGCAGTAATATGTTTTACTAGCACTCCTCTGCAAAATTTACAAGTTTCCAGACGAAAGGAAGCTTTCATTTTAAAAATGATGTTTCTAGCCCTTCTGGGTATGATTATGCTGTTTTGAATGTGACCTAACACCGACATGACCTTCAGATAGAAAGAAGTCATCGCTCACAGTGCTAAATGCTAAAAGCTGCTCCATGGATGCAGAAGGCCCTAAACGCAACTGTGGATCCTTGCTAGAGTAGGGGCAGCGGAAATGTAGTGTTGCAGGGGTTACATAGAATAATGGTATGGAGAGCTGCTACTACATAGATCTGCACGCCTAAACTGCTCACTTGGGTGTGCACATAGACCTTAGTCATTATTAAAACACATGGCTATGGAGCAGCTCTGCATTAACCAGCTGGGTCGAGGAATGGAAAAAGTCTTTTCCTACCACTCCTCTTAGGTCTTTTGTCCAAAACCTATTTATGTGGGCTGCACATGATTTTAATGACAAAAGGGGTTTGAGCTATTCTCATCAACCTCAATAAGATGTTAACTTGGATACCAGATAAGTACAGTTGATGTTTAATATTATAAACTATTTTATGGCTAATCATGTGAGTAGAAACATCAACTTATTCTTGTCTGGATGACCAAATTTGAACAGAACATTATCACTTCCTTATTGCTGAGTAACTATAACGAAGCTGAAGGGAAAATGTAGAGCCACAAGCACCGTACGGTTAAATTTTCAATGCCATATGCAGGGAATGAGATGTGATATTCTCATTAATAATCTCCTCCCTGTGTGCTACAGTGAAAACTACCACCCACATTTAAAGCCCAAATCCACTTGAATTCAATGCTGTTATCAGCATCCTGCTGGAGTATGGGATATTTGTATCAGATCTTTATTTTCAGAGTTGATTTAGATTTTTAAAATGACTACCATTTTAAAAAACTGCTTATTATTTCTGTATATCTGCTTATTGAGAAAGAGGCAGCAAATTGCTCTGTAAATCAGGAAAGCTGAAAATATTTGGTCCAATTCGCAGCCATCCTTAAGTCAACAGGAACTGTGTATGCTGTTAACCGTGATATTAAAAAATGAGATGGGGACCAAAATTCATCACAGGTATAAATGGATCTAACTCTGCTTTATTTAATAGAATTACAGCTACTCATACCATTGGTATATTTGGCCTGGAGACTTCATTTCTAGGAGACAGATTTCTAACATCTTATTTTAGAAAAATATAATCCTCAAAGCATTAGTCATAGTAACTGAGCTAGGTTCATCCTTGCTTTGGCATGCTCACTGAATTTAATTTCATTAATGCTGCTCGTAAATATGGAATTATGCAAAAAGAAATTAAATAAAACCAGAAGCTATCCAGCCTCTCCTATCAGAGATTTAAACCCTGCCAGAAATCCACCCCTGGGTTTGTGTGATAAAGCTGAACACTGCTTGTAATCCAGAAAAGTGCAGAGGAAATGCATTTGTTTTAGAAAAATTTCATGGGATGCTGTTAAATTCAAAAGCAATACCCTTGGGCATTCAGCAAATGACATTTGCACACTGTCTGCTTACCAGCAATGAAATATATTGCAGGCCACTTATAGGGGTCCTTCAGGAACACTGAGATTATCTTTAGAGGGTCAAATAGTAGTCTATATCTGAGACACAAAAAGTGAGATGGTGCGGATACTCTATGGTTTGATATTCTTAGAACTATGTATGCTATACTTCTACCTAATTCCAGAGGTGCAGCCATATTAATATAGTCCAGCAAAATACACAAGGAGTCTGGTGGCACTTTTAAAGACTAACGAAGTTATTTGTTGCATGAGCTTTCGTGGGAGAGAATCCCGTGCTTCAAGCATCTGACAAAGTGGGATTCTCTCCCACGAAAGCTCATGCAACAAATAACTTCGTTAGTCTTTAAAAATGCCACCAGACCCCTTGTGTGTTTTGCTGGACTATATTAACATGGCTGCACCTCTGGAATTAGGTAGAAGTGCCACCAGTCTCCTTGTTTGTTCTATCTAATTGTCACACTAAGAAAAGATGTCTCTCTCTTTTCTCCTACACTTTGAATCGCCAAACCTCTCCCTTACTGTAGTTGTTCAAAATGGAGAGCATGAATCCCCCAATCTTGTGTTCAAGTGACTGAAATTTGATTCCCTGTACTCTCTCCACTCTAGCAGACACTACATGTCATCATGCAGCAGTCCCACCAGAGGCAGTCGCTGTAAAATTTTGGCTAGGGTTCTGCAGGAGCCTTGCAAGTGGCAGATGTACGGAAGATGCGTTCCCAATCAGTGCCTCTGGCCCTTTCCACTCACAAGCCAGCCATGCCCATTTTCTAGGAGGGACTGACAGCTTCTGAATCTCCCAAAGAGGAGGAGATTGTGGGCAACATGTGCTGCTTCACTCCTCTTCAGCTAGACCTGTTAGTCAGATCCCCCCGGTTATATTCCCCCTTTCCTAGATTAATAGTTTTTCCAAATACAGTAGAGCTTTGGTTTTATGAATGACCACTTACGGGAACAATCCTTCTACCAAAATTCAAGTGAATTCACAGGCATGAAAAGATGGAAAGATCTGGCAGCAAAAAAAGCTAGTTCTGAAATAAAAATCAGGCACACTATGTACATTTGTCACCATTCATTAAGGACACTCACGGAACAATTAATACATTCCTGTATGTAGTGTACTTACTGTAATTTTAAGATTTCAATTAACTTTTCAGTTCACAATTAGTTCATAAAATAAGGGTCCTACAGTAATGAAAATATCCTTGCTGGAGTAGTTCTGATAGTAATCTTATTATACAGGACAAAGTCTGAGAGGGTATACATTAGCATAGCACAATTGACTTCAAATGAACTGCACCAATTCACCCCAACTGAAGACTTTATGCTTCTGCAACTTCATTCACTCCAAAAGATCCCAAAACATTACACTAACTACGCACAAGATAGATGCACAGGTTGGAGGCTGCATAAGGGCTACG
The DNA here is from genome assembly GCA_007922195.1 of Podocnemis expansa. NCBI lineage: Eukaryota > Metazoa > Chordata > Testudines > Podocnemididae > Podocnemis > Podocnemis expansa. The sequence continues at coordinate 1,375,541 of ML682072.1, read as the reverse complement.
TAGCAGATGAACACCACATAAGGAATTCTCTCTCTGTGGTCCTTTGATAGGATGCTGCATGCTCCTACAACACGAGCTGGGATAGTCCCTACACAGAAGGGTCATTAAAGCTAATTCTTAGATAATGGAAGAAGGGTGGAACACAATCCAGTCTGATACACAGCAGCCCAGAAATGCAGCTGCTTTGGCAGTGCAAGGCACCAATCAGGTGGTCAAATGATGCACAGCACGACTGGGGGATGCATAGGTATTTTCGTCAAGGACAGCAGAGCAAACATGTACTCAGCTGAAACATGCCTTGGGATTGTTAATTTTCACACAGAGCAAACAGGACTTCAATTTCTAAGGAATGAATTATTTAGTAAATGTCAGGAAACTTAATTTATCCACCAAAGATTGATAAAGGACTGAATTAATTGTACTGGGATTGGACACTGGGGTCAGAGAGAATTTAGGTATTTAGAAAATCTGAAATTTAGACAACTGTGCCATTCAGTAAACTAATGATTCTGAGACACCATCAAAGCGTTCAGGGGGAAATTTCTTTTCTGGTTGTTTACTGATTAAACACAGAATGACTCTTCAACAGTGTATGCCCACTTCAACTACAGCTAACAATTCAAGTTCCCCAGAAATGTGAAACACTGCTTTTCCTTGTTCAGTGACATACTTACCTGATGAAATTCTCCAGGCTCATATGAATATGAGTGAGGACTACAGTAAAAAAAATATGCAGTTCACCAGAGTTCTACACAAAAACACATTTAAAATGTTAGCTTTCAGACCGGCTGGAAACAGCTCGCTTTATGGTCTATATAAGAACCAATTTCCTTTATATAAACAAAAAATATTATGACAAATGCATTCTTTTGGCTTGATTTGATTAGAATTGCCCAAGGTAGCTCAGAAAACGCTGATGGGTCGTTAAGTTTATATAAGAGAATAGCCTCTTTTTCACAAACTGATCACCAGCCCCTATTTTTTGTCTTAAATTTCTTTATGTCATTTGTTTATTCTGCTTGTGGAAAAAAGCAATCTATTCAATAGTTCCTGTGGAAGACAACATATCTTATTCTCTTCTGCTAATGATCTAACTCAGGAGTTGTTCCACTTAATGGAGTTACATCTGTGTCTACGTGGTATGTATGAGAAGACAATTAGTTCCAGTAACAGTATGAGAAGCTTGCTGTGCGAGCTGACTAGTTTCATGGAGAAAGAGTGTTAAACCCTGATGATGAACACTGAGGAAAGAACTGACTGCTTGGCTGAGAAAGGCTTGCTTCCTCCCCCAGGAAAAAGAGAAGTCCTCTCTTCAAAAAAACATTCCTATGGCACTACAAAATTCCATCGACTTCTAAGGCACTAATCTGTGAGGAGTCGCACTTATTCAATAAGATCTACTAGAGAAATATGCTAACCCACATTAGACAGGTCTTCATGTTGTATCAGTGATTTACTCAACCTCTTTGTGAAGGAAAAGCATTTACTGATCATTTTTCCACAATTCTAAGCTGCAACTTATCACATAGGATTAGTGATATATATAAAACCCCCCAAAGAGAATGGAAAATTACTGACTTCGGTATGCAAGAAAGTGACAGTCAGTGGCTCTAAATTTAGGAGCTGAGATAAGAAATACCAAACATTTTTGTAAAGTATTACCAAGTAAATCATAAAAGGTTTAATCTATTCAGAATCTCACTGTAAGGGTTTAAAGCCGGAATCACTGATCATACATCTATTATTGATCTAAGTTCCTTAGTGATTTTCCACTTACCAATAGGACTACAGACCAGTTAAAAATGCCTTGAAAATTGTTGAATCCGCTCCCATATGACAATAGGAATTCACACAATGTATAACAGCTAAGGGGCGGAAAAGATTGAAGAATTATTGTAATACTTTTTTTTTTATGAACACTTTAGTTTCCAGTGGAAATGGAAATATCTGAAAAAAAAATATTCTCCCTTTAATTTTCCTCTTGAGTGGGTGCTTAGAAAACTTTGAAATTAAAAAGGCTGTCTACATGAACAGTTAGCTCATGGCATGCTGAGGTGTAAATCTACCCTGTTCAGAACTCTACATGCTGAGGTATAAATCTATCCTGTTCTAAACTCCTACTTGCTAAGCATCCATGTGGACCCTGCTGACATCTACTACTAGTTTTGCTGTGTGCACTATACTGCTTTGAAACCGGAGTAGATTTAAAGTGCCCTAGGATAAGTCCAGCACATAGCAGTAAGGTTCATGCAGACACTTAGTACACCACATGCTAATGCAGGGTAGACTTACGCCCAAGTTTGCCAGAAACTATTCATGTAGATAAGTCCTACCAGCAGAGGCGTTGCTGGCGCTGGGCACCCCGGGACAGGTGCCCCAAACCCCAGCGCCGGTGCCCCGGATCTCCGGCCCAATTGGGCCGGAGATCTGGGGCCCAGCCGCCAGCGGCGGCCCCGTACCACCTACGGCCACTTCCAACCCCGGCCCCGGCCCGGGATCCGGGGCCTGGCCACCCGCGGCAGCAGCGGCCCCATCCCTGGCCGGGGGCGGGGCCTGCAGGCCGGAGGGCAGGGCCTGCAGGCCAGGGGGCAGGGCCCTCCCCCGGCCAGTGACGCCCCTACCTACCGGTAATCTTACAGATTAACTGTAGAAGGCAGTAACATCATAAGGTACAATGTGGCCTAGAAGGCTCCATACTAGACTAGGATTCAGAAGACCTTGTTTCTGTTTTCCGCTCTACCATCGGCTGACTGGGGCAAGTGGCATCACCTTCCTGTGCCTCAGTTTCACTAGCTGTAACCCATGTTTCTTCTCTGACAGATAAAAGTGCTAAGGGGTCTATGAGGCAACAAGCCCTAATCATCATTAATGGACATTCCAGGCACCCAGAAAGCAACAAAAAGGCTATTAGTTTCATGCAGGTTCCAGCAGCGACTGGGAACTCCCAGTCTTGCATCCTTCTTTTTCTCTGAGAAATAAATTGGCTGCTAAATTGCTCAAGGAGGGACAGATTCTGCAATGTTTGTTCTTGCAGAGCAGCACTTACTCCCACAGGTAATCCTATTGAAGCCAATGGAACTATTTCCTCAAGTACTGTCAGTTCTACTCAACATATGGGTTGCAAAATCTGGCACTAAGGACACAATATGCCTGCTCACTACAAGCATGCTACCCTCATCAACAGCCCAAGAATGAGAAACACAAATTGTTCCCATCAACAAATGTTCCAATAAGAAAAGAAATGGGTTTCACCAATATTTGAAATAGTTTCAGGCTGAAGGATGACGACAGTAACTTACAACTTCAAAGCAACTATAATAAGTCCCATCTCTTCAAAACTGTGCATACCTCACATATGAACATGACCTGTGCACACAATGACTCCCATTCCATGATACTGACCTAGAGATCTGGGATTCCAGACTTCAGGGATACAGTTCAATACAAAGAGAAATGGGATACTGCCTGCTTTCCCCCTAGTTTCATCACCATAAGCACAGGTGACTCAGTCTGCCCAACAGTCTTTACCAACTACTGCAATACTTTACTTTCCACTTCCATGGGGACCACTCCTCATCTGTAACTTATGGTAAGATGAATTTTCATCTTCTCTGTGTCTATCTTTCTGATTCTCCCACTCACCTTCCTTTTGTATTCCACCTCCTCTGTCCTGGCTTTTGTTTCATATCTCCTCACCTTCTTCTTTCCTCTACCCTTGTTTCCCCCATTCTCCTCTACTTTCTGCCCTCTTCTACATAGCCTAGGTTCTTGTATTTTTATCTTCATTCTTCAGTGAGTCTGTTTCTCCTCTCAAAACACTGTTTGCCATTGTCACTCCATCTGACCTCAGCAACACTGCCAATTTACACTGATGCTCATGTGCTATAGAATTATAATTAATTCCACAATCCACCAGCAGGATTGCTTATGCAATAGACTATTCCTTTTCTTCAACAAGGCCAATACATTACAATCTGGTCTGCTATTCAAGGCTGATTATACACATTTTTGAGTACTGGAATACTGTCAAGACTTGCACTCTCCATAGCTCAGCAGAAAATCCTAGTACGGTATCTCTCTTATGGGAGGGCAAACTGTATAAAAGTAGGCAGATTCGGCAGTTGAATTTCAACATTTCATACAACACAAACAGAGACACAATTTCCAGGGCTGGTCTACATTTCTAAGTTAGGTTCACATAGCAATGGCGCTCCAGGGTGTGAAAAATACACATTGCTGAGCACCACCACTTTGTCAACCTAGACTCCAGAGTAGACATGGCGAGGATGGAAGAATTCCTCCTTTTACCCTACTGATGCTAGGAGAGATTACTAGGGCAATGAAAAAAATCCTTCTGTCACTATAGAAAGGGTCTATGGCAAGGGTCTCAAACACATGGCACATGGGCTGCACGTGGCCCCTAAAGCTATTTCCTGCGGCCCGCAACAACACGATCGTTACTGATACCTGCAATATCATTGCATGGAAAGGTTTCAGTGGTGCAGCCCTTGAGCTACCATATTAATCCTCATGCGGCCCTCTACTAGTCCTTACGCGGCCCTCACGGTGATTTTAGTTTGAGACCCCTTGTCTATGGTATGCTGCAGGACTACAGTGGCATAGCTGTGTAACTTGTAGTGCCTGCAGTACAGGCATGGTCTTAAGCAGTCGTTCCCAACCTGGGGTCCACGGAACCTCTCCCTACCGGGGCCAGAATCCAACTGCACCCCTGATGCTCTCCACCAGGGCTGCCTTTTCTCACATGTGGCCAGATCCCAGCACGGGGATGGGGCTGCAGCAGCTCCCCCAGAGGGTAAGAGCAGGGGGCCACAGCTGCCACAGCTCAGCTCCCCAGCAGCACGGGCCATAGTGGTGGTGGCACCATTCGCTGGCTGTCCCAGCAGCAGCACCAGAGTGGCACAGGCCAGAGTCTGCCTGCATGGGCCAGATTACATAATCAGCTGTGGGGCAGCAAAATTCTTTTGTTAAAAGGGGTCCCCAGCCTGAAAAAGGTTAGGAACCACTGGTCTTATGAGTAGTCCCACAATAAGTATGAGTGTTCTCTGAAATTATGTGGTTCCTTTATCTTTGTATTTACCCTGTACCTGAGTCTCTCTGAGTCATCTTGTCTCACTTCAGTATTACTCACTTCAGGCTGAGGCATTTTGGGAGTGATGGAAATATTAGTTTTCTTTTTTGTCTTCCCAGACATTTTCATTCCAAGCCTATAAAAAGAGACGACTCCATTTATACACTCCTGCCTTCTCATAAACTTTGCAAACATCCATTTTCAGCACAAGGACTTCATTCCTATGAGCTGATTAAACAGGGATATCTTTATTAGTTCAGTCTTGTAAATTAGATTCTTCATCCACAACTGCCCTTCAAAAAGGACTCTTGAAAACTGTTATGTCACTCCTCTAGACAATGTGCAAGGATGGATGAGAACTTGCATTTTTACTAGGAAGAGACAAAATGTTGACATTTTTACACGAACCCTTTTTCCAGTGTTGAACTTCGCCCTTCAGTTGTGTATTGCACTTCTGCAAAGATTTAATGTGCCTGATTAATGGGGAAAAGGGACTTTCTAAAACTGGTGATGTATGGATGTCATATTTGCATACATATGTGCCAATATTCCTCCTTGGTCTGTGTCCCTTCCTTAGTTAGCTAACAAATCAAGTTCATTTGAATTTTCACTACTTCAGAATACTGAAGTTCACAAAAATCTGTTACTTTTTATCCACAAATGATTTTTGTATAGTTCCTATTGCCATGGTAGTTAAACAATGAGTAAGTTAACCAAGCATAAAAAACAGAGGAGTCTAAGAAGGCTAACAAATTTAGTTATTGCATGAGCTTTCATGGGAGAAAAATCCCACTTCATCAGATTATTGAAAATGTGGAACTACAGATGAATGAGAAGAAAAATATGCAGGGGAGTGTAAATCATTGGTTCAGGTCAGCCTCTTACAACAAATCAGTGTAGTTGTTTAGACTCAAACAGTGGAGAACAGCATAGTAGAGGGAGGTGAGAGAAAAAGGAAAGCAAAATTAATTATTGTAATGAGAAAAGAAACTGTAGTCCTATTTAACACTAAGTTGACAGTGTTAAATCCGCATATTAATTCCAAACCAAGTATGTATTCCTAGCCCAACATTTTGTGCTTTTTAAAATTTTTGATGAAATTTTCCTTGAACAAAATTAATAACACAAGATTTAACAAACTCTTCCAAATTTAGCTGTTTTAGTAGGTATGACTTTGATCAAAATACAAGCATGGAAATGAACACAGCAGAATTTGTATCTGAATCTAATCTGTGAGCCACAAAAATAGCCCGTGGACATGAAGCTGATATCCACAGATTTGTAGGGCTTTAGATATAAAATTTGGATCCACATCCAGTAAGCTTCAAAAATGGTCCACAAACGTCCACAGATCTGTGGGGCCCTAGAGATTATCACAGCTGAAACAACATAAAACCAATCTGAAACCAATTTGAGCAGAAGGCTCTATGGAGAACACTGCAATCATAAGACTTTAAAAGTAATCTAAGATATGACATTGGCTGGTTAGTCATGACTCCAAAATCGTTTCTTTTATTCTCTCTTTTTGATTTGTCTGAATTTTTAAAAGGAGTGAAGACTAGAAATCTTGAAAGATTCAAATGTAGATGTTTAATAGGCAACAACAATGACTGACTTCACCCCTCAAAAGAATGCTAAAAAGAACAAGATTTCATAGTTAAGAATCACACACTCTTGTTATAATAATTCCAGTTCAAGTTATACATTACCATTATTCTTCTCCCTGTAAAACAAGGAGAGATGCTAAAAAGTCCAAATCTCTGCACAAAAAAGGGTCACCTGGATGATCCATTCCAGGGAGCAGACTCAATTTCTGCATTCACTCTGGCAACAAACTGTGCCAAATTAAACTAGGATCAAAAATGGTGCAGGAGGTTGGAGGAAGTGTGACAAGCTCAAAAGCTCTCAAAACTTTGCAAATTTGACCCTATTTGGAGCCATATTTTTTTTTTAAGGATTCAAACCAGGTTTACTCAAACTATGGCTGTATTCAATTGCAAGAGTAGTGTAACATTAGAGGCTCAAAGTCAGTGAAAGGTCAACCTCTGACGAATTCATTGGAGAACCAAATATGGATCTAAGCTTAAAAGCTACATTTCAAAGACAAAGTGATATCCACAAACCTTTCACACTTAATCTGAGGTTATCAATTTTAAAACCACAGGGGAGAAATTTTGCATTTCATGGCTAAATGAAAAAAGTCTTATGATCACATATTATATTAATCTATTCTGGCTTTTTTCAGATTAGTCTGTTTTTGGCTATGCTGGTTACCACCCTTCAATTTTAATACTGACCACACTAAAAACGGGATGAAATTTTCAAGAATGTTAATAAGAAATAAGCAGTTTTCAACAGGAACTAGGGCCCCAAGAGTTTTTCAAAATCCCACCACATATCCTAGCCCATTTACCATTATGTCTCTGGCTGGAAGAAAAAGGGAGTGAAATTCAAAAAGAGCATTCTGTTTAAGGATTTCCATAAAGGTCATCAAAAATGGTGGAAATCCCACAAATCAACATTTCCCATAGGTGTACCCATATTCATGTTTTTTTCAAAGCCACTCAAAGACTTGTTTGAGAAGAGATTGATCAATACAATTATGAACCCTGGTACAAGGAAAATAAAATCTTTACCAGTTATATAAAAGCTGTGTGATTTTATAAATTACCATGCTTAGTACCAGCACAGGGATTTTGTTGTTTTTCTTTCATTTCTCAGCACGCACAATTAAAAGCAGGACAAACAAAGTTTAATTATGCAAAGAGAAAAGGAATGAATTTCCAAACACTATTTAAAACATTAAAAAAAATTGAAATAAGCAAGAACAAAAGAAATCAAATTCTACTCTCAGTTACACCAGTGTAAGTAGAGTAACTCCAGTGAAAGCAATGGACTTATCCTGTAGTTATAATTTGTGTATCGAAGATCAAAATCTGGCCGCAGGAGTTTGATTTTAAGAAGCATTATCTTTGGTCTATTGCATTACAGCAATGAAGTGAATGTGGCATTTGAATTCAAATCCAATATTTTGCCTCTACATGAAAACAATGTAATAATTGTATCTTTGGCAGCCAGAGATCATTTAGATCTACTTCAACCTACTCAGCACAGATAATAATTTGCCTGGATTTTTACTATGTCCCTTATTATGCATGATGATCTCTGTTTCCACTCAAAAAAAAAAAAAAAAGAAAAAAAAGAAAAAAAAGAAAAGAGAATACCTAACCACATGGATCTAATTCATACTCAGTATGGTCTTCATAGTTTTGGAAGGCCAGATTCACTCCTTGAGTATAACAGGGTGCAACCACAGCTCCCTTGTGCCTATCAGAGTGGCTACAGTGAAGATAAAAACCTCAAATACAAGCAGTTGTGGTTTCACAGGTGCTGTCCCCTTGTTACTTGGTAGCTCTGTATTCTTGGGCAACCAGGGTACAGTATCCAGCTGCTGTCACTCACAGCCCCCCACATCACCTCCAGCCTCTGCCTGACCCAGAAACCAGAAACAATGAAAGGAAGTGGGAGATGCACCTAAAACCCATTTGAACAAGGGTGCTGGAATTAGGGCAATTCCTCTAGCCTCATCTACATGGAAGATGTCAGTCATTAGCACACTGAATGGACAGAAGAAACTTCATTTGCATCAAGGATGGAACAAGAATTAGCATGCTAAATGGAGCACCAAGCTCCAAGGCAGGAGTTGGACTGAACTCTGGGACTGGTGAAGCAGAGAAGCACTGCATAATGGGGGATCCCTGCTCCAGAGAAAAATGAACTCATGTCTGCACACACCCAGCTCAGCAGCTATCAGACCAATTCTAGTCAACAGGTCTTCAACTGATATCCACCATACTGAATCTGCCTGATTACACTGTAAGCTCCCTTAGAGGAATGCCACCCATCACCAGCAATGCCCAGCTCCTACTGTCCACCTAAACAAAGCACCTCTGGTATACTCCCTTAGGTCATTATTTACCCCAAAATAACCCAGTGTTCTGCCTCAAACCATTGTTTCTTCCCTACAAAAATCCCTACCCACATTCTAAACTGGAGTTAGTTCTGAATGTGTTCTGGTGCCTGATTTGTTCTCATGCCTGGACCCAATAGCTGCATCAGGTCCACTGGGACTTCACTTTTTCCTTGCTGATCATCATGGGGGTTCTCTTTGGCTCCAGCACTCCAGACCCTAAGCTGAACAGCCTGGTTCCTGGGTACCTTTGAGCTGCACTGAGAATGGGACAATCCTCCCTTCTCTCTTTTTCCATTTAGTCCAGCTATAACTCTCTATATCTGATCTTTTGTAATCCAGTTGGGCTAGCTTTCCCCAGTACTATAACAAACTGGAATATCATAACTGTTTGACCATTTCTCTCTTTGTATAGTTATTAATATTGTAACTGTTTGGGTATTTTTCTTTCATAAGTTTTATGTACCTGGCAATAAAGTAACTTTTCTAATCAAGCGGGCTACCAAACTTTCTTTGTATTCTTGGCTTCCCTATATTCCTCTGTAACACTTCTTTTACCCTAGCCAAAGATCCACGTGATGCCCAACTCCTTGTAAGGTTTGCTCATTAAGGGGGTTACCAACATGCTGAACCTGTCGCATATAAGGCTGGCAGCTAAAATTGCTGCTTTGACCCAGCCTGTGGAGTGCAGGGGCCTATAAAGGTGACACCTGAAAGTGCTGTTTTAACCCAGCCTGTTCAGATGCATACTCAAGCCTAGTCCAGTGCAGTACAGGGGCACATAAGGGTGGCAGCAGAGAAGTGCTGTGTAACCCAGCCTGCTGAGTTCAGGGACGTATAAGGGGTCAGCTGAGAGCACTGATAGACCTGATCTGCTCAGACACACTTCAAAACCCAGTCTTAGGAAATTTAGGTCCTGCAGGCATGGCTCCATCAGGAGGGACTTGCAGAAGGGAGAAGTGAGCTCCATCTAGAAACAAGTGACACAAGTAGTACACTAACAGAATTGCATACATGACCCCCCCGCCCCCAACAAAGTAACCCTAATGAATGAGCATACCCTGCATTGGTGGACAAAGTTGGTAACACCCTAGAGTTCTCATAGGGACAGATAGCTTTAAAACTTAGTAAACCGAGGATGTCCAAGAGAGGCAGAGATGGTTCATAACACCATGCCTGTTCTGTCTGACTGTTGTCAGGGAACTGGGTTGGATCACTGTGAACTTGAGCCAGTGCCTTTTTTCAAACCCAGCTGGCAAAGGGTTCAGGTTAAAAGAAGAGTCTAGTACTATGTGCTGAAGATTAACAAATGCAAAGGTTTGATATCTACCAGAAGATATCTACCAGAAGAAAATTCCAGTCAGGTTCCTTCCAACCAAGAACTCCCTGCATCTAGATCACACATCCTAGAGACTTGCATGTTGACCAGCTCCAAACAGATAGCTGTGTTAGTCTAGTTCAGCCAAACAAACAAGGAGTCCTGTGGCACTTTAAAGACTGACAAATTTATTTATCACATGAGTTTTTGTGGGAAAAAATAAATTTGTCAGTCTTTAAAAGTGCCACGGGACTCCTTGTTTGTTTTGACATCTTAAGACGGTCAGAAAAAGTATTACAGCTAATTGCAACCATCACAAAGGAAACAGATACACTCTAAAACAGACAAATGCCAAATCACATAGGCCCAGATCCTGTTCAGAGGTATTTAGGTGTCTCTCCGCTGTTAAATGAGTGTCTAAATACCTCTGAGGGTCTAGCCCAAAGAGCTTCAAAATAAATGAAATTAAATCATAAAGCAACATCTTGACTTGCTTCAGGGATTAGGTGGGAAGCTGGTAATTTACAGAATGGAAATATATTCTCATGCCAACCAGCTCCACTGAACAGACTTGCCACCAAATTTGACAGACCAATCTGAATGATCCATTTTTAATTTTACAGGGATGAAATTCTGGTCCCATTAAAGGCCATAAAAATTTTACCCCAATTTGTCCCCAGATTTTTAAAATATAAACAAATTACAATGTCTCTGGGGGCAGGAACCATTTTCCTACATGCCCTTCCAGCACCATGAACCCTCAGGTACAGCATGTAATACTGAGGACTTTTCTTCAAAAGTGTGTAGTTGAGTGAGAGGGAGGTTTCCAATGCCAAGTGCCCAGGCTTTTACCTAAGGGCCCTGATGTTGCAGGGAAGCTCGTGTGCACAAGTCTCTCAGGATTAACCTGACTCCTGTCTCTGCCAGGGCCTGTTATCAGGGCACTGTAATGTGGGTGGCACCACCTCCCTACAGCACCACCACTCAACTGGTCCCCCAGTCTAGGGATGCACTGACCCATCCCAAATACCAACTGTCCCCCACGCAGAAGGCCATCCTTAGGGTAGGGCAAGAGAGGCAGCCATCCAGGGCCCCGCAATTTGAGGCAGCCCAGCAGGGCTGGCTGGAGGAAGGATCAGGCCCAGCACCACACAGGACCTAGCGCCTGCAGGATCCGGCCCGTGCTGCAGCTGGAGGCAGGGAACAGGAAGAGGGGCATGCCCCCCATGGGTGGTTTTCAGCTCTGTGCCAGACCAGGAGGGAGAAGTGGGAAGCAGCCTGGGGCCTGTATCACTGCCCCCTCCCCGCTGCTCCAACCAGAGCCAAGGGCAGCGCCCGTGGCAGGTGGTGGCAGACCCACAGCACTGAATTGGGCTGCCATTTTTCACTGGCTTGCCCAGTCCCCAGCATGGGACGGCTGCTCCAGGCACCTGCCAGCCCCAGTGCTGGGGGGGTGAGGTTAGTGGGGGCCCACAGCCCCTGGGGACAGGCCTGCCCATGGAGGGAGCAGTGCCCATGGAGGGGAGCTGGCTGAGCAGGAACAGGGGGCTGGTGCGGGGTAACTGGCCTGGCTCCGCCCCCAGCCTCAGCGCTGTCCCGCCTCGTAGCCCCTACTCACAGCAGGGCCCCGCCCCCACAGGCCCCAGCTGCCGTTGGGCCCCGGCGCGCGCTTGCTCCAACGCGCCGACGTCAGTTACCAGCCGCCCCTGCCCCGCCCCCGCAACACTCCATCCAACTCGGCGCCGTTGGCCTCGCTCGCAGCACCGCCGCGTGCCTGAAGAGGCCTACAGCGCCTGCGCGCGCAACTAATTGCGCTCTCTCCCGGCCGGCGGCGGCTTCCTGCTTCCGTGGCGGGAAGGAAGAGACGCAGGCGCATTGGCGGGCGGGCGATAAGTCGAGCGGGCTTTGGCCCAGCCGCTGTGACTCGGGGGAAGCTGCGGCGCCGCACCATGTCTGAGGCCTATTTCCCGGTAGGGCCCGGGCTGGGGCCTGAGGAGAATTTCCTGTCGCTGGGCGACATCCTGATGTCGCAGGAGAAGCTGCCGTGCCGCGCGGAGGTCACCCTGCCTCGTCTGGCTGCTGTGCTGGGCAAAGGCGCCGGGGCCGGCCAGAGCGACAGCATCCCGGAGGTAACGCGCCAAAAAAGCCTGAGCGCGGGGACTACAACTTCCGGAAACCCGCAGCCCTCGCGCTCGCTCACGTGATCGGAGCAGGGCGATCTGCCCCGCAGAGGGGCTTAGATTTGGGCGGGCGTGGTAGTGGATGGCCGGGTGGAGCCGCCGGGCATGCTGGGAAATGTAGTCTCCGCCGTGGTTTTGTGGCCCGGATTCTTTTAATGGTGTTAAGGCCAAATGAGTGAGCGCTCTTTAAAGGGAGTGAGGAGCCGGGTTCGCTGTTTGCCGTGGCAAGGTTTTGGCTGGCTGGGGTTACCAGATACCAAGTACAAAAAGGACGTCTGGGCACCCTGCAGCCACCCCAGCTACTGCTGCCCCACAACCATCACCCCAACTACTGCCCTCCCTAATGCCTGCCTCCTCCACCACCACCCCAGCTACTGCCTGCCCAAATGCTTGGCCCACCACCACCACCCCAGCTACTGCCCCCCCCCCCAAATGCTTGGCCCACCACTACAGCAGATAAGCATTTGTGAAAAAGTTAATTTTTTTTCTGGCTTTTTGCCAGATGCCGGGGTGGCACTTTAAAAATAGAAGCGTGCAGGAGCATGCTGTGCAAGAACGTGTTCCCCTGCTGGCTCGGGGGGCTGCAGCGGGCAGGAGTGAGCTTGCCCACCCTTCCTGTCCTGGAGCCTGGGGAGGCTGCACACCCAGCACAGCCCCTGAGCCAGCAGGAGAACACATTCTGGTGCAGCACACTCCTGCGCACTTCTATTTTTAAAGAGCCGCCCTGACGTCCAGCCAAAAACCGGACAAAATCAACTATTTGACAAATGCCTGTTGGACAGAGTACATCAGGGTGAAAAGGAGGACTTGTCCTCCTTTTGCTGGACATCTGGTAACCCTAGATCTGGCTGATGGTAGTGCAGCATGTCACAGTATTCTTTGGCTGCTTGGCCAGGGGAGGCATTTTTGTATTAAAGATGAGTGGCTGTAGGCTGTTTTGTCTGGGCAAATTTTACCCCACCTCATGTTCTAATCTGGAGTGGCCAAATTTATGAAACTCAAGAGCCACGCAAGTTGATTATTAAACCTCCAAGAGCCAGACTGAGGCATCTAGCCATATACTTTTATCTACTAAATTGATTTGCTGACATTCTTCCGTGAGCCAGGGGCGTCACTGGCACCAGGCACACGGGGCCCATGCCCTGAATCCCAGCACCAGTGCCCCAGGTCTGGCAGGGCCCCACCTCTCCTGGTCTCCAGCCCAATTGGCCCAGACATCTGGGGCCCAGCCGCCCATGGCCGGGGCTGCTGCTCCCATCCCCATCTGGGGGCATGGTCTGCAGCCGGGGCAGGGCCTGGGCTGGTGCCCCTGGGTTCATTCAAGAGCCACATGTGGCTCTCAAGGCCACAGTTTGGCCATGCCTATTCTAATCTGAGACCGGTACAATTAGTGATGTTATCTGGTAATATCTCTTAAAACCAGGAACAGAATATACTTCTCACTGTAGCATACCCTGAGCAATTATTGTGGCTAGGGTTGTTTGCTTTTTGTTTTTTAATAGCCTGAAAATGGTATGCTCACTAAATATTGTAGAGAGGTGACAATTTTTGGTAGAGATCATGGTTACCATTGGTTAAAAAAACAGCAAGGAGTCGTGTGGCACTTTGAGACTAACAGATTTA